>OX422209.1:402863962-403463962 GCA_949130495.1 Sambucus nigra | reverse complement strand
GTTCATCTTCTCTAAGTGCCAAAAACGGTCATTACCAACCCAATACGAATTTTTAAAGCTTCTAAACATCCCAAATCTCATCTTCCTCCAGGTTTAAGGTGTTTAAAAACAATACTAACCTAAATCAACCAACTCTAGGTGAATCAAACCACATCTAAGGATCAATTTCATTTATCTTCAAATGTCCAAGTCTTTAATGTAAAGTTAATAAATTTCTAATTTACCCATTTCATCATATGGTTTCTTCTTTATCAATTCGACCCATAATCATCTTCCAAAACTCAAATTATAATGTGAGAAATATTAATTATAAATAAATTATAGTTTTAAATATGGTAATGCAAGAAATTGCTTGCCTTGATTGAAGAACACTAGATTCTTGTGTGCTTTGATGTCTTATACCTCTTCAAAACTTGCTCATTTATCTCTCAACTTCATCCCCTCTTCTTTCTTGTGTTTTTTGTTTGATAGGGTTTATTTCAAAGGGAAGAGACATTATATAGTTGCGCAAATTTCTTCTATTTACACTTTATTCTCGCAGGAATTAATTATTGCTATTTTCACCCCCTAAATGAGTCCAAAGTACTACTCTAAATAGCCTAAGACTTAGTCTAAGGGTATAACTTTCCAACGAAACCAATTTAGGATAATAAAAATACACTTATGGACTTTCGTAATACTCTAGAACCCGCTCCAATTAGTATACCTTACAACTCATGGTAATACCACACAACGTAAAATAAAGCATCCCGATAATTATTGCAACTGCATATAGTTTAGCCTAGTTAATTAATTACTCTGATTAATTAAAAATATGAAATGTGACATAAACTCATAACCTAAAATGCAATTTAATCATCATCTCCATATGCATTATTTCTTAGCATAGTTAATTAATTACACGAGTTAATTATATAACATGTGTTTTGAACAATTTGCACAACATGCAAATTTAATCATCATCTAAATATGCATTAGCTTATTACCAATTCTTGTCAAATTATAATTTCTTTCAGATTATTTTATTCTCACAATTAACAATCATTTTAAATAATCAGTGGTTGTCCTATTATGTGCATTGTGGTATGTAATATTGTATTTTTGTAACTTTTTGTATAGTTATATATACTAATTACGTAATAATGTGTGTCCACTTTCTCTCATTAGTTAATAAATTATTATATATTAAAACATATACATTTTTGTTTAGCATTATTCTCTATATTTTTTTACTACTTAATATTACATATAATTTGTGATAACTTACATTTTTATATTGTTTTTAGACATCCATACACATTTTAAAGTCAGAATATGTAAGGTCTATGTCCTTTATTATATTTTGAAGTGTGAATTGTACCTAAAACTAGAGGGGAATGTAGGTATCAAATGTGATACTAGGCTACACTTAACATCTTTCCAAAGTAGTTACAAGAATTAATTTGTTACGTACAAAAAAACAATGAACCAATTTATGAAAATTTGAAAAGCCAATATGATTCCTTTATTATGATATGTGTGTGCGCATGCGTGTGTGCATGCGTGCGTGCATGTGTATACATTTCTTACTAAATATTATGAAAATATTTTACAATAAATAGTTCAAAATTAGAGTATATTAAAAATTATATATATATATATATATATATATAACTTTACATAAATATAGATAATATTATACGTATATCTGGTTGCAATATTCTTATTTTTTAAATAATTGTGAATCACGATTCGCATGTTGTATCGTGTCCTGAATAATATGTGTGTGTGCTTCATAGGTGAACATATAACCCTGCCTTACAATTAGAGTCTTATCTATGTATATATATAAAACTGCAGTTTTAAATCCTTACTATAAATTTTAGACTGACACATGGCGTCATTCATTAATACCTACTTAATTAAATCTCTCTTTAAGAAATCATAATTTTTGAAAATTTCATAACACTAAAAAAAATTGACTCTAGAGCTTCTTTCCCTTTATTCATTGAATATGTCGTCACCTTATGCCTCCCTTTTCAATTTCCTCATCCAATCTGCATCTAATATATAGATGTTTCTCTCTCACTCTGACTGTTTCATTTCATTCTCACCCTACGTTCACATGGCTAATTCATTGAACAAACATGAACCTAAACTTAGTCCTGATTACAGTAGATGATAATTTTGGCTATATATAAGGGCCATGTTAGCGTCCGTCCAACATCAAAGGTTAAGAATACATATCTTTTTTAAATGATGAGGAATACAAGAATGTTCAATGGAGGTTTGATGTCCCTCCTAACAATGATGTTGTCAACAAGATTTTTAAAGACTGCAAGACTAAGGTATATAAATTTCTATTCATTCGTTTACTGCAAACGTTTTTTTCTCTATTGGACAAAAAACAACCAGGTGAAGAAATGTAGTGCTTTTATGCTTAAAGATAGGATTTTGAGATGTGGGTTTGTGTGGATAATATAGAAGGTAATTAATATTTGTTTAGAGGCATGAACAGAGGTACGGAATCTCAGAGGGAAACAAGGGTGCGAGGAAAGTTGGAGTGAGAAAGGAAGTTAAAGGGGGCATCAATAGGGAGATGGAAACAAATGTAAACTTACCCGATTCAGAAATTTTTGGTTTGATTTCATCTAGAGGTTTGATTTCAACTAGCAATGGTGATTTGGTTTGATTTTAATATGAGGATTTCAATTGGGATGATTTTTCAAAAAACATAAAATTTGTTGCCACATAATATCTGAGTTGTGGGTTTGAAGTTTTTATATTGTTGTGTAACTGATTGCTGCCAACGATGAGGTAATGAGGTTGTTGGTTTGTTTGTTTTTTTAAGTTTTATTCGAGTTGGGTGAAACATGGCAAATTTCATTTTTTTAAAAAAGTAAAATCCGGGTGGCCTACCGGTAAATGTGATCGTTGGTGTCTGTAAATAAGAGTTTGAGTCTCAAATAACATATTTTCACAAGCATGCTTTATGTTAATTTGAGTTTGGTGAAAAAAGTGAGAATGTTGGTGATACTATGAGTGTGTTGTTGAAGGGGAAACATGAGCTTGGAAAGAAGTCCCTTTTTGGAGAAGAAACAAAAAATGAGTGAAAATAAGCAACACCTTTCATTCATTTATTATTGTCATATTGTACAGCAGAATGACCAAAACAAAATCTTGAAATTCAAAAATGAGAAACTCATATGCATAATGGTTTTATTTTGTTTTTAGAGTGTAGCAATGTTGAACGAGGCAGAAGATAACTTCTTTGGAAGATAATTCAATCGATTGGAGCTCTAAATTTACTTTCTATTATAATCAAAATTAAATCTTTTAACCGTCTGCGCATCGCGCGGATGTGCAAGATAGTAAGACAATGAAATCATAATAGTGTAGAATTATGGTACGTTGCAATCTTCTCTATGGTCCGTCTCTTTTGGAATCTATTTGGACTGCTTTAGCTGATTTGTATGAGGATTTTGGTTGTGGTGATGATAATCCACTAGAATTGTCTAGATTCTCGGGATTTGATTTACTTTTCTTCTAGTTGAATGTGTTGCATGTGTTCAGCCGCAGTTAATAAAAGACTAAGTCTGCGTTTATTTTTTCATCTGAATATGAAATATGAAGACTAAATCTGAACCTTGAAATCTGAATGAATGTATTTAGACAGATTCAGACTTCAGATGTAACTCTACCTCTTAATCATTAAAAGCAAAATATAGTTGTTAGCCTCTTAATCATTTAAAAAAATAAACATTATTTGGTACCTCTAAAGTCTGAATGATTCAGATTCAGACTTAAGAGGTAAACACGAACAATACTTAAGAGTACTCTTATGGGTTGCCCCGATTTATTCCTCTTTTATATTTGTTTGAGTATTAATACAATATGTTTTATTGAAGGTCAAATAAAAAAAAGTTTGATACTTGGAAAGAGAGAGACTAGTGTTCTTCATCACATTCAGTGATAGGGTGACGAGCATGTTGAATAATGAATGACCACAGAATAAAACAAATAAACTCTAATTTCACATTCTCAATAACTTGTTTAAGTATGCCTTTATAAATATACAAAGACTAATTGCACATGGTAACTAATTATTGAGTGTATGTCTATGTAAATGTGCAAAGATTAATCAAACACTTTGCATTAGTAAGTCTACAGATATTAATTGTTGCATAGTGTATTCCTTTGTAACTTATGCACGCTTGGTGACGAAGAAGTCGTAGATTTTCTAGAAAATTTTCCTAAACGAACTTTATACCATGTATCTTACGTTTGTACAATGCTTAGTGATACAAGACACGATCTAAACTAGTTGCGATGTTTGAAACCTGACTATATTAATTAGTTTTTTTGGGTTTAGTCCCATGCTCAAAGTTTTTTTAGGGTCCCCTCCCATATATTTTTTAAATTGTATTTAGTCCTATAACTACTCATAAATTCCCTCAATCGCATTATAACCGCCTCTCTTTCTCTACGCAAAGAATGACACATGTCTTATAATTGTTACAATGGGACCAACGACTAAAAAAATAAAAACATGGGAGTGGATCCAAATGAATCTTTAATTTGCGTGTATGAGATATTCTCCAAGTGACATCAATAAGAGATTGTATAGGTTTTACATCAATAAGAGATTGTATAGGTTTTTAAAATTTAGGGTTATGTATTAGACAACAAACTTAATGGTTTGTTTTTAAGTGTTTTGGAGAAGTGAAACACATATAAATCAAATTTTGAATGAAGATAAACGTTTTTCCCGTTGACTAATTGGGGTTGCCTTTATGCTTATCATGTCGTACGCTTAGGTGTTGTTTGTTTTTACCTCTTAAGTCTAAATCTAAACCATTCAGACTTAAGAGGTACTCAATAGTGTTTAATTTAAATAATTAAGAGCATAACGACAATTTTTATCTCTGAATGATTAAGAGGTAAATGAACCTCTAAAGTCTGAATTTGAAATCAGACTTAGTCTAAATACATTCATTCAGAGGTCCATTCAGACATAAAAACAAACGTATTTTTCAGATTCTGGTTTCAGACTTCAAATTTAGAATTCAAATTTTAGATTGAGATGGAAAAACAAGCACAACCTTAGTAAAAGCTCCACTTATATATATAATAGTAAAGTACCCTTAGGTCCCTCGCAAACAAATTTTAAAAACTAAAGGAATTTTGATAAATTTTAAACACTTAGGTCCACTAATTCTCTTCTTGTAGAAGTCCACGCTAGTGGCACAACAAGTGGACCTAATAATAAATTGTCCTTAAATGTTTAGAAATTGTCAACAGGGGACCTAATTGTAAATTTCCCCTTATATAACTACCCATATTCACATACCTAAAGTCTGTCAAAAAACTCAATGACTAGAATGAATCCTACGATTGGGCGGGGTCTGCTCAGAGTTGCTTGGTCTGCAAAAAATTCATCATGTTAAGCCACTGTATATTTCGTAGAAGTTTTAAATTGATTTCATAGAAAAGAAAGCAAAAAATGGACTTTTGACACCATTAATGTGTCCATGACTATTTAAATTAATCGTGACGAGCATGTACTCCACGCGATGCGCGGGTGAAAAATGTTCATTACAAATTATATAAAAATTAATTAATAAATATAATTTTACTCGTAGAAAGAAATTATATAATTATAATGAAATGACATGACTTATTGCAGTTAAGACAATCGAAAAGGTAATGATTATTAAAATGGAAAAATCTATACAGGGTCCAAAATGTGTCTTTACTCCCTCAATAATGACATAACTACGTAATAGAGTAGTGAATAAGTAAATCTTAATTATCCAAATATAATGATTATTACAAAAATTAGTGTCACATAATTTCGAAGCATGAATTTAATGACATGTCGAGATGTTGAGAGTATTGGAGCCAATACCGGATAATTTTCTTGCACACCAAAAAATACTCTTAGGTGTAAATTTTTTCATTTATGATCTCCATTACTTGAACAAATTCGCCAACATATTTCTTTTTTTTTGGTAAAATGTAATATATGAACCAAATGCAAAAGCCCATAAAGGAATACAGATAAAGCCCAAAGTAACAACACAAAACAAACGAAAAAAGCACCTTGTCCACACTTACTGGACTTATATCTTAACCCCAAACCCAAAAACATAAAAGTGACCACAACCAGACTAAGGAGCCCAAATCAAACCCATATACAAAATAGGCACAAACCTTACAACCAGGCCTAAGAAACACAAACCATATCCATAAAACATAAACCTAGAACCATCTATAGACCTTTGACTACCTGCAAATAACAAATTTTAACATAGTAGGTATAAAGGAAAAGAAACAAAAAGCATATAAACAAAATAATTATAAGAACATAAAAAGTTATCTCACTTGAACGCAGTATACCACCCAAATAAATGGAAAAATTAAAATGGTTCCATTGTAACAGATAAATGAAAAATAACTGAGTGCGGAAACTCACATGGAAGGAAGCCACAAATCGTCAGGCGACCTACCAAACCAAGAGAAGCTCAGCATTAAACCAAAACAACTCATCTTCAAAACTTAAAAAAAGAAAGATCGGCTTATGGAAATTGTTAGGGTTTGAAGAGGAGGTTATCAATTGCTGAGAGAAATCATGCGCTTTATGCGGAGGAGCATGAAAACGAATTTTTGGCCAAAAGTAAACCTCCCTCTCTTTCTCTTAAAATGGTTTATCACTGATGCTTTTCTTATGGTTGAGTATTGTATAGAATGTCCCCATTACAAGTGTGGGTGGGACTTTAATGGTAATCCCTATTCCGAGAAATTCCTCAAATTCCAATTTATACTCAATTATGGAATTTAATTATCTCCAAAGGTACGGGTTGTTACAGGTAACTTATTAAATTCGTGATTTAGGAATTTATTTAATTGAGAGAATTTATCTAATTCGAGGATTTTGATAAAATTGATTCAGTAAGTTTAATTTCACACGTATCGTATTTTGAGGTGGAAATAAGATGATTTTTAAAAGTGACCCGGATGGTGATTTTGAGGTCATGGATGGTTCCAAAAGCATCGAAATAGTAAAAAAAGTGTATCCAGGTATATAGTTTGTGTGCCGGGGTGATTTTGGACCAACCTGACACCGATTAAGGGCATTTCTGTCATTCAGGAGTTTGAGGTATAGAGAACTCCGAAAATATTAAGTTTATATCTGCCATTAGAGAAATGGAACTAAGGTTAATACAAATCTAAATTAAGAGAGTCCATAGAAGAGGAAGAGCTGGGGAGAACCAAGCTTCCTACACTGTTTTTCGCCCCGAACGCAACGGAATCAAGATCCGAGCGAGGGGAGAACAACCTTAGCATCAAACCAACGAATTTCAGAACTGCTTTTGAGAGGCAAGTATTTATCTTGCGTTTATTTTAAGCATGTTATAATAGCCATGTAGAATAGGGTTTGATTTCATGTTTTATGGGAGATTAAATATGATTCCGGCAGGGCTTAATTCATGAATTGAGATAGGAATTCATGTAGATATATTCTTTTATGATTAAGACACGAAATCAAGGAATTTTGGGTGATTAGAACGAATTAAATCTGGGTTTTTGAAGGAATACGTGGTAAGAACACAAAACTAGGGTTCTTGAAGAGTTTTGGGTTTTAATTGGTTCTTGATGGAATTCTTTGAAGATTTGATATGTTTAGAACGTTAGAAATCATCCTAATACATGTAGAAATGGTTTAGGATATTTGCTTGTGATTTCGGTGAAGTATCCTGTAAGTTTGATAAATAAAAATGGTGGAAAAACGCATGAACTAGACGAAAGAGACGAACAATACCATTTCGAATCGATTCAGCTCAGGAGCGAATCGATTTGGAAAGCAAATCGATTTGGCCTCCTGACGAATCGATTCGGTTTCCGAGAAAATAAAAGATTTACCCTTTTAAGCCTAAAATTCCTAAAAAAAATTCGGAAAACTTTTGGGACTTTATTAAAATAATAATTAGGGACTTATTATATGATAGTAGGCCTATGATAGGGTGGTGATTTAGTCTTATTAAGAGTATTAAGATGAGGATGAATTGGGTTAAATTATATCATAATTTATCGAAGAGAAAGATAACAAATTACAGGAATTTCAATTGATTTAAACTAATGAAATCAATGAAGGGGTAGATAGGAACCTTAGAGTTCTGTGAGTACTCGAATAAATATGATAGTGAGGTAAATCGCAAAATAGTATATACGGTGAGTATTCGAGAGAAATATACTACGTACGAGCATGGATAATTAGGTTGTGTGTATACCTACTGATTTAATTATAGGTTGTGTGAATACCTATCATGTATCTGATTGATAAGTTCGATGAGACAATCTTAACCAAGTTCGATGAGACAATCCGAACCAAGTTCGATGAGACATTCTGAACCAAGTTCGAGTGGACATTCCAAACTAACTGGATTGGTAAATTTATTCATTAAGTAGACTAGAATAAATGTATTCACATATTCAAGCAATAAACATATTTAAACAAAATGAATTTAACCAGATTATTATTCATTAATAAGCATATAAAATATGAAAACACTACATCACAATATTCATCAAGTAATAGACAAAAAAAATAATACTAATTTTATTTTCATAGAATTTTTTGTTCAAGTGCCAATGTCGGTTTTGCGCCTAAAAACTTTATCTTTTGGAACCCAATATGTGTGTGGTTGATAAGGGTTAACAAACATAATTGTTTCCTTAGATATCGAAGCTAATTTTTTATATTTATACTTCCTTTTTCTAAAATGACAAAATTTGGAATAATGTGTATGTCTACCACAATGTGTGCATAAAGAGTTAGGATGACTAGATGAGGCTTCATTTTTAAATAAACAGGAGTAAGTATTTTTCTCATTTTCTTCATCATATCCTATACCATTATTATTAAACCGAATTCTTTGACTTTCCACAATCTTATAAAAATATCCATTTCCTTTAGTAAAAGTATCTAGAGATTTCTTTAAATACTCAATCTCCCTTTTTAACTCACCATTTTCAATTTCAAGAGGGGTAGTGACAATAACAAATTTGTCCTTTTTCAAAGATTTAATTTCTAATTTCAAATTATCAAAGTCACTTGACATAGAATCATATTTAGTTGAAAGTAATGAATGAGACTTTTTAAGTTTAATATATTTATTTTTAAGTTCTTCAAAACTTTCACATAATTCATCAAAAATATTTTGTAAAGCTTTGTAATCATCAACATCATCATTATCACTATCACTAGAAGTTTCGAGGTTAGAATGTACCCCATTTTCCTTAGCCATGAAACAAAGATGAGCAACTTCATTTTCGTTTATCGGAAGAGCTAGTGTCGGAGTCACTCCATGTTGTGGCCTTCAATGCCTTCTTCCCTTTCTTATACTTTGGACAATTTGATTCAATATGTCCAACTTCATTACAATGATAGCATCTTAATTCCGATTTGGAATCATCATTGAACTCTTTTGACAAATGTTTCCTTCTTCTTTCTTTGGCTTTCTTGTTGGAAGCAAGATATTTTTCAAAATCTTTAGCCAATAAGGAAATATCATCATCATCATCTTCACTTTCTACATTCATGCTTGAAGATTTGAGAGAAATAATTTCTCTTGCTTTAGGTTTCTCTTCTTCAATAAATCCATTGAGTTCTATCTCATGAGTGATTAAAGAACCTAATAGCTCATGAAGAGAGATTGATCTTTCATTTATTGCTTCTTTGATAGCCAACTTTTTGGTCATCCAAGTTGTCGGTAATGACCTGAGAATTTTACTCACCAACTCATTGTTATATAGGTTTTTCCAAGAGATTTAAGACCATTAATAATATTTGTAAATCTAGTGAACATATCAGAAATAGATACATTGGATTTCACCTTAAATAACTCATAACTGTGAACAAGTATACTTATTTTATCTTCTTTTACTTGACTAGTTCCTTCATATATGACTTCTAATCTATTCCAAATTTCTTTAGCGGATTCACAACAGCAAATTCTATTATACTCATTTACATCAAGTGCACAATGCAAAATATTCATTGCTTTAGCATTTATTTGAATTCTCTTAATATCTACTTCATTCCATTCATTTTATTCTTCAGGAACATAAACATTATTTACCATTTTCATAGGAACAAATTGACCATTTATGACTACTCTCCAAACTTCATAATCATGTGACTGAATAAAAAATTTAATTCTATTTTTCCAATAGCTATAATTATTTCCAGAAAATAGAGGAGGTTTGTAAATAGATTGGCCTTCACCAAGGGATGTTGTAGCATATGCCAATGATTTTTAAATCTAAGATTGTTAAATCTAAAAATAAGAAGAGCACTAGCACTGATACCAATTGTTACCCATATTATACTCAAGAGGGGGGGGGGGGGTGAATTGAGTTTAGCAAATTTTTAGTCAAATTAAAATTTCAGAAAAGTATTTAATTTACAACACTTTAACAATTTTCAGATTAATAAATCTTTAAATAATAAATCCAAAAATATCAAATAAATGCAACCAACTAATTTAAACATCTAGAAATGCAGATTTTAACATTCTACGAATATTAATTTAATTTTCGTGTTTAATTTAAATGATATTCTGAAATTAATTATTTAATTCAAAGATAATTATTTTAACCTTAAAATTAATTTAGTCAAATTTCAAAATTGATTTATTTGCAAGTTAGTGTGCTGAAAATATTAACTCAGGCAAGCATATGCAAATAAATAATAAATGTGCGAAAAATAAATGACATCGAAATTAAATGTGGTTTGGCAAAATCCAGGCCTACGTCCACGCGCCTAGCGCTCCCGTCTCCTTTGCGCTTCACTAAACCTGATCCACTCGCGGGTAGGATCAAACCACCGCATATAACTGTTTGCAAGCTGAAACCGAGCTTCAAACACCATGGCCCACTTGCGGGTAGGAACCAATCACCGGTACAACAATTCGAAGCTTCAACAAAGCTTTGAATAGATATGAATTTTTCGTACAATGTAAAATAATAAAACTCTCCAAAAATACAATTTATATTCTGAGTTTCTTCTTCTTTAATAAGACTTCAATAAATGATGTTGGTGTAAGAAGAAGTCTTCTTCTTCAATGATTGAGCAGATATAAAATTAATTGCTCTCTTAAATGTATAGTTGAGTAGTAAAAATAAACGCTCTTAATAAATTCTCTAGCTCTTGATCATATTATCATTCTTGTTGGTGTATATTCAAATCCATCTCTTTGAATGCTTTTAAATTGTCTTCCAAAAACAAGTTTTTAGACACAACCATTGTGAGCATTAAATGCTCCTGAATTTTCGCTGAGATGAAGTGATCTGAAAAATGATCTTCTGATTTCTCATTTGGTTTCTCAATAAAAAAAATATGGTTGTTGAGACATGATATTTGCATCTTCAAAATAAATGACTGAAAGTAGCTCTTTGTAGGACTGGAAATAGCTTTTGTAGATATCTCCAAGTAGTTTCTGCAAAATTGTTAGTCCAAGAGAGAGAAAGATATTTTGAAATGAATGCTTGAAACATAATCTGATAAAGACATAATATCACATGTTATCCATTTGTATTTTCTAGATCCGTAGACTAAAAAAGAAATCTCTCCAAAAAGAATATTTTATTCTCAGTAAAATAAGATTTCAAGCAAAGATTGCACACTATATTTGTACAGTTCAAAACCAATAGGGTACGAACCCAAACAGATGCATACTTGTAATATATATTAAAAAGATTAGATAAAAAGAGAAATAATCTCATACAAATAATATAACTGACATAGTCAGTTTGATAGAAGTGTATAAGTTGTCAAAAAAAATTGTGAGGCTCGAGGTAGTAAAGAATACTATAAATCAACTGATAGAGTGAGTAAATGTGAGGGCAAAGGAAATTGAATTGTGATATCTTATATCAGCATTTTCCAACATGGATGGAACAAAGTTGGTGTAATTAACAAGATGGCCATAACGTGGGTCCCATGATGAGTATAATGAAAGACATATAAAATGAACATAGTCTCAAGTTTAGAAGGATATCTAGGGTCAAATTGGTACAGCTATATAATATATATATATATATATATATATATAGCAGGTTGCGTGTAAAAAAAATTAGGAACCCAACTTATAATAATTGATAGATACTAGAACCAAGAACAAAATAAATTGCTTGACTCCAAGGACTGTCCATCAGTCATTCATGTAGCAATAGTTGCCCGAGGCCCAAGGAAGAGAATTTGAACAACCCATGTCTCATTTTACTATTGTGACAACCCGCCTACTAAAATAATAGGTGGCCAGCCCAATGATCTAATAATCACAGGAATTATAGATGGTCCATTCTCAGCATCACTGTCGATTAAAATAATAGTACGAGATAACCACCAATCATTTTAGAAAACGGACTGTCAAATTTAAAATTTTGTAAGTAAAAGAAAAACACTTAGACAATCCCATTTGCAAAAACGGTGGATATCGAAATCAATGAATAAAGAATGACAATATAATAAATAATAACCGAATAAGCTGTCGGTTAACAGACCTACACAAATAGTTACATCGAGTATTACACATTAAATATTACATTATAATAAATGATTGCAGTGCTTGGGCAACACGACAGAATAAACAAACTGAACATAACTAGAATACAATAAAAAGAAGCATCTAATACAAATAACCTACAACATCCGCAATATGCTGTAGCTCCATGACAACTGGCATGTAGATGTCAATACGGGTGTCCTTGCGGTAGAGCACCTGAACGGATAAAGAGTTGCATGCAAAACAAAGAAATATAGACGGGTCAGGTCCCGTTTTGATATGATTACCATATGACTAAAATATGACAGTTAAGTGCGTAATTCTCTCGCAATTAACATAATAAAGTTTCTCACCTCTCAATCTAAAAGCACAACATAGTGCAATATCAATGATGATTCTCTAGTTAACCCAAGTACTGAGGGCTAACTTTTCCCCAGTCTCAACACTATGCCCTATTCGTGCGTGGGGTGTCTCGCGAAGCGAAATCCAAACAAGGAACCCCCCCCGATACACTGCTACTTGGCAAGGTTGATCGCCGAGATCCATTAGACCCTCAGCACAAAATCAATATATACATATTCATCTAATTACGTGCATATAACAATTTCATTCACCATCTAAAGGCACAGTTCCTAATTTCTTTAGGAATTACATATATGGTACTTCATTTTATCAAATGCTTACCAATTCAATATCTTTTCAAAACTTTCTTTACCAGTTTTATTTACTTTCTTCCATCCAGGAAAATACATATTTAAAAGCAAGTTTTATTAACATAAAAATGTTTTCATTTCATTTCATATCTTCCATTTTCCTTCTTCCATCCGGAAAATGTATTTAACATCCCAATTCCCTTCTTCCATCCGGGAAATGTATTTAAAGCCATTTTGTTATCATAAAATGCTTTAATCACCAATAATGTCCCACATTATTATCCATAGTTATATATCATATCATATAACGCATATAAGACCGCCCGTCCGGGTTTCCCCACTGTGCGCGCCCCTAAATGACTATCATCTTACATGGCCTATCATCAAGACAACTTGGGATCCTACCGAAACGTCGGGAAGCGGCCATATGCCTGCGGGAGAGTCATAACCACACCCAGAATTACCTCACCAGCGCAGAAAAATATATAATAAACGTTCATATGGACTAGGGACTATATCCACCCTGCATTCATTAGCTATGGGGCTTCACCACACTCGCGAACTTCCATTATGATAGCGATTTAGAGAGGTGTGTAATCATAAATTAACATTTATGAAAAAAAAAAATTCTTTTCATTTGAAAACATCCATTTTTACATTCTCAAGATCATTTGTACTTATTCATTTAGTACCACATTTCATAATATACATTCCATATTCTTAGTGTCATGTTTTATTAATGACCTAAGGCTCGAAGTGCATTATCCTCTATAACAACCCGCCCTTTTGGAGACCATTAAATTCCATAATTGGATATAAATTGGAATTTGGAGAATTTTCCTAAATAGTAATTTTTGGGATTTTCGAGGATTGAATGATTTTCGATGGGTGCTGTAAATTATTTTGGGACCATATAGGTCGAAATATTTTATTTAGATGTCGCCGTGGAGTATAGCGACAAAAGATGTAAGATTTGGTGTTGAAAACCCGCATTTAATTATTTTGGGTTAGAATAGTGATTTGCGGTCAAGTACCTCGGATGGAAATTTCGACTACGCCGTGAGTCTCGGAATGTCCGAGATAGTCGGAAAAGAGTGTCCGATTGTCGAAAATAAGTTTTGGATAATTTTAGAGGTAAAAGTAACTCGTAATTGGGTAAACGAGTCGTTTTTTGGGTTTTAAGGGTTTAAACCCTTTTTCTTTCTTTATAAAGAGGGAGAGAGGGAGAAAAGAGAAAGAAAAGAGAAAGAAAAGAGAGAAGAGAGAGAAGGAGGAGAAAAGAGGGGAGAAAAGGGAGATTCGGGCCAAACTCCGCCGGATTCGACTCGAGGTCGTCGAATTTTATCCACGAGGCAAGTGTTTACTTGCTATATTTACTTTTGTGCATTAATCTCATATCATAGTTGGTAAAAATATGATTTTGGGGTTAGAACCCTTAAAATAAATTGGGTAAAAGTTGATTATGAGTTTACACATTGATGTATTGTAAACTCTTAATGATTTTTAGTGTCAAAACCATGTTAATGGAGTATAAAATTGGTTTAAAGGTTAAGTTGGGGTTTTTATGGTTTTGGGGTTTAAAACTAAGAGAAATGATTTAATGCCCCAAAATAATTGATGTGTTAGTTGTAAAACATAGATTAAATGTTTATTGAGTTGTTGGGTGAAGTTAGAAACAACAAAAATGGAGAAAAATGGAGTTTGGGATTTTGGGAGAGATAATGAATAGTAACCCGTAGCCTTTGGGGTCATTTTTGGCCAAGAAGATAAATGATTTAGCTTTCGGCCAAAACATTAAAGTTGTAGATCTTTTCGATACGGTCGCGTGGGCGCCGACCGCGTATTTTTTTCATTTTTCTACGATTTGATATGATTTTTACAAGATGACAGCTCCGGATTGAAATCATCAACTCGGAAATCAAATCGGGAATTGGAAAAATTTCGGCTAGAATTAATGTCGTAGATGTTCGGGATAATTTTTGGGGTAGTTTAGAAACCCCGAAAATGAATTTGGGTTGCTGGATTAAGGATTTGAGGAATTAAAGTTTTGAGGACCTGGTGTGACCGGTCGACCGCGCCCCTATGGCCGGTCGACCGCGTCAAGGAGAAAGGGCCTACTGCTTTGTTTCGTAGGCTTATTTACAACCCGCGGTCGACCGGTCGACCGGGGGTCTAGGACCGGTCGACCGGTGCCCTGTTTTCAGCCCAAGATTTTGGAGATTATTATTATTTCTCCCCTTTGAGATTAAAGTTTAAGGGTCTTCTAAATTAAAGTATATTAGAGGGTTATGTCCTAAAGGACTTGAGGAATTGAGAATATATATATGTATATATTCACTTAGAGTGAATTATTATATTTGGAGATATCCAATAAACCTTTAAGAGTTGATTAAGGTAATTATTAGTCATCAAAGTAAGAAAATACTTTGGGCTTAGTATCATGGTTATATGAATGCATGATTGTGATTCCTGGAGGGAATCTTTGGGATTATGGTCATCGCTAGATGATATAGGCCATTATGGCCGTTTATATATATTCTAGGAAGAATATATAGGATATGTATATACTGTGTGATTTAGGTATATATATATGTTATGATGGAAAGGCTTTTGAAAATATAAAAATGAATATTTTCAAAATGGAATGAGAAATGTTTTTCATAATTAATAAATTATGGATTATACACACCTCCCTAAATCGCTATCATAAGGGAAGTTGCGCGCGTTGTGGTGAAGCCTTCCTGACTGTTGAGCAGGTTGGATATAGTCCCTAGGCCATATGGGCATTTGTATTACTGCGCTGGTTAGGGGATTTCGGGTGTGGTCTTGACTTTCCCGCAGGCAATATGGCCGCTTTCCGACGTTGGTAGGTTCCCAAGTTGTCTTGTATAGATAGGCCCTGGAAGATGATAGCCATTTAGGGGCGCGTCCAGTGGGGAAACCCGGAGGGACGGTCTTAGATTTATTGAAGCAATTCATGATAATGGATTGGCTTCAATTTACATTTCCTGAGTATAAAAAGGGAAATGGGATAAAGGTTTGGCTTCGGTAACACTCCCGGATGGAAGAAGGGATGTGGAAGCATGGTTTGATCAAAGCATTTTCATGATAATGAAAATGACTTTGGATACATTTCCTGAGTATAAAAAGGGAAATGGGATGACATAAAGGAAAAGCATTTTTATGATAATAAAACTGGATTTTAAAAGTATATGATTTGTTAAAGCAATTCATGATAATGAATTGGCTTTTATATTTACATTTCCTGAGTATAAAAAGGGAAATGGGAAGTTTTGAGAAATTATGAGTATTGATAAATACTCTGTATATGAATCCTCAGTCCGGGAGATAGATCCGGATGATTATGGTAAAATATGTATATGTATATAATTGGATAAATCGAGTGCCGAGAGTCTAATGGATCCCGACGATCGACCTTGCCGCATAGTAGTGTATCGGGGGGGTTCCTTGTTTGGATTTCGCTTTGCGAGACATCCCACGCACGAATATGGCAGTGTGTTGAGACTGGGGAGAAGTTTAATCCTTAGTGCTCTTATATTATAAATGTTTATGGTATATATATATTTATGTATATATCTTTCTGTACTGAGGGACTGACGGATCTCGACGATCGACCGTGCCGCGTAGTAGTGTATCGGGGGGTTCCTTGTTTGGATTTCGCTTTGCGAGACACCCCACGCACGAGCATGGCATAGCGTTGAGACTGGGGTGAAGTTTAGCCCTTAGTACATTGCTTGGACTATCTAGGATTGATAGTGGGTTTGGGATAGACTAGTTTAGCAGGTTATCTTGAATATGATGTCTAGAGGGATGCGCTAGGAGTGCACTGTTAGTGGAGAGGTGAGGGGTATCTCATGGGAGTGCGATACCAATTTAAATATGAGAAAAACTATTTTTCTAAAAATAAAGCATTTATGCACTTGCAAAATATTTTCAAAAATTCGGGCTCTGACCCGTCTATCTACTCTCCTTTCTTTCTATATATTATATATATATATAGGTGTCCAGACACAGGGATGCCTGGATGGAAATTCTTTCGAGTCAGACGTCAGCAGCAGCAGCTGTGGATGCATGCAGGTTTTTGATAGCCGCTTCCATCGTTGTACTCTAGATAGGAGATACTGAATAAACATTCGAGCCAATGGCTCAACTGCATTTATTTATTCTTTCGGTACAGCACTCGATATGGTTGTATATTTTGACCGAGTGTTCGGTTATTTTATTTCATTTCAGTTTCATTTACGCATTAAATTGTAGATGTTTTATTTATTATCGTTAAAAAGAGTAGTAAAGTTAAAATTTTGACACCGGCCTAATAGGTTATTAGTAATTAAATGGATTTTTCGACAGTGATGCTAAGAATGATCCATATGAGACTCCTGTTTTAATTTATATTGGAGTGATCGCCCGGTATCTTATTAGGCGGGTTGTCACAGATGGTATCAGAGCATCAGGTTCTAGTGTCCTTAGGAATCTGTGCGGACGTACTACGCTTTCAGCGTTGCTCTCGATTATTGTGGAGCCTCAGGATTAGGATCGTTGATTTCTATTGTGAGATTTCGTTCTCCTGCCATGTTAGAAGATTATAGAAATCTTTTGCACGCTCGTTTGAGAATCGTGTGCGGAGCTTGGGTGGTAGCAGGAGGTGAGGCTTAGCTGGGGCAGCTGGTGGAAGTTGGGGACGAGGGCCTTAGTAGAGGTCACTCTCCTTATAGTTATTATTAAGGATTTTGGCGGCAACTACTAAAGAATGGTAGTTAGGAGTACCACAGTACCGCTGAAGTTGAGAGTGGTACTAAAGTTGAATTCCTCATTGAAGTTGAGGGTTCAAAAGGGATCTTACGGATAGTTTTAACCGTGAGTCCCCACAATTTAGTCGGTATGAGAAGAATGTTGTTATGAGTTTTACCTCAAGGAATAGGTATAAATGGCGTGGCTAGATAAAAGTCACGGTGTTCGTTAGCCCTAGACTCGTGTGTGTAATTTGAGCTTGGTGGCGGTCACGATAACATAATATCATTTATGCCTATGTGTTTTTCGCGATAGCGGAATTTTATTTTCCTTCATTCGCCATAGAGTAGAGTGTTTATATATTGTATATATATATATCTGGTTTGGGATACTCGTTTTGTATGTCTATAAGAGTATGGTATTATGGTGTATATATATGTATTGGTTGATCGGAACGATAGCAGGCTAATGATGGCAAGTCTATCGTGTCCATGGTTCCTGAAGGGAACATGTTGTTATTTTGGTGTCTCACCTTGATAAAGGTTGAGTTCACCTTTATTGTTATGGAATGATGGAACCTCAATGAGCAGAGGCTTCCTTATTTTGGTTGGTACATGTGGCAACCTTATAGATATAATTTAAGGCCCACAGGATTATTGTTGAGCTGTAAGGTTTAGCTCAGTACCGGTTTGCACAAGGACTTAGAAATAGTGCGAGCGCTGGGTGGTATGACTCTTAGTTAGAGATAGGAGTTCAGATCACCTTTTGTTGTTTAGGGATAGGATTATCCCGGTTGCATGTCTGAAATAACGGGACTCCGTGACCGACGAAGTCAAGTGTTAATGTGTGGAGGGGTTCCTTGTTTGGATTTTGCTTTGCGAGACACTCCACACATGACTCTTAACGGCGCCGGGCGTGGAGAGCTGTTATTGGATGCAAGGATGTGGGTTAGTCTTATAGTGTGGATGAACAACTATAGACTACGAGCCCTGTGATGATGGTATGTTTATGAAAATATTGTGCTATGGAAAAGCACTAAATTGGTCCTCTCACCACAAGTAGTTGGGTGGAGTGGGACTTAGAGAATTTGATTTGAGGATGATATCCCTGCCTTAATGAAAAGGAAAATTTTGAGGAGATACAATTTGGGTATTATGTTGGTGACACTTTCTACAGAAAGTGGGCACTTCGATGGATTAGGTTTCCTTCTGTATGTGCGGAAGGATAAGATAGTAGGAATGCGTTCATAGGCTAGCCTAGTAGGATTTAGGACGTCCCGCTTGTGTGCCTTGGGTCGTTATATCTCGATGACCGACTACGCGAGGGAGTAGTGTAACGGGAGGGTTCCTTGTTTGGATTTCGCCTTGGCGAGACGTCCCACGCATGAAACCAAGCAATTGTCGGGAGTTGAGAGAGGCCTTGGGCACTAGGGACATACTTAAGATTATATTAGTTTCGCGTAGGTAGAGTAACGCATAGATAGTAACATTGTAGGATGTAGGCTCGATAGAGTTAGCGATACTGAGGTTAGGAGTTTGGAATTTCGCGGGTTGGAGGGACCCATAGGTGAGTATTACACCGAGGAAAGGAGATCCTTATTGGGAGAGAGTATTATGTGTCAGACATTCACTACGGATGTGCAGATATGCACAAGTTAGAAAGGTGTATGGGCACCTTGGTAAGTTGGTTTATATACCGCGTAAAATAGAATGGGCGTAGTATATAAGGTTGAAATTCATGCCGATAGGCATTATAGACGATGGGTATTATGTGACGTATTAGAGTCACTTTATGAGGCGGTAGCCGCATAATGCATGGTTGGGAATTATTAGGTTAGTATCGTTTCCCTTGAGGTATTAGGATTTGGAGTGATCCTAAGATTGGTGGTGTAGGTCGTATCTGAATTTCGAGGACGAAATTCCGTTGTAAGGGGGGGAGTATGTAACAACCCGCCCTTTTGGAGACCATTACATTCCATAATTGGATATAAATTGGAATTTGGAGAATTTTCCTAAATAGTAATTTTTGGGATTTTTGATGATTGAATGATTTTCGATGGGTGCTGTAAATTATTTTGGGACCATATAGGTCAAAATATTTTATTTAGATGTCGTCGTGGAGTATAGCGACAAAAGATGTAAGATTTGGTGTTGAAAACCCGCATTTAATTATTTTGGGTTAGAATAGTGATTTGCGGTCAAGTACCTCGGATGGAAATTTCGACTGCGCCGTGAGTCTCGGAATGTCCGAGATAGTCGGAAAAGAGTGTCCGATTGTCGAAAATAAGTTTCGAATAATTTTAGAGGTAAAAGTAACTCGTAATTGGGTAAACGAGTCGTTTTTTGGGTTTAAACCCTTTTTCTTTCTTTATAAAGAGGGAGAGAGGGAGAAAAGAGAAAGAAAAGAGAAAGAAAAGAGAGAAGAGAGAGAAGGAGGAGAAAAGAGGGGAGAAAAGGGAGATTCGGGCCAAACTCCGCCGGATTCGACTCGAGGTCGTCGAATTTTTTCCACGAGGCAAGTGTTTACTTGCTATATTTACTTTTGTGCATTAATCTCATATCATAGTTGGTAAAAATAAGATTTTGGGGTTAGAACCCTTAAAATAAATTGGGTAAAAGTTGATTATGAGTTTACACATTGATGTATTGTAAACTCTTAATGATTTTTAGTGTCAAAACCATGTTAATGGAGTATAAAATGGGTTTAAAGGTTAAGTTGGGGTTTTTATGGTTTTAGGGTTTAAAACTAAGAGAAATGATTTAATGCCCCAAAATAATTGATGTGTTAGTTGTAAAACATAGATTAAATGTTTATTGAGTTGTTGGGTGAAATTAGAAACAACAAAAATGGAGAAAAAAGGAGTTTGGGATTTTGGGAGAGATAATGAATAGTAACCCGTAGCCTTTGGGGTCATTTTCGGCCAAGAAGATAAATGATTTAGCTTTCGGCCAAAACACTAAAGTTGTAGATCTTTTCGATACGGTCGTGTGGGCGCCGACCGCGTATTTTTTTTATTTTTCTACGATTTTTACAAGATGACAGCTCCGGATTGAAATCATCAACTCGGAAATCAAATCGGGAATTGGAAAAATTTCGGCTAGAATTAATGTCGTAGATGTTCGGGATAATTTTTGGGGTAGTTTAGAAACCCCGAAAATGAATTTGGGTTGCTGGATTAAGGATTTGAGGAATTAAAGTTTTGAGGACCTGGTGTGACCGGTCGACCGCGCCCCTATGGCCGGTCGACCGCGTCAAGGAGAAAGGGCCTACTGCTTTGTTTCGTAGGCTTATTTACAACCCGCGGTCGACCGGGGGTCTAGGACCGGTGCCCTGTTTTCAGCCCAAGATTTTGGAGATTATTATTATTTCTCCTCTTTGAGATTAAAGTTTAAGGGCCTTCTAAATTAAAGTATATTAGAGGGTTATGTCCTAAAGGACTTGAGGAATTGGGAATATATATATGTATATATTCACTTAGAGTGAATTATTATATTTGGAGATATCCAATAAACCTTTAAGAGTTGATTAAGGTAATTATTAGTCATCAAAGTAAGAAAATACTTTGGGCTTAGTATCACGCTTATATGAATGCATGATTGTGATTCCTAGAGGGAATCTTTGGGATTATGGTCATCGCTAGATGATATAGGCCATTATGGCCGTTTATATATATTCTAAGAAGAATATATAGGATATGTATCTACTGTGTGATTTAGGTATATATATATATGTTATGATGGAAAGGTTTTTGAAAATATAAAAATGAATATTTTCAAAATGGAATGAGAAATGTTTTTCATAATTAATAAATTATGGATTATACACACCTCCCTAACTCGCTATCATAAGGGAAGTTGCGCGCGTTGTTGTGAAGCCTTCCTGACTGTTGAGCAGGTTGAATATAATCCCTAGGCCATATGGGCATTTGTATTACTGCGCTGGTTAGGGGATTCCGGGTGTGGTCCTGACTTTCCCGCAGGCAATATGGCCGCTTTCCGACATTGGTAGGTTCCCAGGTTGTCTTGTATAGATAGGCCCTGGAAGATGATAGCCATTTAGGGGCGCGTCCAGTGGGGAAACCCGGAGGGACGGTCTTAGATTTATTGAAGCAATTCATGATAATGGATTGGCTTCAATTTACATTTCCTGAGTATAAAAAGGGAAATGGGATAAAGGTTTGGCTTCGGTAACACTCCCGGATGGAAGAAGGGATGTGGAAGCATGGTTTGATCAAAGCATTTTCATGATAATGAAAATGGCTTTGGGTACATTTCCTGAGTATAAAAAGGGAAATGGGATGACATAAAGGAAAAGCATTTTTATGATAATAAAACTGGCTTTTAAAAGTATATGATTTGTTAAAGCAATTCATGATAATGAATTGGCTTTTATATTTACATTTCCTGAGTATAAAAAGGGAAATGGGAAGTTTTGAGAAATTATGAGTATTGATAAATACTCTGTATATGAATCCTCAGTCCAGGAGATAGATCCGGATGATTATGGTAAAATATGTATATGTATATAATTGGATAAATCGAGTGCCGAGGGTCTAATGGATCCCGACGATCGAACTTGCCGCATAGTAGTGTATCGGTGGGGTTCCTTGTTTGGATTTCGCTTTGCGAGACACCCCACGCACGAATATGGCAGTGTGTTGAGACTGGGGAGAAGTTTAATCCTTAGTGCTCTTATATTATAAATGTTTATGGTATATATATATTTATGTATATATCTTTCTGTACTGAGGGACTAACGGATCTCGACGATCGACCGTGCCGCGTAGTAGTGTATCGGGGGGGTTCCTTGTTTGGATTTCGCTTTGCGAGACACCCCACGCACGAGCATGGCATAGTGTTGAGACTGGGGTGAAGTTTAGCCCTTAGTACATTGCTTGGACTATCTAGGATTGATAGTGGGTTTGGGATCGACTAGTTTAGCAGGTTATCTTGACTATGATGTCTAGAGGGATGCGCTAGGAGTGCACTGTTAGTGGAGAGGTGAGGGGTATCTCATGGGAGTGCGATACCAATTTAAATATGAGAAAAACTATTTTTCTAAAAATAAAGCATTTATGCACTTGCAAAATATTTTCAAAAATTCGGGCTCTGACCCGTCTATCTACTCTCCTTTCTTTCTATATATTATATATATATATATATATATAGGTGTCCAGACACAAGGACGCCTGGATGGAAATTCTTTCGAGTCAGACGTCAGCTGCAGCAGCTGTGGATGCGTGCAGGTTTTTGATAGCTGCTTCCATCGTTGTACTCTAGATAGGAGGTACTGAATAAACATTCGAGCCAATGGCTCAACTGCATTTATTTATTCTTTCGGTACAGCATTCGATATGGTTGTATATTTTCACCGAGTGTTCGGTTATTTTATTTCATTTCAGTTTTATTTACGCATTAAATTGTAGATGTTTTATTTATTATCATTAAAAAGAGTAGTAAAGTTAAAATTTTGACACCGGCCTAATAGGTTATTAGTAATTAAATGGATTTTTCGACAGTGATGCTAAGAATGATCCATATGAGATTCCTGTTTTAATTTATATTGGAGTGATCGCCCGGTATCTTATTAGACGGGTTGTCACATCCTCAAACTAGCCACCAAGAGTTCAACACAATATCCTAAATCATCAAAGTGAGTCTCCCTCAATAATTGTCTCCCAAAAGTCTCGACATTAACATTTTAGCTCCAATTTATTTTTAGATTAACTTCCTATATCATTCGGATATTAACCTACACAAACTAGTCCTCGGGGTAAGCCCAATTATCCCATTTTTTCCTAGGACATTAGTCTACCCAAAACAACCCTCTAGGACTCCCCATTACTTCCCAAAGGAAGGTTCCTAAACCTTGAACCTAAAAGAAAAGGGCTAAAACAAAACTAGGAAAACCTCACCAAATCAGAAGGGGTCGATGGATCGACCCTTGACCGTCGATCGATCGAAGGTTCGATGGATCGATCCCCCATGATCGATCGATCGATCATGGCGGGCAGCTTCTTCTCCGAGAAGCTGTTTCGGCCACTAACCAGCTCCTAAGATTTTTATTCATTATTCCACCCATATACAACAACAAATATTGCTACCAAATCATTTCTACGCCATTACTAACTAATAATTTCTCCTCAAATCAAATTAAAACTAAGATTTAAGGGTTAAATCACCAAAATCAACAAAAACCCATTTATGGTTTAAATCTCCAAAAAAACCTAACTATACATGCAAATTATCACATTAAATCAATATCTAGCAAGTAACAAACTTGCCTCGAGTTTGCAGTCTCGAATTCTCCTCCGGTAGCAACGGATTTCAGCCTCAAATCTCCATTTTTCTCTTTTTTCTCCCATTTTCTTCCAAGCTCTCTTCTCTCTCTCTCTCTCTCTCTCTCTCTCTCTCTCTCTTGGCTTCTAATATAATATTGAGAAAATAAAAGGGGTGGGGGACTCATACGGGTTCTAAAACATAAATTCCCCTCTTTTAAGTGTTAATACACCATTAAAATGACTCGTAACCACATA
The DNA here is from genome assembly GCA_949130495.1 of Sambucus nigra. Taxonomy (NCBI): domain Eukaryota; kingdom Viridiplantae; phylum Streptophyta; class Magnoliopsida; order Dipsacales; family Adoxaceae; genus Sambucus; species Sambucus nigra. The sequence goes on along the minus strand of OX422209.1, from coordinate 403,439,474 downwards.
ATTGAGTCATAACCTGTTAAAAGTGCCCAAAACTCAAAAATACAACTTGGCACTTATTTTGACTCTCTCGACTATTCTAAAAACAACCGCACCCCCTATTTTGGCATTCGGTGAACTATTTTTATGTTCCAAATTCATTTTATTTCATTAATTATACTCCAATTTAAATAGGAGTCATAACCGTCGCATAACATATAACGACGCAATAAAACACAATATAATGCTATTTACCTTCTCATAACGGTAAATAGACAAAACATAGTAAATATTATCCCGTAATATCACGGGAAATAATATTTACTCCGATTTTTCCTATTTTATAAAATTAGCCCATCAGGCAAAATAATATAAAATAGTCGCTCAAAAGCCGGGTTTTTACAATTATGCTTTATAGCAGGTAAGTTTTTCAAACATTAATGTTTAAGATAACTCTCATGAGTAATATTCAAGTATAGTTTAAAGTAACAAAAAATGATGTTAAGGCAATACGCTTTTCTAAACAAAAGAATGAACTATTGTTAAATAAATTTTCTTTTTATATAACAAATATATTATATAAATCAGTTAAATAAATAGGACAAACAAATGCATGTATATATAAATTAAAACAGCGTGTATATTTGAATTCGGATAGGACAAACAGATGCATGCGTGAGGTATACAAATACTAAACAAAGTAAAAAAAAATATATATATATATATATATAAGTAAAAAGTACCAGATATGTTAAATTAATATATATAAAATATATTAAAAATTATATATATTCCAGCTCTATATTTTTAACACTTTTAGTATACTAAATATACAAATGAGACAACATAAGTATATAATATATAACTAAATAAGATGAAAAATGTAAATAACACATATTAAAAATATTTATATAAACAAAAAAAATGTTCGGAATCATCAAAATCAATATATTTCATTAAACTAAAATGTACATTAATTACAATATATAATTAATTAGGGATAAATATCATTTTCGTTACAATCTCCCCCTTTTTGATGATGACAAACAATGATTCACACTAATTCATAAAATGATTAAATTAAGCACAATTAGTGAATCATACATATTTCTCCCCCTTTTGACATTATCAAAAATATTTTTCATATAAAACAAGTGTTAAGGGTCTCCCCTATGAAAAATAATTCAAGCATGGAATTCAGCCAAAATTAAAAAGGACAGATATGAATACCATGAATTTTTCACTAAGCACATATTCAACATAATATTCTCAGATAGCATGTATTTGATTCAAGAGATATACAAAAGTAACTTCAAATAATGCACAAGTCATCAAATATAAGATCAATAACATTTTCATAAAAGATTACAACGTAAGGTTGCTAACAAGATGACACACATCTTTAGAGTTTCCCTCAATCGTGATTTTCTCAATAACAACTTTAATAGAATTTTCAGCCATGTTTTGAGGGGATGAGCATGCAACATTTTCATTAGATGGAGTAGGAGCATATGACTGCATATATGGAGGTAAAACAAATGGCCATAAATGAGGCTTCACCCAAGGGGCATGTGGCGAAGATGAGCGAATAGCATGCATTGCGACATCAAATGAAGCATATTTTTTTATTTTGAGAGCCGCTAACTCCTTTTATTTGGGATTCACAATCTACCCAAGTAGTATAAATTCCAGGAAATTTTCCAACCCACACAACATAAAAACTCTTTGACATCTTAACAGATAGATAAGAGAGAAAATGTGATGTGCATGAATTGGCTAGAAGGTTGAGGTATTTAAAGGCATAAAATTATGGCGCGTAGTTCATAAATTTTCCATTTTCGTGGTACGAGCCCCCCCAAAAAATTCTCAAGACTATCAATACCATCCATAATAAGGCATAAAAAAAATTATATTCAAATTCAATAAACATTTATCTCCCCCTAAGGAATACCAATGAAGTCATATATGCATATAAAAATTAAAGTGCATCTATTATGAGATGGGATATTTTCAATATTTATTTCCATTAGATCGTTTTCAAAAAATTTTAATATATTCAAGAATCATCTATAACTTCAATAATCATGAGATTTTTTTATTTAAGCACAAAAATATTATAAGTGTTATTTTCCCCCAAAAAAATCAAGAATGTCACAAATATTCAAATAATGGCACTAATCACGTGGCATAAAATTAACTCATAAAGATTAATGTGTTCATATCATCAAAATCAATAAGTGAATGTCTCAATATTAACATGTAACTCATATATTACTAGAATATTCTCAAACGACATTTTCGTTCAAATTAATATCCCCTAAAATCATGAATTAATCAAATATTATTGACAAAAAATATATTCACCATATATAGCAAAAAAATATGAATTCTTTTCTAAAAAAAAATTATCATTGAAATCAAACGTATGTGATATACAACTTAATATCATCAAGAAAAACAAATCTAAAAATTTACATATGAAGATTAAATTATCAACAACAAGCTCATATGCTTTAATAAATATTCTATGCAAGGAAATATATCAATTAAGATTATAAAATTAATCATAAGATATGAATTTTAAAAATGGTGTTACTTACCACCTTACCAATACCAATGATATTTTCATGAAAATTTCTCCAGGTGTGATATTTCCAACATTAGGCAATTATATTTGAAATTTGTAATGATACCAATTCATGTGCCTTGAAAATCCACATTCCATCTCAACATGTATCCTACACAACTTTCAATATTTTCTCTTTGATCCAAGAATGTGTTAGTTCCTCAAAGCAATATGCATTAAGTAGACTAGAATAAATTTATTCACGTATTCAAGCAATAAACATATTTAAACAAAATGAATTTAATCAGATTATTATTCATTAATAAGCGTATAAAATATGAAAACACTATATCACAATATTCATCAAGTAATAGAAAAAAAAATAATACTAATTTTATTTTCATAGAATTTTTTGTTCAAGGGCCAATGCCGGTTTTGCACCTAAAAACTTTATCTTTTGGAACCCAATATGTGTGTGGTTGATAAGGGTTAACAAACATAATTGTTTCCTTAGGAATCCAAGATAATTTTGCATATTTATACTTTCTTTTTCTAAAATGACAAAATTTGAAATAATGTGTATGTCTTCCACATTCTGTGCATAAAGAGTTAGGATGACTAGATGAGGCTTCATTTTTAAATAAATTGGACTAAGTCTTTTTCTCATTTTCTTCATCATATCCTATACCGTTATTATCAAATTGAATTCTTTGACTTTCCACAATTTTATAAAAATATTCATTTCCTTTAGTAAAAGTATCTAGAGATTTCTTTAAATATTCAATCTCCCTTTTTAACTCATTATTTTCAATTTCAAGAGGGATAGTGACAATAACAAATTTTTTCTTTTTCAAATATTTAATTTCTAATTTCAAATTATCAAAATCATTTGACATAGAATCATATTTAGTTGAAAGAAATGAATGAAACTTTTAAGTTTAATATATTTATTTTTAAGTTCTTCAAAACTTTCAGAGAATTCATCAACATCATTGTTGATACCAAATTTAGTCAGCTGGCGTGGACCAATCATATGAAGACACGTGTCAACATACATAACAAATACAAACACTTTCAACGAATAGCATACTGTCATCGAGCTACTCAGGCGCTCTGAGCTACTTAAGCATACCGAGCAACTTAAGCGGTCCGAGCTACTTAGCGTGCAGAGCATCCAAATCAAGAAAACCAAAAGGCGACTACGCATTAAATGCGCATTATTATTGTACAGATGTATATGTCTACTAGATAACAACGCATTACCTTTTCATATGTACAGCCTCAAGGCTATAAATACATTGAAACCTCCTCATAAGAAAAGGAATTTGGATCTCTTGGTGAACCGGTCATCAAGATTCAAGGCAAACAGTCATCAATACAAAACAGTGGATGTAGGCCATTTTTCATAAGACTGAACCACTTTAAAAATCCTTTGTCTTATTTATCTGTGATTGACTAATTAGATATAATCTAGTTTTTTACATCAACAGATTGGCGCCGTCTGTGGAAAACGACTGTACTTAGCATTTTTCACCAAACAACTCATCATATATGGGTGAGATTTCGGAATCCAGTGATCGAAACACTGGGCTCCCTCCAAACACCTCTACTCCAGCAAATATGCAAGATCTGGCTGGCATAATGGTTAATTTAGCCCAAGGGCAAATGGCCATGCAAGAAACCATGCGTCAACTTATACAAACTGTTCGAGATGGAGTGCCGGCTCAATCAGGACAATGAAATGCTCAGAGAAATACCCATCTTCCATCTTCAGGAACTAGACGAACGCTATTACCGGAGGTCTCTCAATCTAGACGTACTGACTCATATCGTACTGAGAGATATAATGATCCTTCGTATCAACCTGGCCGGACCTCATCAGTACGAGCTACAGATTCTCAACAAAACGTCACTTTAACTCCAGAAAGGACTAGTGCTCTATAAAGATTGAGTAGAGTCTCCCCTTTTGATCCATTGGGCCCTAGGAGGAATAGAAGTCCTCCTAGGATTGCATCGAGAAAATCTCAACGACCATCCGACTGTGACACCCCGCCTAATAAAATACCGGGTGATCAGTCCTATACCAAATTAAAACAGGAATCCCAGTTGATTCATCCTTAGCATCACTGTGGAAAACCTTTTTAAAACTTACTAACCACCTAGTATTCCAAAAGCTGGTGCCAAATTTTAACTTTTTAATTTAAACAAAACAGTACATGTGAAAATAAATATAAACCATTCACACAACTGAATAAAACTCAACTGAATAATTAATTACACAACTTGCCGAATAAACCATCGACCACCAAAGTTAAATAATCCAATACAAATATTTAACACCGGAATAAAACAAATCTGAAGACTGAACTGAAAGTCTGGGGGACATGTCCTAAATAAAACTGGAACTGATACAAGATTCCTACTCTAGGAAATGAATTAACGATGCATCTAATCCAAACTCCTGCTAGCATCCACATATGTCGCAGCTCCACGTCCCCGGAATAGAATATCAATCCTGGCGTCCCTGTGGCTGGACACCTAAAAGGTTTTAAAAATAGTTTTATAGCAAGGGTTAGAACCCAAAACATTTTGAAAATATTCAGTAAGTGAATTGACTGCAGTAATTTAAAATATATAATGCGCTTCATATTTAAGTTAGTGTCGCACTCCCTTGTGGACCTTCTCACCCATCCACTATTGTGCACACCTAACGGTTACCTTAACCCCACCTAGTTGTACTACCCCGTCCAACTAGTCCTGGTATAACCTTCCCTTGCCATACTACTCCAACCCGAGTATAATGATTCTTGAATTATAAGTTATCTCACAATTAACTTAATTAATTCCTCTTAAATAGTAGAATATAACCATGTCACAAGTTATATAAAATAAATAGAACACACACTGTATTATTACCCGTATATAATATTTATTTCCATTACAAATGTACATTTACTAAAACATCCGCACATATAACATACGTATATCCATCCCTCCGAGTACACCCTCGCCGGATGATTCCCTCTAAAGTGTTATCTCACTAGGTGTGCTCACATAACCTAGTTACCCAAGTTGGAATCGCTCACCAACCTGGCGCAAAACATAAACGAAGTGGAGGTGGTCATATTCCTTCCCTGAAAGTGAGATAATCCCCTCACCCATATATCGGACGCTATGACATGGGGATATACTCACCCTACTTCTCAAGCTAGGGGATTCACCCACATCGCGCAACCTCCCTTGATAGCACTAGAGTATATGAATTAAATAAATATCTATTCACTCATCTTTAAAATCACACACAATATATTCATGTATATATATACTATCACTACACCGTATATATATAATATAAACCCCGGCATTACTGTGTACTCAAAATCCCGTACACTAGCCTGTAAATTTCCTGAGTCTGTGGCCCGACTCAACTTAATTAATTTTCTCACTTATATAATTATCATTATCCCGAGTCTGTGGTCCGACTCTAATATATTTAATTCACACCTCCATTAATATAATACTTTCCCCGAGTCTATGGTCCGACTCTAATTAAATTAATTAACACACCCATTAATTTAATACCTCCCCGAGCCTATCGTCCGACTCTAATTAAATTAATTAACACACATATTAATTTAATACCTCCCCGAGTCTATCGCTCGACTCTAATTAAATTAATTAACACACATTTATTAATTTAATACCGATCCTAGTCTGTGGTTCGACTCCCAGTTAATTAATTTACACATTAATTAATTTACACCAATCTGAGTCTGTGGTCCGACTCTCATTTAATTCATTTACATATTAATTAATAAATACCTTTCCCGAGTCTACAATCCGACTCTAAATTACTTAATTACAACATCAATTAATTTAATACTTTTTTGAGTCTACTTTCTGACTCTACTTTCATTAATTAACACATCCATTAATTTAATAACTTGGCGTCATCCAACCATTCTCCCCGGACTCGCTCACTTGGCCCATACCTTAATATTTCCCGAATCTATGTTCCGACTCCAAATTAATTACTCTCTCTCAATAATTATTTTAATACTTTGGTGCCACATAACCAATACACCCGGACTCGCTCACTTGGTCCATTTTTCATCTCATAATTTCATCCCTACATATTCGCCCACAATGTGTCACACATTCATCTCCATAAATTTCCCAATTATATTTACCTATAATTATCAACATACCCGGACTTGTTCATTTGGTTCATTTTCAACATGTAAAATCAGCCCAACAATATTTTTCTCAATAATTATTTCCATGTAGTAAAAACTGGCGGCACTGCCAGAATTCCTGTAGCATCGATCGATCGAACCCCCTAGGTCGATCGATCGATCGTTCCAGTGTTCGTCTTCTCCAGCCCTCTGTCAGCCATGGACGAAACCTAATGCTTTGATTCTCAATCTAAATCTTTACCCAAATACAATTATCTAAGAAAAGGGTCTAAACATCCCACAGGCCTTAATTAATCATCAATATCCATTAATTCCAAGGTTTCCCGATTTGGGTATTATCCGGGTTTCAAATCTCCAATACGAATTTCATTCATATTAATAGCAATTAACCATTTACGCTTACTGGTTTTAACACCCGATTTATTCCCTTACATTCTAGGATCATGAACACAATCAATCTCACCCTAAATCCCATTAAGGTATATCAATTTCCAAAAACCCAATTTAAATTTTGGTTACACACCCAAAACGATATTTTGATTTACACATCACTATGATATGAATTGATTATCATCAATTTAGAAATTACAACAGTTAACCACTTGCCTGAAATTGTTCGTAGTGTCTGATTCGTTGGTGTAGTCCCTTAATTTGGCTCCAAAATCCCCAAATTGGCTCTTGATTTGCTTTCCCCCCAACTTTCCTCTCAAACCCAAGGTTTAGAGGTGTGTTGACTGTCGTTCCCTAATCTCTCAATTAGGTTAAAAATACTAAATCCCGTTTTTGGCCAAGTGGGCCTAATTAAAAAGGCCTAACTCACCCCGTGTGGGCCCGACTATACCCAAAAATAACTCGAGACCCAATTACTACCTCTGGGTACTCTTTTCTAACTATCTTGACCCATCCGGACGCAACTGCGCACTCAGAATTTTCATCCAAAATACTTTTCGACATCTCCAAATTTCGACCTCAAAATGCGACACACGAGATTTTGAACCATTAAACTTAAAAGTCGCCAATTATAATTAATTCGGCTCACTCAAATAAATTCTCCAACTTATGAATTTAAATTTCTCCAAATTAAATATTTTTACAACTCCCAACAATAATTAAATATTTAATCCTCAAAACTAAGGGGTGTTACATACTTCCCCCCTTAGAAAGGAATTTCGTCCTCGAAATTGGGATGAGCGTAATGTTCTAAGCTTCGCACAACTCTCTAGTCATGTGCCTCTAAACCCACTATATCTGTCCCATCCGCTTCTAAGCATAAGTTACACAAGTATGCATTTAAATTAACCAGGCGTCCATACACCTTATACCCGTGCTTAACCGCACAAAATTTGCCTTAATTAACCCGGGTGCCCATACACCCTATCCCTGTGCTTTACCGCACGAAAGTTACCCGACTATGCTAGTCGTAACCCGTAATATAACTTTGAACCCGTACTTATATCACATATTTATATATATACATATATCTACTTCCCGGGGTACCCAACCCATGTACTAATGACCAGACATCTCTCCACTTTCCAACGTTGTGCTAAGTTTCATGCGCGAAATGTCTCACAAAGTGAAATCCAAACAAGGAACCCCCCTGATACACTACTACCTAGCATTGTCGGTCGTTGAGGTCCGTCAGACCCCTAGTCCATAGCACGTACCCCTAAATACTTGTCTCTTAACACAAAAGTATATACGCTTACCCTTTTGCTACCAAAGACAACATAAAATACCGCTCCCTTACTATCACTAGTCCTTGCGCAAAATAATCCATGAGCTATCTCTCTTTGCTCGAACATAATTCTAACCACCCTGGTTCACTTTAATAAACACCCCTACTTACCGGGATAAAATGTGAGAACACAAGACCTCATTATGTGCCTATCTCACCACGCAATACAACATATGTATAGGCTATACGCCCTCTCAGGTGATACCTAGTACCAAACATATCCTGGTGTCGTGAACACCAAAACTTAACACCACTATCCACAATAGTTAAATTCCATCGCTATCCAGTCGACATTTAGAAAATATTATCAACCCTACTCCCATAATTCTCGAAAGTAGGAATTCATCGTATAATTCAAACCTTCACTCAGTGTATACCTCCACTCTCTCGTGAAGAACACCAAAGAAACTTCGCTACCCTACGGAAAGTTTATCCACATACTATGGCTGCTACGGCCAACGCACCCACTAAGTTCGACTCACCTGCGAACTCTAGTGAAAAATAATTCTTATATTATGACATCCCCTTTGTCACTCAAAAATATACCCCACGCCCATAGGGTAAAAATAATTACCTCCATACTCTAGCTGCAACGGCTGATCCTCGGTTCCGGAGCATCTTCTCCCTGCCCGAATGCACCCATGACTTGCTTTAGTGGCGGTACTGTGACAACCCGCTCACCAAAATAAGGGGTGGCCAGCCCAATACTCCAATATAACGGAATCATGGATGGAATCATTCTCAGCATCACAACAAAATATAGAGTATCTAGGATAACCACCCAATATTTCAGAAAACGGGTTGCCAAAAATTTTATTTTTAAAGTTAAAGAAAGAATTTAAACAACCCACTTCCTGAAAAGATAGGGGAGTCCCCAAGACATATATAAATAATACAACAAGAATACAGTAAAGGGACCGAATGTGCAGCCGGTCAACAAACTTTATAACAATACTTGAACAAACTCAATAATTTATACAATACATTACATTAGACATTTACAAAAGCTTGGGCCTCTCGCCCGAGTAAAGAGACCTGATCATAGCTAGAATACAAAAATGAAAACGTCTATACCAAATGTGTCCCGTAATACCCACTATGCATCACGGCTCGTCGAGGACATCGGAATAGGAATGTCAGAACAGGCATCCTTGCGGCGAAGCACCTGAGCGGAAACCAGATGCATATACAACAAGAAGTATAAACGGGTCAGGGCCCGGTTCTATATGATTACCAGATGAATAAAGAGTATGACAGTTATGAATAAAATCATGCTAGAAAAGATAAAAATCTATCTACACAGTTCTAAAATATAAGCTAAGACAATCTAAAGAAAAGCATGAATTAATTCAAATATGCAAAAGAAAAGGAAAGATTAACATAAATTAAAAACCTCCATTATTTTATACTGTTCCATTTCCTAGTTATGTTCCTTATCAGGAACTCATAATTACAACATTTATGCTCTTACTAGCATTTCATTCCTTATTAGGAATTATGATAACAATTAAGCTCTTTATGGCTTTTATCTCAATTTTAAGCTCTTTGTGGCTTTTATTTCAATTACATGCCCATCCTGGCATAACCATTCCTTATCAGGAATATAATCATTATTAAATGCTCTTTGTGGCATTATATTGTGCTCTTTGTGGCACTCATAATCCATCAAGTCCAACTTGATATTTAATAATTACAATCGTATTTATATAACGATTCTAAGACCGCCCGTCCGGGTTTCCCCACTGTGCGCGCCCCTAAATGACCATCATCTTCCAGGACCTATCATAAGACAACCTGGGATTCTAACAACGCAAGACGTCGGGAAGCGACCATGTGCCTGCGGGGTAGTCATAACCACACCCAGAATTACCTACCCATCGCAGAAAAATATATAACAACAAACGCTCACATGGCCTAGGACTATATCCACCCTGCATTCACTAGCCAGGGGGCGTCACCTGTGCGCGCGAACTTCCCTTATGATGTCATTTAGAGAGGTGTGTTTCATAAAAAAAATCATTTACCATATTAATGATTTAGTAAATTATCATTTACCATCATTACCATTTTTCAATTCCAATTACATTTTAACAAATGTATATATCATTTTCCAAACCATATTCGTTTACGTTTTGTAAATAATTCACCTTATTAAATCCAGAGCCATACGTGTTTCATATCATCATTGTAACCTCGATGAATGAATAGACTTTCAATTTATTCTCCCAAGAATCGTTGTGAATGCATTATAAACCATCAAGAATAATGTAGCTCAATCGAGCTTCTAAAATCTCCCAATCATACCTCTATGTCTTCTAGTTTAATATTAATCAACTAGAAGAAAGAATGCCCTAACATCAATAGGCATAACCCCGGAAAACCCCCAAATAATCCATTTCTAGTCTAGGGTAGTTTCTCAACTCATCTAGAACTCTAGGACTCTAAGTTTACTTCATTTAAGAAGGTTCCTGGGTCCTAAACCTAAAGAAAAAGAAGAAAAGTTGAGTTACAAAAATAACTCAAAAACAGCAGGAAAACGAATCGATTCGCCCAAAAAGAGAATCGGTTCGGACAGCAAAATCAACTTTCTGCAATTGGCCGAATCGATTCGGCCTTAACCCGAATCGATTCGGGTTATGCAGACCTGGAAACTACCCTTTACCGAATCGATTCGCCCCAGGGCCGAATCGATTCGGTCCTGCGATTTTGCCAAGAATGGCTACGAAGGGTTATGAACCCTAATTCCTCCAAACTCCAAATCTCTTCATTTATATACACATCCAACAACAATAATCTGCCCCAAACTAATCTACATGATTATTAACCACTATAATCCACAATTTCATCATTATAAATCAAGATTAGGGTTTAAATCCCATAAATTCCATATCTAAACCATAAATATCAAATACATAACTAACACACAATTTATTCAACTTAAATCACATATTAGCAAGTAGAAAACTTGCCTTAGACTTGCAAATTCAGATTTCTTTGAGGTAGGAGCAATCCCAATTCTTCAATCTCCAAATCTCTCTCCTCTTCTCCTCATTTCTCTTCTTCGCTCTCTCTCTCTTGTGTTTATTATGAAATGGATAAATAAGGGGGTTTAGAAGACTAAAATCGTGGCTTAAGTTAAAACTCCCAACTTAAGTGGTTAATACCACATTAAAATGTCTCCCAAATACGTGTTTAGGTTAAAACTAGGTCAAAGTGCCCGAAACCCAAATATACAATATGGCTCTTGTTTTGACTGTCTTGGACATTCTGGGACTAACTGCGCCCTCTAAAGTGGCATCCGAAAATTTATAATTCATTTCGAGTTCCAATTTCATTTAAACCATAATGTCATTTAAAATACATGACACTATAAAACATGCAACCTGATGATATTTACTTTCATATACAGTAAATATGCATCAATCTAGTAAACATTAACTTTCAATTCATTAAATTAATATTTACTCCAGTCCCAACATTTTATATAATTACCTTATGCGGTAAATTAATATAAAATTAGCCTCCTAAAAGCGAGGGTTGTTACATGTACCTCCAGGGCCTCGTCCTGTAGTTGACCCCTGCCTCGCTTAAGACAAACTCTCTTCATGTGTCTCGCTTTTCCCACAAATAAAACACGTTCTAATACATTCACCCTGCCACTGGTCCCTTCCATGCTGACCTTGTTGGAATTCCTGGTCGTCCTACCGATAGCCTCCACTTCTAAATCGTTTGGCATTATTTCCCTGCCGAAATCCTGCCCCTGATCTCCCCCAGTCTGCTACTGGGATACCCCACTGGTACTGTTCCCTCCAGCCTTATCCGACTGGTTAGTTACCACTCCCCTCCCGCTTCCTTTCACGTGGAAGCGATATTTCTGGCAGTGCCAGAGTGCTGCGTTAACTACATTAGTATACTCTACTAATGCGGAATTATCAATTAAATATCGTCTGATTCTCCAGACTAACCCGTCCATAAACTTTGCTTTCTTTCTCTTTACCTTGCCTACCTCATCCGGTATAAAATTTTGCCAACGAGTGAATTCTTCCTCGTAATCGGCCACTGAACGATCCCCCTGAGTCACCTCACAAAATTTTCTCCTCGTTTCGGTCTCAACCGCTTGAGGAAAATACGTGTTGTCGAACCGCACCCAAAACTTTGCAATAGCTAGTGTATCCCTTTCCTCAACTGTGGTGATCGACTCCCACCACTGTAGCGCTGCTCCCACTAAACTAAAAGTGGTTAGCCTTTGCTTTCGCACCTCATCGAAATCTCCCATGCGTAGGTGACGCCGGATATCTCTCTTCCTTGTCACGCTAGTACTACATCTTAACCCCCTCGCAACTCTGGTGGGTGACCACACTTAAACAAAAAATATCGTAAAAAAAATCTCGTACTTGCTGCTACCCCGACGGCCCCGGGCGGCCTGAACATCTGGTGCCATTAACACTTGTGGCTGATCCCGTGGAAACTACCCTGCCATTGCGACTATCGTCGCTTCAACTACCTGCGCCACCAATTCAGTTACCTGCGTTGCCGAAATCATCCCTGCCAGTTGCTACGGTAACTCTTCCTCCTGACAAGCCTCTCTAGTCTCATATCCCCCTGCTGCCCTAGTTGCTCTCTCTCTCCTAGGCGGCATCTGGAATGAGAATCAAATTTGTATGAGTTCACTCTCAAATATAAATTTTGCAGAAGAATGTAATTGCGCATACTTATAAGAATATAACAATCCTATGATAGGGCTTTATATCAAAGATTTCTAAGCCAAAACGTGAAAAGCCGCACAGTACCTAAGGACACTAGAACCTGAAGCTCTGATACCATCTGTGACACCCCGCCTAATAAAATACTGGGTGATCAGTCCTATACCAAATTAAAATAGGAATCCCAGTTGGTTCATCCTTAGCATCACTGTCGAAAATCCTTTTAAAACTTACTAACCACCTAGTATTCCAAAAGCTGGTGCCAAATTTTAACTTTTTAATTTAAACAAAACAGTACATGCTGAAAAAAATATAAACCATTCACACAACTGAATAAAACTCAACTGAATAATTAATTATACAACTTTTCGAATAAACCATCGACCACCAAAGTGAAATAATCCAATACAAATATTCAACACCGGAATAAAACAAATCTGAAAACTGAACTGAAAGTCTGGGCGACATGCCCTAAATAAAACTGGAACTGATACATGATTCCTACTTTAGGAAATGAATGAACGATGCGTTTAATCCAAACTCCTACTAGCATCCACATATGCCGCAGCTCCATATCCCTAGAATAGAATATCAATCCTGGCGTCCCTGTGGCTGGACACCTAAAAGGTTTTGAAAATAGTTTTATAGCAAGGGTTAGAACCCAAAACATTTTGAAAATATTTAGCAAGTGAATTGAATGCAGTAATTTAAAATATATGAATGCGCTCCATATTTAAGTTAGTGTCGCACTCCCTTGTGGACCTTCTCACCCTTCCACTATTGTGCACACCTAACGGTTACCTTAACCCCACCTAATTGTACTACCCCATCCAACTAGTCCTGGTATAACCTTCCCTTGTCATACTACTCCAAACCGAGTATAATGATTCTTGAATTATAAGTTATCTCACAATTAACTTAATTAATTCCTCTTAAATAGTAGCATATAACCGTGTCACAAGTTATATAAAATAAATACAACACACACTGTATTATTACCCGTATATAATATTTATTTCCATTACATACGTACGTTTACTAAAACATCCACACATATAACATACGTATATCCATCCCTCTGAGTACACCCTCCCCGGATGATTCCCTCTAAAGTGCTATCTCACTAGGTGTGCTCACATAACCTAGTTACCCAAGTTGGAATCGCTCACCAACCTGGCCCAAAACATAAACTAAGTGGAGGTGGTCATATTCCTTCCCTGAAAGTGAGATAATCCCCTCACCCATTGAGAGAGTATGCGCGTGCGTTCAAATGAGGAAATTATATATTAAACACCTTTTAATCCAAACAAACCCTAAACATGCAACAATATGTGATTGAATAAGATAATGAACTAAGCAAGAACATTCAAACACATGCTTGTGAGGAAAAATCTCCCAAAGGGGCAAAACTATTTATTTTCATTATCATATTGTAACTGTACAATTCGGATTACAATGAAAATACAAGTGACTAAGAATTACCCTCAGGTGTCGGATTCTGTAGTCGGCGGCTGGAAATATCCCTTTCCAGGAGGGCTGCAATGAAGAAGAAGAACGGTCTTCTCCACAAGGGTTGAACAGCAACTGGTTGTGTTCTAGGGTTACAAACAGATTCACAAATGTATGAGAGGTTGTGTGAATCAACAAAAACTGGAGTCTTGGGACTCAACAGGTGAAAACTTAGAGTTTTTGTACTCTAAAAATCGTGTATCGAAGTCTTGAAAAACCACTTCCCGTAATGGGTTTATAAAGGAAACGTTTAGCCTAGAAAATCCGACCACGATCTGCTGAAGTTTATCCCAGGCAGACCGGTTCGGGTCTGAGGCGGACCGGTTCTTTTTATTTCTAGCTTCTTCGGTTCGCTTGTGGTCCAGGGTGTACTGACTTTTCAGCAGGCGGACCGGTCTGGGTCTGAGGCGGACCGGTTCGCAGGCGGATCGGTTCTTTTTCCAGGGTGAACCGGTCCGGCCTGTCAGACTTTGATTCCTCTTCTTCTTTTGATATTCGGAATCGTTGATGACTGTATGAATCTTTGAATTTCTTCAACGGTGTAACGGCGTACGACATAACAAATTGACAATGGACAAAAATGTCCTTATACCCATATACCGGATGCTATGACCTGGGGATATACTCACCCTACTTCTCAAGCTGGAGGATTCACCCACATCGTGCAACCTCCCTTGATAGCATTAAAGTATATGAATTAAATAAATATCTATTCACTGATCTTTAAAATCACACACAATATATTCATGTATATATATACTATCACTACACCGTATATATATAATATAAACCCCGGCTTTACCGTGTACTCAAAATCCCGTACACTAACCTGTAAATTTCCTGAGTCAGTGGCCCGACTCAACTTAATTAATTTTCTCACTTATATAATTATCATTATCCCGAGTCTGTGGTCCGACTCTAATATATTTAATTCACACCTCCATTAATATAATACTTTCCCCAAGTCTATGGTCCGACTCTAATTAAATTAATTAACACACCCATTACTTTAATACCTCCCCGAGTCTATCGTCCGACTCTAATTAAATTAATTAACACACGTATTAATTTAATACCTCCCCGAGTCTATCGTTCGACTCTAATTAAATTAATTAACACACATTTATTAATTTAATACCGATCCTAGTCTGTGGTTCGACTCCCAGTTAATTAATTTACACATTAATTAATTTACACCAATCCGAGTCTGTGGTCCAACTCTCATTTAATTCATTTACATATTAATTAATATATACCTTTCTCGAGTCTACAATCCGACTCTAAAATACTTAATTACAACATCATTTAATTTAATTCTTTTTCGAGTCTACTTTCCGACTCTACTTTCATTAATTAACACATCCATTAATTTAATAACTTGGCGTCATCCAACCATTCTCCCCGGACTCGCTCACTTGGCCCATACCTTAATATTTCCCGAGTCTATGTTCCGACTCCAAATTAATTACTCTCTCTCAATAATTATTTTAATACTTTGGTGCCACATAACCAATACACCTGGACTCGCTCACTTGGTCCATTTTTCATCTCATAATTTCATCCCCACATATTCGCCCACAATGTGTCACACATTCATCTCCATAAATTTCCCAATTATATTTACCTATAATTATCAACATACCCGGACTTGTTCACTTGGTCCATTTTCAACATGTAAAATTAGCCCAAAAATCTTTTTCTCAATAATTATTTTCATGTAGTAAAAACTTGCGGCACTACCAGAATTCCTGCAGCATCGATCGATCGAACCCCCTGGGTCGATAATCGATCGTTCCAGTGTTCGTCTTCTCCAGCCCTCTATCAGCCATGGACGAAACCTAAAGCTTTGATTCTCAATCTAAATCTTTACCCAAATACAATTAGCATACCCTCCATCTAAAAAAAAGGGTCTAAACATCCCACAGACCTTAATTAATCATCAATATCCATTAATTCCAAGGTTTTCTCGATTTGGGTATTATCCGGGTTTCAAATCTCCAATACGAATTTCATTCATATAAACAGCAATTAACCATTTACTCTTACATTCTAGGATCATGAACACAATCAATCTCACCCTAAATCCCATTAAGGTATATCAATTTCCAAAAACCCAATTTAAATTTTGGTTACACACCCAAAACAAAATTTTGATTTACACATCACTATGATATGAATTGATTATCATCAATTTAAAAATTATAATAGTTAACCACTTGCCTGAAATTGTTTGTAGTGTCTGATCCGTTGGTGTAGTCCCTTAATTTGGCTCCAAAATCCCCAAATTGGCTCTTGATTTGCTTTCCCCCAACTTTCCTCTCAAACCCAAGGTTTAGAGGTGTGTTGACTGCCGTTCCCTAATCTCTCAATTAGGTTAAAAATACTAAATCCCGTTTTTGACCATGTGGGCCTAATTAAAAAGGCTTAACTCACCTCGTGTGGGCCGGGCTATACCCAAAAATACCTCGAGACCCAATTACTACCCCCGGGTACTCTTTTCTGACTATCTCGACCCATCTGGACGCAACTGCGCACTCAGAATTTCCATCCGAAATACTTTTTGACATCTCCAAATTTCGACCTCAAAATGCGACACACGAGATTTTGAACCATTAAACTTAAAAGTCGCCAATTATAATTAATTCGGCTCACTCAAATAAATTCTCCAACTTATGAATTTAAATTTCTCCAAATTAAATATTTTTACAACTCCCAACAATAATTAAATATCTAATCCTCAAAACTACGGGGTGTTACACCGACCTAAGGGAAGGCTCTGCCCAATCACGCCCAACAGCCCGTAATAAAAGATCCTAAGAGGAAAACTCAACGGGATCAGTCGCTCGAACAAATAGGCTCGAGGTGGGAAACTATGCATGGAAAGGCTCTATTCAAAGGTTGGAAGACAGGTTAGGGGAAATGGCTAAGGCCAAGAATCCTCTACAAAGAACTTTTGTCCAAGGGACACCATTCGTACATGCAATTCTGGATTTTCCCACACCATCAAAATTCATAGCTCCTATAGTGACACTTAAATATGATAAAAAAAAACTGATCCTGTCCTTCATATAGAGCAATACCAAGCTGCTGCCGATATTTATGCGGTTCCAGACGAGATGAGATGCAGGGCGTTTTCAGGAACTCTCACCGAGTCAGCTCAGATATGGTATAACAACCTTCCTCGGGGGAAGATCGCAACTTTCCTTCAACTGGCAGAGCTTTTCATAGGAAATTTCTGTTTTGAAGAGAAACCAGTTAAAAGAGTAGCACACTTAGTGAGCGTTAGACACAAGACAGAAGAAAGTATCAAGGACTATATTACTCATTTCAATAACGAGAAACTTGAGGTAATTGATTACGAAGATAAGACATCAATTACTGCTCTGATGAGTGGACTGTTACCAGACAAGTTATACTATACTTTGGCCAAAGATCCGTCGAGGACCATGGCAGAACTGATGGCAAAGGAAGCTAAGAGCATGAATGCTGAGGAAGCCATGATTGCGAAGAAGAATACAGACACTAAGGACCAAGGTTAAGGCTGGTAAAACCGAGAAGAAGGATCAGAAGAATAATGGTGGCAACAAGCAATCGAAAGGTAAGCAAGCGCTGGAGCAGATGAGGAAATATGGAAATTATACTCCCTTGAAGGTAGATATAAATCACATTCTGGAAGAGTTCAAGAACAACGAGGAGCTAACCTGGCCAGATAACATGAAGGCAGATCCTGACAAAAGGGACAAATCCAAATACTATGAATTCCACAAAGATCACGGCCACATGACTAAACGCTGCATAGCTCTCCAGAATGAAATTGAAGCACTGATCAGGCGAGGAAAACTAACTAAGTACATTGATCGCCAAAATAGTGGAAGAACCAGCAACAGTGGAAGGCAAAGATCTAAGTCTCCTCGTCGAGCAAAAGAGGACAAGAAGAGAGATCACGAAGATGATCCAGAAGATGACCCTGATCTCCCCAAAAGGCCAAGACAGCCAGAGCGCGAGGTAATTTCAATCCATTTTGGGTCATTTGAATGTAATGTCATTACAGGTGGAGATGCAGGAGATGGAGATCTTACCGCGGAGAGAAAAGCTTACCTCAATGAGGCCCAAGCTTGCTCTTACATACAACGCATAAACTTGGCTGAGGATGATCGCCCGAGGAAGGTGAATAGGGGAAAACTGGTCATCGATTTCTCTAAGAACGACCTGGCAGGTGTACTATATCCGCATGACGACCCATTTGTGATCAAGATGAGAATGAAGGAGGTGGAAATTTCACGGGTACTGGTGGATAATGGTAGCTCTGTAGATATCATGTTCTACCCATGCTTTGATAGTTTGAATCTGAACTTAGCCCAGTTGGAACCATATCATAGGCCCCTCCTCAGTTTTAGTGGCAAAAAGGTTTTTCCACTTGGGACGATCAAGTTGGACATGCTTATTGGTACATAGCCTGCTTGCCGAATAGAAAGAGTACGCTTTTTTGTAATGGATAAAAATATCCAATCAGCCTACAACATCATCATGGGAAGGGTAGGTCTGAAGAAGTTCGAGGCAGTACCATCTACTGTACATCAATGTTTAAAATTCCCAACCAATTTCGGAGTGGGAGTTGTGAAAGGCAACCAGAAAGTAGCTCGGGAATGCTACTATTCAACTACTGAGCAGGAAGAACGAGAAGAATCCAGGAAGAAGACTACTATATATCAAGTGGATGAAACAGAAGAAGCAGAGATTGAAACATCAGACCCTAGAGACGAGTCTCATCTCGTGAAGGGCCAGGTCATGGGAGCTACCAAAAATATCATTCTGGATGATGAACACCTAGAACGAACAACCCAAATTGGCGCGTCACTGGATGTATCGATAAAATAAGAACTAGTAGCATTTCTAAGGCGCAGAAAATAGACTTTTGCATGGAGTCATGAAGACATGCCAGGGATAGACCCGATTTTCCTGTGCCACGAGCTCAACGTTAACAAGGAAGTCAAGCCAGTGAAGCAGCGAAGAAGGATGTTCAGCCCTGAAAAGAACCAAGCTATACAGGAAAAAGTAGAGAAACTACAGAAAGCCTTTTTTATTTAGGAAGTCAAGTATCCTGATTGGCTAGAAAATGTGGTGATGGTAAAGAAGAAAAATAACAAGTGGAGGATGTGTGTGGACTTCACTAATCTTAATAAAACCTGGCCAAAGGATCATTTTCCTTTGCCCCGAATCGATCAACTGGTGGATGCTACCTCGGGGCATGAATTGTTGAGTTTCATGGATTCTTACTCTGGTTACAACCAGATTAAAATGAAACCTGAGGATATGGAAAGTACCTATTTTATCACCCCAAGGGGGACTTATTGCTATAATGTTATGCCTTTCAGACTTACAAATACAGGTGCAACATATCAACGACTGATGAATAAGGTGTTTGCAAAGCAAATTAGTCATAACATGGAGGTTTATGTCGACGATATGTTGACGAAAAGCAAGAAAGCTCACTACACCAAAATGATAAAATTGTCACCTTTCAGCCGGCCACCCTTGTCAAGGTCATTGACCGTGACACAAATCTCACGGTCGTGTCGAGGTCAATGACCGTGACACAAAACGCAAGATTTGTGTCACGGTCAATGACCTTGACACGACCATGACAACTTTCGCAGTAAAAAAAAGCCCTAGGCTTCTTTTTTTCCCACCTTTTTTGGTTTTCCCCCTCTCTCTAGGCGATTTCTGCTCTCTATCTCTCTAAGGTATATTTTTTTTTCCTCTCTTTCTCTTTCAATTCTATATGTATGAGTATGTGTGTATATATATGTGTGTATATGTATGTGTGTATATGTGTGTATATATGTGTGTGTTGGTGTGTGGTGGGGGAGAGGGGAGGGGGGTAATGGGCGTGGGGTGGTGCAGGTGTGGTGGGGATGGGGGTGAGAGAGGGGGTGGGGTATGTGTATATGTGTGTGTATGTGTGTGTATATATGTGTGTGGTGGGGGAGGGGGGAAGGGGGTAGTGGGGGTGGGGTGTGGTGGGGGGAGGGGGTGGGGTATATGCGTGTGTATGTGTGTGGTGGTGTGTGGTGGGGGAGGGGGGAAGGGGGTAGTGGGGGTGGGGTGTGGTGCAGGGAGGGGGGGGGGGGGGAATTTTCTAACTAAAAATATGATAATTCAATTAGGTAAAACCCTAGATAATTTTTTTTAACAGAATTTGATAATATTACATAAAGTTTAGTAAATTCACAAAATGTTGCCAATTGTATGTTTTTAGGAATATCATTAGTTACTTTCGTGCCCAACTATGTAGAATCCATACACATGCTTGTTGTTAGAAAGTCTTAAATTTAATTCTCACTTTAATTTGTAGAATCTCTGTACTTGGTTGGATTTATCCCTTGATGATAATGAAATTTATGCTCCAATTATAATTATCTCATGTCATAATTTTATTGATAAACAATAAAGTAATAAAGTAATAAAAATATGAAAATACCCCAATTGATTTAGTAAGATTCGTTCTAGACTTCATTACAAATTATTCATGCCAAACCCGACTCTCTTATAAGATATGCATATTGTGATAAAATATAACGAGGATAAGAGACTTTTTAAATGTAAAAGAATCTCAAAGAATAAATATAAAGATAAAGGATTAAAGACAAGGCCATGACAAATGTAGTTGTCACGGTCGTGGTGGAGGGAGGGGTGGAGGGGGTGGGGGTAGGGTGGAGTGAGGAGTGTGTGTGTGCATAGGTGTGTGCGTATGTGCGTGGCAGGGGGAGGGGGGCAAGGGGTGGGGGGGGGGAATTTTAATAATTGTATAACTTTAATTAAGAAATTGTATAACTTTAATTGTAATTTTAATTGTATAGTTTTAGATGAAAGTAAATTAATAATTAGTGTCAATTTCATATGAAAGTAGGATTGTCCCTCATTGTAAATTAGTAAATTAATAATTGTATACTTTAATTGTTAGTTTAATTGATGAAATGTTGGGTTGGTTAGTTTTAAAAGTGGCATGACGTGTGCGTGTGTGTGGTGGGGGTGGGGGTGGGGTAGGGGTGTGTGTATGTGTACTATTAACATTTTTTTTTATCTGTACTAATAACATTTTTTTACAGCAAATGTCTCCTTCAGATATTAAGGCGAAGATGATGATGATGTCGTCTGGGCTCGGTGGTAGCGGAGGCGACGAGGGCTCCTCCGCCCCTAAGCTCCCCAAATATGGAAAATTTGGGATTACCGTCGAGAACAAATCGGAGCTATTAGCGAGATCCCTCGAGCTGCTAAAGACGGTCATCGTCCCGGGGTTTATGAGTTGGAAGGAAGTGCCATATGAGCTCAAGTTAGGTGTTTGGACAGCACTACAGGTAATATATTTATATTTATATGAATATTTCAATTTCAATTTCGATTTC
This sequence comes from Sambucus nigra, assembly GCA_949130495.1. Taxonomy (NCBI): domain Eukaryota; kingdom Viridiplantae; phylum Streptophyta; class Magnoliopsida; order Dipsacales; family Adoxaceae; genus Sambucus; species Sambucus nigra. The sequence continues at coordinate 403,417,380 of OX422209.1, read as the reverse complement.
AATTTCGATTTCATTTTATATTTATATTTATATTTATATTTATATTTATATTTATATTTATATTTATATTTATATTTATATTTATATTTATATTTATATTTATATTTATATTTATATTTATATTTATTCGCAACTAACATTGAATTTGTTGGACAGGAACAATTCAACTTAGATCCAAAGCTACGCGATTCCGTCTTGGAGCAGTTGAGGGAGCAACACAAGACGTGGAAGAAAAATATGCGGACACGGTACTTTGGGAAAACACGAGAGTCCATTATACAATGGCGTGGATCCGTCCCGCCCAAGGAGACGATCTCATTGTCACAATGGCAAAAGTTCATTAACAATGAGATCGAGGATCGACAATTGGCATCTGGCCAATCGGGGAGGGAAAACCGAGCAAAAAAGACGGACGTGCACTACTCTGGCCGGACCTCATACGCCGAGGTGGAGCATAGGATGAAGGTAAGATTTAATTTTTCTATAACTACAGAAATATATTATTCTTCATTATTTTACTTTGCGGGGCCGATACTAATTTTACTTTATTTTATTTCAGGGGGTAGGGAGTGGGCCAGGGGGTAAGCCACATAGGCTCGATACTTATGTGGCTCTTCGATCGAAGAAGGGGAAGGACAAGGAGGTGTCCCCGAGCATCGCGGCGACGATTGTAAGAAATCTGACAGTTTAATTTTTGTTAATTACGTTATAATTTTTTAGTTTACTTATTTTACTAATCATGTGATTTTTGTCGTTTCAGGCAAAGCTTAAGGAAGTGCATGAGTCGCAGTCTGATGCCGACAAGGCGTCTTTGTCCACAGACGCACTCAGCCAAGTGCTTGGCTCTGATCGCAAGGGGAGGGCAAGGGGGGTGAGCTCGCGAGTGGACAAATCTAGGATCATCGGATTGGAGACGAGCAACACTAGGTTGGCTCGAACGGTGGATTCACACGACGCGAAGCTGTCCCGTTTGGAGGCAACGGTCGAAGATATGTACGCATTCATGAAGCGTACGTTGGGCGGAGACCGAAAGGAGAAGGGGAAAGGGAAAGGGAAGGAGAAGGCGGTGGAGGAGTAGGAGGTGCGGAAGAATGAGGCGCAGGAGGACGAGGATGTGGACCTCGCTGCTTCTTCACCGTCACGTGCGTATTTCGATGATCCACTTCCTTATTTAGCTCCCTTCCCCAGACCATTGTCGACACTTGGTTGGCCGAGTGTGTTCATATTGGATGTATTTGATGGCCAGCGGATACGGCGGGGGTTGAGGGACCCGAATATCGTCGAGGGTGGAATAGTTCATGGACGCGCGCTTCAAGGGATCGAGTCCAAAGTGCTCGTCACGCATGTGATACCCGGGAAGGAGAACTCCCTATTGTGGTTGCGCGAACAATGTGGCACGATGTATATTAGTGGGTGTGTCAATTCGTATATCGTGTGTCCAACTCACCTCCTCGCATTTACCCAAGACATGTAGTAACATTATTTTTAAGTTTGTACATTTTAATTATATTTGGATTATATTGTCATGTATATTGTTTCTATTTTGAATATTTGGATTATATCGTCATGAATATATATTTGCACTATCTTGGGTATATTTGGATATATGATGTTTAAATAGGTACAATCAACGTTGTTATAACAGGTACAAATATACTGCTGGGTAGTGGCAGTGGCCATACTGCCCAGCAGAATTTTTTTCAATTCTGCCTAGAATCGTCACGGTCATTGACCGTGACAAGATTTGTCAAAGACTTGTCACGGTCATTGACCGTGACAATTTTTTAAATATTTCCACGGTTTGGTCACGGTTCTTAACCGTGACTAAACTTGTCACGGTCATTGACCTTGACATGATCGTGACAATTCTAACGGAGTTGTCAAGGTCAATGACCGTGACACGTCCGTGACAAAAAAATTTGTCTCGCCCCGAATTTTCACGGTCATTGACCTTGACAAGTCCAATTTGTCAAGGTCAATGACCGTGACAATAGTGCAGATTTGGTGTAGTGGCTGCTGCTTATTTAGTTGACCTAGGTCAGAGTTTTGATCAACTCGAGAAATATCAAATGAAGTTGAATCCCACCAAATGCATATTTAGAGTACGAGAAGGTATGTTTCTCGGATATATCATTAACCAATGAGGTATCGAGGCGAACCCTGAAAATATCAAGGCTCTATTGGCGCTACGATCTCCAGCTACGAAAAAGGAGGTGCAAAGTCTCACACGGCGAGTTGCAGCACTTAACAGATTTGTGTCACGAGCAATATACAGATGCCTCCCATTCTTCAAAACACTTCGAAAAACTTTTGAGTGGAATGATGAATGCGAGGAGGCATTTCAAGAGTTGAAGAAATAACTGGGGACACCTCCATTGTTATCTAGACCAGTGATGGGAGAAAGACTATACTTGTATCTGGCAGTTTCAGAGAATGCAGTTAGCTCGGCATTGATAAGAGTGGAGGACGGAGTACAAAAGACGGTCTATTACACCAGCAAGGCTTTACGAGGAGCAGAGATTAGATATCCAAGGTTGGAAAAGTTGGCACTAGCACTGATCGAAGCAAGCAGAAGGATGAGGCCATACTTCCAATCCCATACTATAGTGGTGTATACTGATATGACATTAAGACAAGCTCTGCATAAACCGAAGAAATCGGGAAGATTGATGTACTGGGCAGTAGAACTTGGTGAATATGACAAAGTTTATGAGCCTAGGTCGTCACTTAAGAGGCAGGCAGTAGCAAATTTGATCGCAGAGTTTACTCACTCTGATACATCCGAAGAGCAGAAGTTTAACACAAACCAACCTGTGGATGTTACGGGATCATCGAAGATAGCACCTGACCAACTTTCCGTGGATAAGCAAGAGAAGATAATCAACGAGTAGTGAGAAGTGTCGAGGGAAGACAAAAGGAAGTATCAAATATTCCACCGAGGAACTCTGTCTGACCAAGAGTTTGATAATGAAGTACCCGTATGGAATCTATATGTGGATGGCTCTTCGTGAGCCACGGGCAGTGGAGCAAGAATAGTTTTAAACAGTCCTGATGAAGTTGATATGGATTATGCTCTACGTTTTCAATTTAAGGCTTCCAATAATGAGGCTGAATATGAAGCTATGATCGTGGGTCTAAGTCTGGCCAAAACCATGAAGGTAGAGCATGTAGTTGTATTTAGTGATTCACAATTAATCGTAAATCAAATTCTCGGAATGTATACAGAGAAGGGATAACTAATGGTCAAGTATCATGCAAAAGCTATGGAGGTCGTCTTAAATTTTACCGCAGTTCAGTTGATCAGAATACCGAGGTTGGAGAATACAAGAGATGACGCCCTAGCTCGGCTGACATCAGCAACACGCACCGAGCTACGAAGAGCAATCCCAATAGAAATCCTGGTAGATCAGAGCGTAGACGAAGACTTGATGATGAAATTCATTTCCCTCAACTTGGGACCATCCTGGATGGATCCCATCAAGGCCTATATCGAAGAAGGGACTGTGCCACCTGATAAATTCGCAGCCAAGAAATTAAAGTTTAAAGATGCTCGTTACGTATTGACCAGTGTCATTTTATATAGAAGAGGAGTTATAGCAGGACTACAAAGATGTGACCATCCCTCGGAAGTTAAAGACTTGATTGAAGAGGTTCACGAAGGGTACTGCGGAGCCCATGTAGCAGGTCGGACGCTTTTGCAAAGGATAAGAACACAGGGGTATTATTGGCCAATGATGAGAGTTGACTGCACAGCTTATGCTAAGAAGTGCGATAAATGTCAACGTTTCTCTTCCGTACGAAGAACTCCCCAAGCATTGTTAACACCCATTACGTCCCCTTGGCCATTCTCCATGTGGGGGATAGACTTGGTCGGGCCAATTCCAACGACCAAAGGGAGATTCAAATATCTCATAGTTGCTGTGAATTATTTTACTAAATGGGTGGAAGCTGAACCTCTCATTGATATGACATGTCACAATGTCTATCAGTTTATTTGGAAGAGTATTATTTGCAGATATGGTCTCCCACACGCATTCATTACTGACCATGAAACCCAATTTGACAATGAAGAATTCGCTGCATATTGTCATCAATCCAATGTACAGAAGATCCACTCCGCGCCAGGCCATCCCCAAAGCAATGGGTAAACTAAAGTGACGAACAAAACCTTACTGAATGGTTTGAAAAAACAGTTGGATGATGCAAAGGGAAATTGGATTAACGAGCTACACTCTGTGTTGTGGGCTTATCGCACTACACCACGAACAACAACTGGGGAATCTCCGTACATGTTGACATTTAGGAGTGAGGTTGTCATACCTGCTGAATTGGGTCTACCCACGCATAGGGTACTTAATTTTAATTCTCTTATAAACGACTTGATGAGATGTTTAGACCTAGATATGCTCAAAGAAGTTAGGGAAGAAGCAGCAATCAGGAATGCAGCATACCAATAACGAACAACCTTGTTCTATAACAAAAGGGTGAAGAAGTGCGATTTGAAAGAGGGGGATTATGTGTTGAAGAAAGTGATACAAAAGCATAACAAACTGGAGTCCAACTGGCATGGACCTTACAGAGTAACTGAAGTTGTTCGTCCTGGGACATACAGAATTGAAACTTTGGAGGGAGAAGAATTCAAGAACGCATGGAATGCAGAGCATCTGCGCAAGTACTATCAGTAATTAAAATCCATATGTAACACATTTCTTTCAATATGAATAAAGTGATATTTCGCCCATATTTCTTCCTTGGTTGAATTTTTTTCAGAATATTAGTGCTACACACTACACAAACACAAATTCAGAGCATTGACCACCAACTCCGGTTGGTCGGCAATTCATTGACCACCAACTCCGGTTGGTCGGCAATTCAGTAACCACCAACTCCAATTGGTAGGCAATTCATTGACCACCAACTTTGGTTGGTCGGCAATTCAGTAACCACCAACTCTGGTTAGTCGTCAATTCATTAACCACCAACTCCGGTTGGTCGGCAATCAATAACCATCAACTCCAGTTGGTTGGTAAATAAAAATCATACAGTGCAAAAGCATGTTTGATCATGGGTGAACTCAGGCGACACCCCAAACTAGGCAAGAGGATGGCTGACCTACCGAGGTATCCACTGTCTAGGCAACAAGGTAATCCTGGCAAGATTACTACAACTAAGCATGAAAATGGGATGAAAATCATTCCATTGCTTAGGCCCAAAGAGTGATAAGTCACTATAATCACACAACGAATGGGATAATTTCCATTGTCTAAAAGCGAAACAGGACATTTCGTCCTTCTACAAGACATTCTACAAAATATTTCCAAGGAAATGAAATTTTAAAAGAAACTAAATCTTTCATTATTAAAACCAAGCAGATTACAATTTGATTCATTACAAATGTCCTATTCTATGGGTTTCTTTCCCTCTCCCTTTGAAACAGGTTCCCCTCCAGCTGGAGGATCATCTAATGCATAAGGAGAGTTTATAAAGTTCATATCTCGCAGTATTCTGACATTAATATGGATGGTCGATCAAGAAAGTGCTCTGGATGAGATATCTCAAAGTTTGAATGAAGACTATAATCACCGAGATACGTGGAGGTCAAAATCCGAGGAATGGAACGGGCTGGAATCCAGCTAAGGTCAAGCTTGAAAGGAGGCACAGGTAAACCAAGAACTCCAGGTTCATAATAATCATAAGAAATGACCTTACTCCAATTTCAGAACACATAAGGCATTCAACCATCCCTGCTTATATCCTTCGTTGCTCGACTACTGCAAACGAGCATCAAGATGATACAGAGCTTCATTATACCCAGCCATCCAAAACTCCCTAGGCTGCTTGTGAAATTGATAGGTCAATCTTTCAAGTTGCTCATGGAGATTTTTTACCAAAAGATCCTTATTTTCCAATACTGAATTTTGGTTGGAGAGTTGTTCAGTGAGAACTTGCATTTTCTGAGGCATTTCAACCAAGGCTTGAGTTTTGGCTTTTATTTGAGTGGCTTGATTTAATAAAGTCTGGTCAGTCCTCATCTCTTCATCACTTTTTCGAACAGATCTACCTCTACCTCTAACCCTTGAGGAGGATGTCAGTTTAGCTCATTTCAAAGTCTCCAACTCTTCTTTTAACGCAGCATTTTCAACCTCTAAAAAGGAATAACCCTCATTATTGATTGGAACCAAGGCTCCCGAGGAAGAAGAGGTAACAATCTTAAGTCGTTTTAGCTCCTCCTTCAGTGTAACATTTTCTTCTTCCAACAGCTTGGTAATGTGCCTATGTTCTTCGACTTCACGACTTAGAACATTTTCTCTTCTCTTATGAGCAGAAAGATACTTATCGTAACCCCGATCAGAACTCAGTTGTTGGTACTTTTGCTCGTAACCCTCATGTAGGAGTTTGCTGGATTCTTTGTACTGCTGTTGAAGTTCCTCGGTCGTTCCTTGAAGATCTTCAATCATTTCGTAATAAGCCACATTATTGGCTACAGCACGATCAAGTAGGCACTTCAAGTACTGGTAAGCACCAATTGCTCGTTCAGAGGCATCTGATCCGAGGATGTCAATTATTTGGGCCTCAGTAAAGTCTACATGACCAACATTGAAATAATCATTGCATTTCTTCATCAACTCTGTATCATTAGCTGATAAAAGTTCCATCCTGGCCACAAACTAGCAAAGAGAAAATAAAAAACAAAATCAACAATGATGCTAACAGAGCAAGTAAGAGAAAAATTCAAGACGAACAACAAAAGGTCATTTTTTATTTATCATAACAAAGGAAAATATATTTTAGGGTACATCCAAGAAACAGTGCAATAAAAGACCCGAATAACTTTACACCTTCTCCTTATTTCCTACAACCTCCTCGGATGGTTTGGATGAAGGGGTTGGTTGCTCGGAGAGCAATGGCAGTTTCTTGATAGATGTGCTAGCTTATTGGACTTGCTCGGAGGGTTGAACAGGGAATTTATCTCCTATCATCATAGAAGACTCATCTGATGCAACTTCATCTTCTTTTTCTTCTCCAGGAGAGGGAGGAGGGCCATAAGTATACTCCTGGAACAACTCAGAATTTTCAGCAACCTTCAATTTCTTCAAAGCTGCTATCCATCCATCCCTAAAATACTTAACACTGGCATACTCCATCTGAGAAGATATAACGGCCAGGCCCTTATTCCAACCCTTGTCCCAACCAGCACTAAAAAATTTCTTAACAGCAACTTTCCTTTTTATTCTCTCCAAGGAAGTCTTTTCCCTAAGGAGCTCTTCGGCAGATTTTAATTTTTCTGCTACCTCTGTCTTACGTCGTTCAGCATCTTGAAGCTTGGCAACATCTTCCTCGGTAGATTTAAGATTGACCTCAAGCTCCTTTTCACGTTGTTCAACGTCCTTTAATTTCTTCTCCAACTCTTTGGAGGCAGTTACAGCTTGATCTCGATTTGTTTCAACAGACTAGAATTATTTCTCCCATGCCTTTTTATCTTCCTCAAACTTCTGACGAGATTCCTTCAAAGATTGAGTTAATCCAGTAAAAGCTTCTTCTATCCCACCCGAGGAGCTCTTTCTTCAAAATACTATTGAAACATGTCACGAGCTGAAAAAAGAAAGAAGTTTAATTCAATATATGAATATAGTACTAGAAGAGAAAGGACTCGGGCTAACGATACTTACTGACATAATGTGTTGAGCAGGCAAAGTAGTAATTCTCTCACGAGAAAAGGTGTCTTCAATACCTTGGAATTCTGGGACAGTCCAAGATCTGATCAAGCCCATATCAGAGCTCGAAGGAATAAGAGCTGGAACATTACCTTCAGCATTTGAAGGTTGATAAACAGAGTCAACAGGTTTCTCAGTAGGACCTCTTTTTAATCTCCTCAGAGGAGCACTTTCAATTAAAGGTGATGTCTCTTTTGTGAAATGGCGACAATTTCACTCGAAGGTGCTGCCTCTTTTGGAGGCATAGGGGGCTTCTTGCCAGTTTCCTTAGCAGCACTAGAGGGGAGTACATCTACATTCTTTGTCCCCTCATATGGGACATCCTGTTTATTTTTCTTTGCCTCTTCAGTGACAAAGGCAGACTTGTCAAAAAATGCGGGAGCTTTCCTCTTCTTCATCAGATCAGTAATAGGAATACGTAAATCAGAAGAAGATCCTTTCACACTAGTTTCAAAAGTTGGTATCCGATCAAGATCAACCACCACAGGACGATCAATGAAATATGAAGTGGAGCTTCTGTATCTCAACAAATATGAAGCGAACCTCACATGCTCTCCAGCAACTGATTGATGCAAGCCCAAGATAAGTTTTAAATGTTTTATGTTAACATCAATCTCTTTTGAAGGCTTCCTTTTACTATCAACTGTAACAAATAAAATTAATTTCAGTAATGCATTTCTTCGAATACAAAGAAAACAAGATTTAAAAAATAAAAATAACGTATCCCATTTCCATAAAGCGGACACCTGGGACCTTGGTACACATCATTTCCATTTAATGGAGGGTGTTGCCAATTTTTCATCACAACCCCATGATCAAGTCCCTATTGGCATTGGGAAGATTGACAACTAAAGCTCTATTCGAAAACCTAGTTTTTAAATAAAAGTAGTGTCACTGGTAACCCATCTATAGAAATACATAATTTCTGGAATTCCCAAATGAGTTCCATGAAGTTGATTCAACCTATATACGCCATTAACTACCCTCCATGTATTTGGAGCTACTCTTGCAGGTACAATATCGAAATATTGGCAAAACTCCAAACACAGGGGATTTGGTGGGAAAGAAAAGCCACATTCAGCTACAAAAAGAGTTGAGAACCAGTGTCCCTCAGCCAAAGAAAATAAATCACAAGGACAAGGAGGTTCTTCCAAAATAACCCACGAAGGGATTGAAAAATCAGACCAAAATTTATCCAACGATTCAACAAGATAAACCATGGAGAATAAAGTAAATAAAGAAGAAGGAAGAAAATTTTACAGAAGAAAAAGAGATCGGTTGACAATGAATGATGGAAAGAACGAAGGCACAAGATAGAGAGAAAATGAAGAGTTCAGAGATACAGATTTGAAAATTAGAAGACGATAGGATTTCTGTCGCACTTAAATACTTTACCTCGAGAATAGAGAAAAGCAATGATTACAAGGGAAGATGTGTGCGTTTCCGGCGGCTAAAAGAGGAAAAATGGCACAAATATCGAAGTGATCGTGAAAATTCAAAATATTTATGAACCTTGATGTTATGCGCTCAAAAGGAATTATATACAATGAAAATTTTCCTAAATATTTGAAGACCAGTAATCCGAGCAGTTTTCAAGTAAAATGTTCCACACTCTTCTTCAACCTCAAATTGTGAAACAATGGAGGCCTTCTATTGATACCAAATTTAGTCAGCTGACGTGGACCAATCGTATGAAGACACGTGTCAACATACATAACAAATACAAATACTTTCAACGAACAGCATACTGTCACCGAGCTACTCAGGCGCTCCGAGCTACTTAAGCATACCGAACAACTTAAGCGGTCCGAGCTACTTAGCGTGCAGAGCATCCAAATCAAGAAAACCAAAAGGCGACTATGCATTAAATGCGCATTATTATTGTACAGATGTATATGTCTACTAGATAACAACGCATTACCTTTTCATATGTACAGCCTCAAGGCTATAAATACATTGTAACCTCCTCATAAGAAAAGGACTTTGGATCTCTTAGTGAACCGGTCATCAAGATTCAAGGCAAACAGTCAGCAATACAAAACAGTGGACGTAGGCCATTTTTCAGAAGGTTGAACCACTTTAAAAATCCTTTGTCTTATTTATCTGTGATTGATTAATTAGATATAATCTAGTTTTTTACATCAACAATCATCATTATCACTATCACTAGAAGTTTCAAGGTTAGAATGTACCCCATTTTCCTTAGCCATGAGACAGCGATGAGCAACTTCATTTTCTTTTAAATCTTCATCGAAAGAGCTAGTGTCGGAGTCACTCCATCTTGGGGCCTTCAATGCCTTCTTCCCTTTCTTATACTTTGGACAATTTGATTTAATATGTCTAACTTCATCACAATGATAGCATCTTAATTCAGATTTGGAATCATCATTGAACACTTTTGAAGAATGTTTCCTTCTCCTTTCTTTGGCTTTCTTTTTGGAAGCAAGATATTTTTTGAAATCTTTAGCCAATAAGGATATATCATCATCATCATCATCTTCACTTTCAACATTCTTGCTTGAAGATTTGAGAGCAATAATTTTGCTTACTTTAGGTTTCTCTTCTTCAATAAATTCATTGAGTTCCATCTCATGAGTGATTAAAGAACCTAATAGCTCACCAAGAGAGAGTGGTCTTTTTCTTATTGCTTCTTTGATAGCCAACTTTTTGGTCATCCAAGTTGTCGATAATGACCTGAGAATTTTACTCACCAACTCATTGTTAGTATAGGTTTTTCCAAGAGATTTAAGACCATTAATAATATTTATAAATCTAGTGAACATATAAAAAATAGATTCATGGGATTTCATCTTAAATAACTCGTAACTATGAACAAGCATACTTATTTTATCTTCTTTTACTTGACTAATTCCTTCATATGTGATTTCTAATCTATCCCAAATTTCTTTAGCGGATTCACAACAACAAATTCTACTATACTCATTTACATCAAGTGCACAATGCAAAATATTCATTGCTTTAGCATTTATTTGAATTTTTTTAATATCTACTTCATTCCATTCATTTTATTCTTTAGAAACAGAAACACTATTTACCATTTTCATAGGAAAAATGGACCATTTATGACTACTCTCCAAACTTCATAATCATGTGACTGAATAAAAAATTTAATTCTATTTTTCCAATAGCTATAATTATTTCCAGAAAATAGAGGAGGTTTGTAAATAGATTGGCCTTCACCAATGGATGTTGTAACATTTGCTATTGATCTTTAACTCTAAGATTGTTAAATCTAAAAATAAGAAGAGCACTAGCTCTGATACCAATTGTTGCCCAGATTATACTCAAGAGGGGAGGGGGTGAATTGAGCTTTGCAAATTTTTAGTCAAATTAAAATTTCAGAAAAATAATTAATTTACAACACTTTAACAATTTTTAGATTAATAAATCTTTAAAGAATAAACCCAACAATATCAAATAAATGCAACCAACTAATTTAAACAACTAAAAATGCATATTTTAACACTCTACGAATATTAATTTAATTTTCGAGTTTAATTTAAATGATATTCTAAAATTAATTATTAATTCAAAGATAATTATTTTAACCTTAAATTAATTTAGTCAAATTTCAGAATTTATTTATTTGCAAGTTAGTGTGCTGAAAAATAACTCAAGCAAGCATATGCAAATAAAGAATAAAAGTACAAAAAATAAATGACACTGAAATTTAACCTGGTTCGGCAATATCCCGACCTACGTCCACGCGCCTAGAGCCCCCGTCTTCTTTACGCTTCACTAAACCTGATCCACTTATGGGTAGGATCAAAGCACCGCGGACAATCGTTAGCAAGCTGAAATCGAACTTTCAACACAATGGCCCACTTGCGGGTAGGAACCAATCATCGGTACAACAATTCAAAGTTTCAACAAAGCTTCAAACAAATATGAATTTTTCGTACAATTTAGAATAATGAAAATCTCCAAAAATACAATTTATATTCAGAGTTTCTTCTTCTTTAATAAGACTTACATAAATTATGTTGGTGTAGGCACAAGTCTTCTTCTTCAATGATTGAGCAGATATAAAATTAATTGCTCTCTTGAATGTGTAGCTCAGTAGTAAAAATAAATGCTCTCAATAAATTCTCTAGCTATTGATCATATTCTCATTCTTGTTGATGTATACTCAAATGCAACTCTTTGAATGCCTTTAAATTATCTTTCAAAAACTAGCTGTTAGACACAACCATTGGGAGTGTTGATGTAAAAAACTAGATTGCTCTAATTATTCAATCACAGATAAATAAATAAGACAAAGATTTTTAAAGTGGTTCGGCTAGGAATAAAGCCTACGTCCACTGTTATGTTATTGCTGAGTGTTTGTGGAATTCTTGATTACAAGTTCTCTCAAGAAATTCCGGTCCCTTTGAATGAGGGAGATACAAGGTATTTATAGCCTTGAGGCTGTACATGAAAGGTTCGATACATTAAATGATATACATGTGAAAGGGTAATACATTTAATGCCCTTAGACTTGTGCGTCAAGGATAATCATTTAATGAACCAGTTGGACTGTTCGTTATCTGGCAATCAATGCTGTGGCCGAGATGCAGCTCGGACCGTCTGAGTAACTCGGGTATGTTGATCTTCCTGGTATTCAAGAGTTCCTCGGAGAGGTATGTTCCTCGGAGAGGTATGTTCCTCGGAGCCTGTGAGTTCCTCGGAGAGGTCTGTTGTTGCCATGTAGATAGCCAGGTGTCTTCGTATGATTGGTCCACGTCAGCAGATTAAATTTGGTATCAACAGAAGCCCCCAATGCTTCATGCTTGATGGTTTACTTGAAAGGATGGAGTATTTTATTTTGCAGTGTTGCTAGGTGCTCGTGAAATTCTTGATCTACCTTCTTGATTTGTTGGACATAAAGGGCATTATCTCCTGGACGACATATGATGCCGTTTATAGCTTATCATAATCTTCAAGTATGTTGATTGGTTTGTTAGCCGACCTACTGCATTCTGTGAGCTAGTGGTGGACTCTGCTCGGGGATGATCAAGAGCTGCTCGGGGACTAGCAAGAGTTGCTCGGACAGACCATCTGTGATGAACATCAGAATACTGAAATATCTTAACTTCATAAAATTCCCATTATGCTTTGGATAATCTTCCTGCTGGCGAGGAACCTGTTTCAAAATCAGAGGGAGAGAAACCAATAGAGTAGGAATCTCAATGTAATAGTTAGTACACAATTTAATATCAATGTAATAAATTTGCATAATTCATTTTGAATTCAGTGAAAGAATTTCATTTTTGTTCGCAAATTTGAATTTGCTATTGTTTTGTAAATATCAAACACTTTATTATTTGTGCTTGCATAACAATATTGTATGGTTCATCGACCAAAAAAATTATAAGTATTAGTAATGTTGCTCGATCACTTAATAATAAAGTAATGAGTATAATTTATTCAAAGTGTTTCCAACCAACCAAGGTGGATAAATAATGTTTGTCGACCAACTACAGTTGATGGGTTTTTATCCCCGACCAACCATACTTGGTATAGTTTGGAATATTTTGTTCTTTAAAGAACTTTTTGTAATAATGTTACCTCCCGACCAACATAAGTTGTAATGCGAGAGTATATAAAGTCTTACCAACCGTAGTTGATCATGCTGGTATACACCTCCTAATCAAAGGAGTAGTAGGGTTCTTTCGAATTTTTTGGCTCCTTGGAGCATGTCCTCCTAACCAAAGGAGGTTGGCTACTTATAGCACTTTTGCTCCGTAGAGCGCTCCGTAGAGCTTATCCTCCTAACCAAAGGAGGTTGGCTACTTATAGCACTTTTGCTCCGTAGAGCGCTCCGTAGAGCTTATCCTCCTAACCAAAGGAGGTTGGCTACTTATAGCACTTTTGCTCCGTAGAGCGCTCCGGAGAGCTTATCCTCCTAACCAAAGGAGGTTGGCTACTTGTAGCACTTTTGCTCCGTAGAGCGCTCCGTAGAGCTTGACTCCGTAGAGCATGGCTCCGTAGAGCATGACTCCGTAGAGCAGTCTTCTTAGTTGATCCTGTAACATCCACAGGTTGATCAGCGAGCAATTTTTGTTTCTCAGGAGTATTAAGATCAGTAAACTCTGCTATAGCTTGTATTAATGGCATGTTGGTATGCATGGTATGGGCCTGGAAACACAGCCTCCTTCTTCTATTTGCTTTAATTAATGCCACTGCCAATTTTTCCAGCTTTGGGTATCTGATCTCTGCACCTCTTCTTTCGTTTTTGGGGATCGCAACCCTAAAAGGGCTTTGATCTTGTCTGGATTTGCTTCAACGTCTCGCTGGTTGATGATGTACCCGAGGAACATTCCTTCCCGTACTCCAAATGTGCACTTCGTCGGGTTGAGTTTCATTTGGTATTTATCCAGTTGATCAAAAGTTTGACTCAAGTCAACCAAATGATCAGCAGCTTTCTTGCATGTCGTCAACATAGACTTCCATACTGCAACTGATTTGCTCGGCAAAAACCTTGTTCATTAGCCGCTGTTATGTTGTTCCCTGTCTTCAGGTTTCATTTTGATCTGGTGTTAGCCAGAGTAAGTATCCATGAGCAACTCGTGTCCCGAGGTAGCATCCACTGCTTTGTTGAGATCGGTGAAATCAACACACATTCTCCATTTATTGTTTTTCTTCTACCCGGCAAGGAGATCTAGATCTCTCTCTGGCTCGGTCTTCATTTCCTCTTGTGTAGCTTGATTCTTCTCGGGGCTGGATGCTCTTCTTCTCGTATGTCATGTCAATAAGTGGCTCAGCTTCTATCCACTTAGTAAAATAATCTACTGTGATGACGAGGTATTTGAATCTTCCTCGAGTCGTCGGCAATGGTCCAACCAAATCAATCCCCATATGGCAAATGGCCAAAGGGAGTTATGGGTGTCAACAATGCTTGTGGAATTCTTCGGATGGAGGAAAAGCGTTGGCACTTGTCACATTTCTTGGCATAGGCTTATATAGTTAGCTCTCATCGTCGGCCAGTAGTATCTCTGCGTCATCACCTTTTGCAAAAGTGTCCGACCTGCTACATGGGCTCCACAGGACCCTTCATGGATCTCTTTAACCAATTCTTTCACCTCGGAGGAATGTACACATCTTTGCAAACCTGCCATAATTCCTTGTCTATACAAAATACCATTAATTAATACATACCGAGCAGCTTTAAACTTCCATTTCTAGGCAGCGAGATTATCCTTCGGTAATTGTTCCTCCTCAATATATGCTCCGACTTTCTAATATTTCAATTGGTATCGTTCTTCGCAGCTCGGTACAAGTAGCTGATGCTAATCGGGCCAATGCGTCTGCTCTAGCATTCTCCATCCTCGGTGTCCTCACCAATTGAATAGCATCAAATTTTGTCAATAACTCCATCACCTTTGCATGGTACTTGACCATCGACTCTCCATTCACTGCATATATTCCCATCATTTGATTCAATTAATTGAGAATCACTGAAAACAATTACTTGCCGTGCCTCCATGACTTTCGCCAAATGAAAACCTGCTATCATAGCCTCATACTCAGCCTCATTATTGGTAGCTTTGAATTGGAATCTCAAGGCATACTCCATGTCAATATCATCTGGGGTGTTTAAAACAATCCCTGCTCCACAACCAGCTGTGCAAGATGATCCATCTACATATAATCTCCATGTAGGTACCTCGTCTTCAAATTTCTGGTCTGACAGAGTTCCTCGGGGGAATACTTGTCGCTTTCTTTCATCATGTCGTGATACTTCTGAATACACCTCTTGAATTTCAATATACCTCCTGAACTTCAATATTCCTCCTGAACTTCAATATATCTCCTGAACTTCAATATTCCTCCTGAACTTCAATATTCCTCCTGAACTTCAATATATCTCCTGAACTTCAATATTCCTCCTGAACTTCAATATTCCTCTTGAACTTCAATATACCTCCTGATTAGTCGGGGTTGAATTTGATGCTCGACTGCATGATGATATAAGATTGTGCCACCAAATGAACAAATATATCTGTAATATAAGCCCCCAACTGTGGAATGTGAACTTTGAATGAGATTTATCGACCAATACCAACCGGAGTTGGATTTTATCTACCAACCGGAGTTGGATTTTTTTCTACCAACCGAAGTTGGATTTTATTTACCAACCGGAGTTGGATTTTGTCTACCAACCGGAGTTGGATTTTTTCTACCAACCGAAGTTGGATTTTATCTACCAACCGAAGTTGGATTTTGTCTACCAACCGGAGTTGGATTTTTTCTACCAACCGAAGTTGGATTTTATCTACCAACCGGAGTTGGATTTTGTCTACCAACCGGAGTTGGATTTTATCTACCGATCAGAGTTGGTGGTAATTGATAATAAATGATGAAGACTTCCTCAGAGCTGACCAACAGATTGTTGGGAATAAGATAATATAAATACTGGAGACCTCCTCAGCGCTGACCAACAGATTTGTTGGGAATAAGATAATACAAATGCTAGAGATCTCCTCGGCGCTGACCAACAGATTCGTTGGGAATAAGATAATATAAATGCTGAAGACCTCCTCAGCGCTGACCAACAGATTCGTTGGGAATAAGATAATATAAATGCAGGATACCTCCTCGGCGATGACCAACAGATTCGTTGGGAATAAGATAATATAAATGCAGGATACCTCCTTGGCGATGACCAACAGATTCGTTGGGAATAAGATAATATAAATGCAGGATACCTCCTTGGCGATGACCAACAGATTTGCTGGGAATAAAATATAATAAATGCTGGAGACATCCTTGGAGCTGAATAAAATATAATAAATGCTGGAGACATCCCTGCTGAAATGAGAATAGAATATGCATCCAAATAGATATAAAGAATAATTAAAAATAATAAAGTGCCTCGCCGATCCGTCGAGGTAGAATCATATAATGCCGAACAAGAATAAGATCTTTCAGAACATAAGAATATGGCCGAGAACGTTGTCAGGCCTGAATATAAATAAGAATTATCCGAACGAATGTTGTAATTCTCCTTAAAGCTGAATAAGTATCTTGTCGAGGCATAATTGCGGAATGCCGAATAAGAATAATATTTTCCAGAACATAAGAATATGGCCGAGAACTTTGTTGGGCCTGCATATAAATAAGAATTACCCCGACCAACTATCCGTTGGGGGTGAAATATAATAAATGTTACAGTTCTCCTCAGAGCTGAATATGATAATAAGAATCTCTCCGTGCTACATGTTGAGATGACTATAGAATATGAATCCCAATGGATATATAGAATCATTTGTGCTGGAGCAGATATCTGGGCCCGAATATAAATAAGAATTACCCCGACCAACTATCCGTTGGGGGTGAAATATAATAACTGTTGTAGCGTTTCCTCGGAGCCGAATATATATAGAGAGAAGAAATTTTTCGAGCTCCATGCTGAGATA
The DNA here is from genome assembly GCA_949130495.1 of Sambucus nigra. NCBI lineage: Eukaryota > Viridiplantae > Streptophyta > Magnoliopsida > Dipsacales > Adoxaceae > Sambucus > Sambucus nigra. The sequence continues at coordinate 403,400,246 of OX422209.1, read as the reverse complement.
AATATAAAATAGGAATCCGTACGGATATAGAATAATTTGTGCTTCAGCATTCGTCGGCATTGAATCTTGTGCCTGTAAAAATTAATAATTTGCTATACCATATGTGTAGGCTGAATTGATTAGTCATGAGAATAATTTACTCATCCAATCAATATATGATATGTATCAGCATAAAAATTTCAAAATATGAAATAATATGTTTTATGCCAAATGTGTGTGAGATGGACAAATTATTATCAAATATGCATCATAAATAAGACGTAAAGTTTTTTGTAAATTTATTTAATCTCCAATAACCAATTCAGGTATTAGTTGCTGTTTAAAAATATTTTTGGGGTGATCATAAGTTAAAAAGACTTAAGCCCCCTGCTTGTCCCCAAGCCGAACTCGTGTTTAAAGAAATACCAGGGGTGCTTAACATTTTTTTTAATAGCCCAAGATTATACTGCTGACGACAAACGACATGGATGTTGCCGACCAACATTTAAGGATATCTCAAATTATAGAATATATGGTTGGATGACCAGAATATCTCAAATCTTTAGATCAAAAAATAACATTCAATGTAAAATTTAAGCCTTGAGACTGTTAATTAAATGAATAAATATATAACCCACTAGATCGTGTGATTTCGTCAAAGAAACCTTGTGATGTGATGAACGAGGGGCCAACATATCAAATTTGTGCCCAAAGTCTTGATATGGTCATGATTATTTTACTGATCCTCTTTTACAAGAGGTGGGTAATGATTTTTCAGGTGAGACAAAATTATTTTTTATATTGATCCCTTCATATTCCCAATTTGGAGAGATAAAAATATGGTGAATGATTAAAATTATTACCAAATTTATATAAAAAATCAATCAATTTAACTTTATTGACATAGATGGAAGATGAACCAAATTAAGTATATAGTTCATAAAAATGAATACAAAGAGACTTAAACTTGTGAATGCAAAGAGACTCAAACTTAAAGAGAGAGAGAATATATATGGATCATAATTTCCATGAGAAGACTTTTCATTGTCTTTAACCTTTTCCCATTCTTTTATTAAAAATATGATGGGAATTCGAATAGACATCAAAGATCTTACAAAATTTATAATGAAAATTATCAATGAAAATGATCAAATCTTATCATCGTCGTATATATTGGCATATGTAATCATTTAACATATTTATTCCATGATATAAAATTAAAACTTGAGAATCAAGCAAAAATTTATGATTTATGAAATCTACTATTTTTCAAATTTCTAAATAAGAATTAATCTAACAGTTATGATTTAAAAATCATGAGATGCAACATTTTGCAGATAAAAATTGGACAATTAATTTATGCATATAAACATAAAAATCATGATTGAATCAAAAGATGTATGTATAATTGATTATACGTAGAGAAAATAAAAACTTAGCTTTTGGTGGAGAACAACGCTTGTAACACGTTCCCACAGACGGCGCCAATCTGTTGATGTAAAAAACTAGATTGCTCTAATTATTCAATCACAGATAAATAAATAAGACAAAGATTTTTAAAGTGGTTCGGCTAGGAATAAAGCCTACGTCCACTGTTATGTTATTGCTGAGTGTTTGTGGAATTCTTGATTACAAGTTCTCTCAAGAAATTCCGGTCCCTTTGAATGAGGGAGATACAAGGTATTTATAGCCTTGAGGCTGTACATGAAAGGTTCGATACATTAAATGATATACATGTGAAAGGGTAATACATTTAATGCCCTTAGACTTGTGCGTCAAGGATAATCATTTAATGAACCAGTTGGACTATTCGTTATCTGGCAATCAATGCTGTGGCCGAGATGCAGCTCGGACCGTCTGAGTAACTCGGGTATGTTGATCTTCCTGGTATTCAAGAGTTCCTCGGAGAGGTATGTTCCTCGGAGAGGTATGTTCCTCGGAGCCTGTGAGTTCCTCGGAGAGGTCTGTTGTTGCCATGTAGATAGCCAGGTGTCTTCGTATGATTGGTCCACGTCAGCAGATTAAATTTGGTATCAACAGGGAGCATTAAATGCTCATGAATATTTGCTGAGATGAAGTGATTTTAATAAAAGATTTTCTGATTTCTCATTTGGCTTCTCAATAAAAAAAATATGGTTGTTGAGACATGATATTAGCATATTCAAAATAAATGACTGAAAGTAGTTCTTTATAAGACTGAAAATAGCTTTTGTAGATATCTCCAAGTAGTTTTTGCAAAACTGTTAGTCCAAGAGAGAGAGATTTTGAAATGAATGCTTGAAATATAATATGATAAAGACATAATATCACATGTTATCCATTTGTATTTTCTAGATCCGTAGACTAAAAAGAAATCTCTCCAAAAAGAATATTTGATTCTCAGTAAAATAAGATTTCAAGCAAAGATTGCACACTATATTCGTACAGTTCAAAACCAATAGGGTACGAACCTAAACAGATGCCTACTTGTAATATATATTAAAAGAGTGTTGATAGGGAGACCCACTTTTGGGACCCAATTTTGAAACTCACACATAAGATAAAAATGGGTACAAATATTTAATGCACATTTTGATGCCCTGGCGGGACCCACAACAATAAGGTATAAACTTTTAATGCAGTGGGTTTCAAAATTGAGTTTTTTTACTGGGTCTCCTTAGATTTATTCATATTAAAAAGATTAGATAAAAAGAGAAATAATCTCATATAAATAATATAACTGACAGAGTCAGTTTGATAGAAGTGTATAAGTAGTCAAAAAAATTGTGAGGCCCGAGGTAGTAAAAAATACTGTAAATCAACTGATAGAGTAAGTAAATGTGAGGGCAAAGGAAATTGAACTGTAACTGACAAGATGACCATAGCATGGGTCCCAAGATGAGTGCAATGAAAGATATATAAAATGAACATAGTCTCAAGTTTAGAAGGATATCTAGGGTCAAATCGGTATAGCTATATAATATATCATAAATATATAAAGTATATAGCAGGTTGGGTGGGAAAAAATTAGGAACCCACTTATAATAATTGATAGGTACTAGAATCAAGAACAAAAGAAATTGCGTGGATCCGAGGACTGTCCATCAGTCATTCATGTAGCAATAGTTGCGCGGGGCCCAAGGAAGAGAATTTGAACAACCCATGTCTCATTTTGCTATGCTTTATAGCAGGTAAGCTTTTCAAAAATTAATGTTTAAGATAACTCTCATGGGTAATATTCAAGTATAGTTCAAAGTAACAAAAAATGATGTTAAGGCAATACGTTTTTCTAAACAAAAGAATGAACTGCTATTAAATAAATTTTCTTTTTATACAACAAATATATTATATAAATCAGTTAAATAAATAGGACAAACAGATGCATGTATATATAAATTAAAACAACATGTGTATATAAATTCGGATAGGACAAATAGATGCATGCGTGAGGTATATCAATACTAAACAAAGTAAAATATATGTATAAGTAAAATGTGCCAGATATGTTAAATTAAAATATATAATATATTAAAAATTATATATATTTCAGCTCTATATTTTTAACACTTTTAATATACTAAATATACAAAGGAGACAACATAAGTATATAATATGTAACTAAATAAGGTAAAAAACGTAAATAACACATATTAAAAATATTTATATAAACAAAAAAAAATGTTTGGAATCATCAAAATCAATATATTTCATTAAACTAAAATGTACATTAATTACAATAATTAATTAATTAGGGATAAATAACATTTTCGTTAACACAAAGTATGCACTTATAATATATATTGTGTGTGATATATATATATATATAATCTACTTATGTGTGATAGTAGTGAGATTAGATGGTGTATACCTGAATTATGTTTAATCTACTTATGCGTGATAGTAGTGAGAATAGATAGTGCATGTCTAAAACGGTGTTTTATTCTACTTATGGGTGATAGTAGTGAGACTAGATGGCACATATCTAAGATAATGATAAGATATTTAGGGTGATAGTAATGATCAGCTACTTATGTGCGATAGTAGTGAGACAAGATTGTGAATATCTAAACAATGCTTAATCTACTAATGTGTAAATAATAGGAAAAAAATAGATAACGTATGTCTAAAATGAAATTTAAGTGGAGAAACTTATTGATATGGTGTGAACGATAACATGTGTGAAAAGTTAACTTGAATTAATAATAACATAAGGGTGATGTTAATTATTAGTTCTTCGGTAACGTACTGTATGGGCGGTATGGGTAGGTTAAAGAGAAACTTAACCAATGACTTAATGATAATTATGGGGAGACTGTAGCGTACTGTATGGGCAGTACGGGTGAGCCAGATTGGTTGGTGGCTAGTTAGATACTTGAGACCTAGCTAGTTTGGGTAGTATGACTAGGTGGGACGTTAGGTGTGCACTATAGATGAGAGGTGAGGAACTCAAGGGAGTGTTTACAACCTAACATGGGTATCTAATAACTAGTTATTTAAACTGAGATTTAAATACTTATTATGTTTTCAAAATATTTTTACTCAGGCTCTGACCCGTTCTTGCAAAAATATTTTCCAAAACCTTTTAGGTGTCCAGCCATAGGGATGCTAAGTAGGATGATCTGTTCTAGGGAGGCGTAGTTATAGCACTTGTGGTTACTTGCAGGATTTGGACTTAGTCATTTCAGTTATTTCACTCCTAGTGTAGGGTGCAGTTCAGTATTTCATTTGGGTATGTTGCCCTTAGTTATTTCATTAGGTTCTAGTGTCCTTAGGATTTGTACGGCTTTTCACGTTTCAGGGTAGCGTTCTTTGATATAGAGCCTTATCATAGGATTATTGTATTCCTCTGCGTCTGTGATTTTCATTCTCCTGCTATTTAGTATAGTTGATGTGATTCACATACGAGTTCGATCGGGATTCGTACACCGAACATTTTAGGATGACCAGCGGGGCCATTCAAAGGACTACAGGAGGAGAGGCTCAACAAAAGACTTAGAATATTATGGAAATGGTGATCGCGATAGAAGTCGCCATGATTATTGTTCAGACAAGTGGCAATATGATAGTCTCTCAGGAACAGTAATTTCCCCAAGTAGTGTCGTAGATAATGGTAGTACAATTTCAGATTCACCCAGTACAGTCAGCAAGGAAGAAGTTAGATGGACTCTTTTGAAGAGCCATCTATAAGTATCTAGGGAAGAAGAAAAGTGTTATAAGCTAACGGAAGGAGATAATCCAACGAAAAATGTGTAGGGTGGAGTGCAACGACACCCAAAATTAGATTACAGGTGAAATTTTAGCTTATAGGAGCAACATTGAGTGACGAGAATAAGTCACCACATGTATAGAGGCATATATGGGATTAAATGAGAAATTTGGGTGTTGTTTGACCGTAAGATCGTCCATCTGCTGTTCAGACAGAGATGCGAATAAATTTTTGAACTTATCACAAGTAGGCCAAGTATAGACCGATCATGAGAGAGAAGTTAACTTGTTTAGCAAACTTCGTAACCACCAAAGGGGCTACGGAGAATAATAAAAGGGGGCTCGTATGGGTATAATAGACTCGTGGGTAGAATACGAAAGAGTGAATGGGAAATTCGGTTAGGACGACTAGTGTAGATGTCGTCAAAGTTATACATTTACAAGATTACAAACTCTTCCATGAGGAGGGAGCCAAAAGTGTAGGAGAATCTATTCAAAGGGCAAGACTAGATTTAACGGTGACAGTGAAACACCGCAGGAGGGTATACCTAGTAGGGGGCCATTATATGATATTGGACCAGTTGAATTTCTACCGAGTGACAGTAGGTTCAATCAGGGTCGGTGAGGCAACAATGAGTTCCATATAGCTACAAAGCTAATGAGACAACGGGGGTAGTAATCGGGACAAGACTACCATGTTCGGGAGAAGGAAACCTCGACATGGACGGTGGGGCCAGAGACAGGGGGATGACACAGAAATGTGTCCTATGTGTGGAGTGTATGTATGTCCAAAGTGAGAAAATGAGACCAGTCAGACAAGGAAGTATATGGGAGTGGTGCCAGTGGGACACAACATCAGGAGGAGCAAAGTTTTCAGCAGGGGAATCGTGCTAAGAAAGCTAGGCCTAGAGATTTTCAACCTGAAAATGGTGGGTTTAGGAAGGACCAAAAAGATCCTCAGCAGCTATAACATTTAGTTCCTCGGGGTCGTTAGGACCAAGGGAACAATGGGGAAGACCAACAGGGCTGAAATCAGAGGCAGAGAGATTCTCAGGCTGAGGTTTCACTTGTGGGAGTATAGGCCATGAAGGGAGAAGTATTACCCCAAGGTGAGGTAAAGGCAACTACATGATGAGATCCTGGATGTACAACCACTGTAATAGATCATGGGTCAATCCCAACATGAGAGTTAGGCTCAGGTACCCATCAACTAGGCAAGCTAGATGGTAAGTGGAGATAGAAGTTTTTGCTTTATCCTTATGAGTATGGGATTTGTTTGAATGACATGGGTACATCACAAGTAAGATTTTGGATCACTGGAAATTCTCAAATGAGTCGTATTTAGTGAGTGTGTTGGCCGTGATAGCCATATTATGTATATATAATTATCGTGGGGTAACGGGGTTTTAGGTGTCGCCCTCGAGAGAGAGGGTGGGTACACTAAAAAGATGGTTGCATTGTGTGTCAGTTTACTTCTTTCGAGAGTTATAAGAATAGAGTAGACTACTTTTTGAGATTTGACTGGTTAGCGAGGGGTTGAGCGACCGTAGATTGTGATAGTGAGATCTCGTGTTCGCTGTCCCAGGGCATGATTTGTTTTTGCTAGGTATCATCTGAAAGAGGATTGAGCCTATATATGTGTATATAAGTTATAATATGTTATGTAGTAGGCTTCTGTGCGTATGTTGTCTAGTTATAATTAATCCTGGTGTATAGGGACGGTTACTGATGTGATTAAGGGTAGACTAGCTTATCGTCGAGCGGAGAAATATAGCTCGTGACTTTTTAGCGCTAAGAAACTAGTGATAGTAATAGCGTTGGGATATATCTTGTCTTATGTAGCATGAGAGTGGACGAGTATACTTTTACATCAAAAGACGGGTATTTGAGGGTACGTGCCATGGACTGAGGGCTTAATAGATCTCGACGATCGACAATGTTAGGTAATAGTGTATCGGGGGGTTCCGTGTTTGTATTTCGCTTTACGAGACATCCCACGCATGAAACTTAGCACAACGTTGGAAATGGGGGGATGTTTGGTCATTAGGACATGGGGTTAGTACCTTAGTTATGTTTTGTTTATATAGTTATATCTGAGAGACAATAACTATGTTAAAATTTGAGACTAGTGGAGTCATATAACAATAGTGTAGTTATGCACGGATATAGGGTGTATGGGCACCCTGGGTAATGGTATTTATTTTATAATCCGCGATTAAAAGGGTTAAAAATATGATGCGATCTTATGAGTATGTGAATAGGATCATATTCGAGAGCTTAGAGTATGAACCTTATCCGAATTTTGAGGACAAAATTCTTTTATAAGGGCAGAAGTATGTAACACCCCGTATTTTTTAAGAATATGGTAACATATTAAATTGGTGATTTAATAATTTATTTAATTGGGAGAAATTATCTAATTCAAGGATTTAGATCAAATTGATTCAGTAAGTTTAATTTCACGCGTACCGTATTTTGAGGTGGAAATAAGATGATTTTAAAAAGTGACTCAGATAGTGATTTTGAGGCCACATATGGTTCCAAAAACTTCGAAATAGTCAAAAAAGTGTATCCGGGTATATAGTTTGGGTCTCGGGGTGATTTTGGACCAACCCAACACCGTTTAAGGGTATTTCGATCATTCAGGAGTTTGAGGTATAGAGAACTCCGAAAATATTAAGTTTATATCTTCCATTAGAGAAATGGAACTACGGTTAACACAAAGCTAAAGGAAGAGAGGCCATAGGAGAGGAAGAGGAGGGGAGAACCAAGATTCCTACACTGTTTTTTGTCCCGAACGCAACGGGATCGAGATCGGAGTGAGGGAGAACAACCTTAGCATCTAACCAACGAATTTCAGACCTGATTTTGATGGGAAAGTATTTATCTTGTGTTTATTTTAATCATGTTATAATACCCATGTAGAATATGGGTTGATTTCATGTTTTTTGGGAGATTAAATATGATTTCAAGAGGGTTTAATTCATGCATTGAGATAGGAATGCATGTAGAGATATTATTTTATGATTAAGACACGAAATCAAGGAATTTTGGGTGATTAGAACAAATTAAATCTGGGGTTTTGAAGGAATATGTGGGAAGAACACAAAACTAGGGTTCTTGAAGAGTTTAGGGTTGTAATTCATTCTTGATGGAATTCTGTGAAGATTTGATATGTTTAGAACGTTAGAAATCGTCCTAATACATGTAGAAATGGTTTAGGACATTTGGTTGTGATTTTGGTGAAGTATCGTGTAAGTTTGATAAATGAAAATGGGGGGAAAATGCATGAACTAGACGAAGGAGACGAACAGTATCATTTCGAATCGATTCGGCTCAGGAGCGAATCGATTCGAAAACTGAATCGATTCGGCCTCCTGGCAAATCGATTAAGTTTCCCAAAAAACAAAAGATTTACCCTTTAAGCCTAGAATTCCTAAATTTTGTTCTTGAAATTTTTGGGACTTTATTAAAATAATAATTAGGGACTTATTATATGACAGTAGACCTATGATAGGGTGGTGATTTAGTCTTATTGAGAGTATTAAGACGAGGATGAATTGGGTTAAATTATGTCGTAATTTATCGGAGAGAAAGATAACAAATTACAGGAATTTCAATTGATTTAAATAGAAGACTAGTAGGTTAAGAAAGAGTTAACTAATGAAATTAATGAAGGGGTGGCCAGGATCCTTTGAGTTGTGCGAATACTCGAATAAATATGATAGTGAGGTAAATCGTAAAGTAGTATATACTGTGAGTATTTGAGAGAAATATACTACGTACGAGCATGGATAATTAGGTTGTGTGTATACCTACTGATTTAATTATAGGTGGAGTGAATACCTATTATGTATTTGATTGATAAGTTCGATGCGACAATCTGAACCAAGTTCGATGAGACAATCTGAACCAAGTTCGATGAGACATTCCGAACCAAGTTCAAGAATAGATAGTGCATGTCTAAAACGGTGTTTTATTCTACTTATGGGTGATAGTAATGAGACTAGATGGCGCATATCTAAAATAATGATAAGATACTTAGGGTGATAGTAGTGAGACTAGATGGAATATATCTAAAGTAATGATCAGCTACTTATGTGCGATAGTGGTGAGACTAGATAGTATATATCTAAACAATGCTGAATCTACCAATGTGTAAATAGTAGGAAAAACATAGATAACGTATGTCTAAAATGAAATATAAGTGGAGAAACTTACTAATATGGTGTGAATGATAACATATTTGAAATGTTAACTTAAATTAATAATAACATAAGGGTGATGTTAATTATTAGTTGTTCGGTAATGTACTGTATGGGCGGTACGGGTAGGTTAAAGAGAAACTTTACCAAGGACTTACTGATAATTAAGGCGAGACTATAGCGTACTATATGGGCAGTACGGATGGGACAAATTTATTGGTGGTAAGTTAGATACTTGAGACCTAGTTAGTTTGGGTAGTATGACTAGGTGGGACGTTAGGTGCATGCTATAGATGAGAGGTGGGGAACTCAAGGAAGTGTTCGTAACCTAACATGTGTATCTAATAACTGGTTATTTAAACTACGATTTAAATACTTGCCACGTTTTCAAAATATTTTTACTCGGGCTCTAACCCGTTCTTGCAAAATATTTTCCAAAACCTTTTAGATGTTCAGTCACAGGGATGCCAAACAGGATTATCTGTTCCAGGGAGGCGTAGCTGCAGCACTTGTGGATGCTTGGAGGATTTGGACTTAGTCGCTTCAATTATTTGACTCCTAGTGTAGGGTGCAGTTCAGTGTTTCATTTGGGTGTGTTGCCCTTAGTTATTTCATTTATGTGAGTCATACTTTGTACTCAGACTTGTATTCAGGTTGGACTTTTATATTGGATTTGTGAACCGAGGTTTTATTCGGTAGTGTATTATTTCAGTGATTAGCTTGGATTTATTCAGATTCTTATTTATTGCATGGATGGTATAGTTATTGTACTTATGTTGGCATGTTTTTATTTGTTTAATTAAAAAGATAAAATTTTGCACGGACTTTTTGAATACTGTGTGGTTAGCAAGAATGTATAAAAAGTTTTCACAGTGATGCTAAAAATGAACCAAATGGGAACCTTGTTTTAATTTGATAAAGGCTTGATCACCCGGTATTTAATTAAGCTGGGTGTCATAAATGGGAGTGAGACAATAAGTACACCATCGTGGTCAATAACCTTAGGAAATTGTATTAGAAAAACAATAGAGATGAAGGGGGCATGAAGCCTGCCAAAATGTTGGTTGTGATCAAATTTGATGATGTTAGTCCCTAGCACAATAATGATAACACTTTTGTTTTTCTTTTTTCTTCTGGCGTTAAATAAATTTGATGAAGGGTGTTTTTATATGTACCAAAATAATTGTTGACTCAAAATTATTCTGATTAAGTCAAATATTGTTATCTATTTGTACGTATAAGTTAATTAAATTAAATAGTGTTCTATTTCTAACTAAGCTCAATAGTCTACTCTATTCTGATTAAGTTAGATACTGTACATTATTTATATGGAAATAAGTGTTGTCAATTTAAAAGTTCAGAGTGTGTGTATATGATTCCCCTAATCGTTTACACAATAATCTATATTGTACTTCTAAAGTAATAGTAGTGGAGGTTTTAATTAACATTAATGAGAAATTAATAATTTAGTCTTCTCTTAATCACGGAGGAGTGTATGTTAACTCCAAAGGTCGTAGGTCTCTCTCCCTTCCACCTTCTCACCTTCTTTATTCCTGAACCCATCTATTACCCTCTTCCAAATGATCCCAAGAGTCTTTTCTAAAGACTTATATATATTAATAGTAACCAATAGTCACCCCCTTTAACATCCATCTTTCAAGGAACCCACTACACTACCTTAATCTCATAATACATGGAAGTCTAGCCCATGTGACTTATCTTAGAAAATTCCGGCACTTTAACTCCAAAGTACTACTCTCTCTCTCTCTCTCTCTCTCTCTCTCTCTCTTAATATATATATATATTAAATTATATTTTAAAAAACGTTTAAAAAGTGTACCTTTTTTGTGAAAAACTTTTATTTTTTTATACAATTAAATATATATAACCCATTTTTTAAAAAAAATAGCAAAAAAGGTGATACAAAATTGTTAAAACGATGTATTTTATACAAAAAGAAAAAAATTGTTAATTTTTTGTAAAAGACATTTTTTTAATTACTACTATATCTATGTATATATAAGCAGTTTTTATATATCTATACAGCTTATGCTTTTTTATTTTTCCTATATATAAACTACACAGTTGGAAAACAGTTTTTTAATAAAGTTTGTTAATATAAAATACTATTTTTTATTTTATTTTTACAATATATAAAATATATAAACTATTTTTTATATTTTTTCCACTATATTTTTTCACGTTGTTATTATAAAAAATGTTTGAAAAAGTTAATAACGTTATTATTCATAAAAAATACTTTTTTCACTTTTTCTATTTTTTTGCCATTGAACCCAAAAAAACATTATAAAACTTAGAAAAAATATTCTTTTAATGTTTTTTACGTATAAAAGACAGATCCATTTTTGGATTTTAAATCTGTTTGGATGTGTTTCACAAATCCTTTTTTTCACTAATTACGCTTGAAGGGGTCATTTTTTTCACTTTAAAGATTATGACTTTTTTTTCACTTTTTTCACTAATTATGAAATCCTTTTTTTTCACTTTATTTTTTGAGTTTATTAACAGGGTAGTGATTTTGGAGTGTTGTAAAGGTTTATTGGTTTACTATTATTTATTTTAAATATAATATACTTCGTTGTATTTATTAATTTACTAATGATGTTAAGAACTTTTTTTCCCAGACATGTTAATGCCGCATCCCCAACCTAAATGAAGTTGTTGTACTGTTTAACATTTGTTGAAATTTCAAGTTTGTCATGCGTTTACGTTATGAGACTTAAGGAACAATGTAATATTGTATTGCGAGATATTTAATTTGATTGTATTGTATTCTGATATTTAATTTGTTGCTCTATTTCTACTATTGAAAATTATTGAAAAATGTTTGAATATTTGGATTGTTGGAAAATTTTATGAAACCTATTAAAAACTATTGAAATCTGCTGGAAACTGCTCTTTGGAATGTTTAACGGTTGGAATTTCCCGTTGTTATAGTTGTTTGGATTTTTCATAAAGTTAAATAGGTTTTTAAGAATATTATAAAACGACTGGGTATCGTGCGGGGTACCTGCTGGTTAAGTTAATTAGTGTATTCTATTAGGCTTTGTAACATAAGAAGATAACTACATGAATGATTGCTAATTCTCATTTAACAATATGAGGAATTAAAAAAAGGAGCACCATTCAAAATGCCAAAATATAGCACTTGATACTCATATAAACATTATATGTGACATTAGAAGCGAACAATGTTTGATAGAAGTCATTTTAAAAAAATTAATTTATAAATATAGATCAATGATTGGATTTTGATTAGTATTAATAGTTGAATAACTAATACATGTGTTCAAGTTTGAGTTTTAATCATTAAAAAATTCACATTTTCATGAACACGTTTTCACCTTTTTTTTAATTTACTAATAACTTATTTTGTATTTTGAAAATATATAAAACTCAATATGAGAAAACGTTTTCGTAAATATTGATGACTTGATTTTGCTTTTACAGGTGATGATTTGAATTGAATCTTAAGGTGTAAAATAGTCTTATGAAAAAAATACCTTCAAGATTTATCTCATGTAGTATATTACATTAGTGTATTTGGTTACAAAGCTTCACAAGTTTGACATGACAATGACTTTCCTTCTATGGTGTATTTAAAGATTTTTGTTTTCTACTTATATGTAATTCTTCTACTTGGTGGAGTTCAAGAACTTCGTACATTGGCTAATTATTTCTTGAGTTTTATGAGCTTATTTAATATCAAATTCGCCTAGACCGTGTATTGCACGGGCTTACACCTAGTTACAACCAATATTGCATGTCTCACATTGTATAGTTTGGATAGCAAGATATTTAGGCAATTAACTTTAACAATACGATGGGTTTTTTAATGATAAATACAATTGGTCAATTTCTTTATCCTAATAAGGGCTTACATATTAAATAGCAATTGTATTTGGGTTTCTATTCTAATTGGGATAATTAAGTGATCTAATTAGTAGAGCTTAATAAGACATCTAACATGAGTACGAGCTTTGTAATGTGTGGTTAACCAAGAGTGATCTATTTGTTACTCAAGAGTCGCGGTTACTCCAAAGTCACATATTGGTTACTCAAGAGTCACCTAATTAGAATTTATGGGGTTCTAATTAGATGCTTATATAATGAAGGGTTCTGGTCCCCAAGGCCAGTGTACTCAAGTACTCTACTCCTCATTTTTCATTAGTGAGAAAGAACACATAGAGAGAGATGGATTAGTCTATGGAAGACCTCTAACCCCTACTATGGATTTAAGTACATAATTCTAACAACTTTATCATGTAATCTGGATAATATAATATGTTGATATTAAGAATTTTATCCCAACAAATGGTATTAGATCAACTTCATTTTAGATTGTTGGGATTGATATTGTGATTATGATTTAGGAATATTTTGTTTTGTTTTATCATACATACGATCTGGAAACAACCTGTATGTCTTTTAGGATTCTATATAGAATTTTATGTATATTTTCCTATGTTTTTCATAATCATAATCCCAAAATTGATTACAGGAATGTTGATTTTAGATTCATAGTGTTTTTTTATTTCTCTCAAAGGGGTTTAATTCATGATGGATTTGGATGGAATAATTCAGTTTTGTTCAAGATAAATTAAAAATAATTTTGAGAGACGTTTTCAGCGAAATATTTTGTTTTCTTGCTCAGAATTTTACAATATTTTAATGGTCACCTAGAAACGTCGAAATAAACAAAATCCATTGTAAACAATGGGTACCGCCCTATCTCGGGAATTTGACGTCGTTTAGATTCCTAAAAATGTGTTATTGCCATTTTTGGTAATAATGTCAATGCTAACAACTGTCGCTTAATTTTATGAGTCCGTGAATTGGAGAGTGTTCCTGAAAAGATTGTGTATGTTACTATTGTGATAACTCAAAAAAATTACTTTTGAAAAAATAAATTATTTTCCCATATTTTAAGGTATAAATCATTGCATACATTTTTGTCAATAAATGTTTGTTCTAATATTCATGTTATGCATTATTTGGTATTGACCAATTGTTCAATATAAAGTTTTAAATATTAGGTATATGATTAGGTGTTTATATGGTTGATGGAAGGATCAAGAATCCCGATAGGGGAACATATATTTTCCAAATGATTTGGATTCAGGATTTTTTTTTTAAATAAAAGGGTTGCTCCCATTTGTGGTATTTATTTAATACCCTTTTGTCTTATGTCTTAAAATAAATTAATTGAAGTAATACATTGCTAAAGTAAATCTATTACGTATATTGATCTATTTTGAGATATTAATATGCGTGTGTTTATTATTTATGCGATTAGTGATAGGCTCAAAGGAATGTTGTTAATTGGCCAAATAATAAATATGCACGCGGGAATAAATGTGTGACGATTTTACAGTTTCCGTGTGAAAAATATATCGGCCCAAAGGAAGGTTATTGTTTGATCGGATTTATCATCAACATTTGATTTCTGCACTGAAAGTACCACTTACAAGTTGATGTTTCTGTACAAAGACTAAACGCTAATGTTATGCTAGGTATCTTAAAAAGGGTCCACCATTACAGTTGCATAAAATTTATGTCTTTCATTTATTCTTTTAATATATCTTGATATGAATTTTAATTCGAGCTTATGTTATTTATTTGTTCTCTACATTCAATTACTGCCTCTACTATTATTATCACTGCCAGCATGAACACAATTTATGTACTTAACAACACAAACTTCAAGAATTGAAAAGAGAACATTCTTATAGTTCTAGACCGCATGGATTTAGACTATACACTAAGGAAAGAACAACCTGCTCCTTTTATGAATAAAAGTTCAATTGAGGATAAGGCAAACTTTGAGAAGTGGGATCGTTCTAATAGCTTAATTCTAATGATGTTAAAGCACAACGTTCTAAAAGAATTCAGGGGCGGCATGTCCGATGAGGTAACTGTTAAGGGTTTCCTGCTAGATATTGAAAATCATTTTGCAAAAAATAAAAAGGTTAAGACAAGTACACTTCTAGCTAACCTTATTCAAATGAGGTATAAATGTAAAGGAAACATAAGGGAGTACATTATAGATATGTTTAACATCACTTCAAAACTTATGGCAATAAAGTTAGAGTTGACTTACTCGTGCATTTGGTACTGATTTCCCTTCAAGCACACTATGACCATATTACATCTACCTCAATGAATAATAAGTGAAAAGACAATTGAAAGTGCCCATATTACATTGAGAAAAGACAATTGAAAGCACACTATGACACTATGACCCTTTTCACTTATTATTCATTGATAAAGGACAATTGAAAGTGCCCATATTACATCTACCTTAACGAATAATAAGTGAAACGGGAATGATAATAAGAAAACCGCATTAGGAACATCACAACCCAAAATTCCACAAAAGAAGCATAATCTAGAATTTACGTGTTACTTTTGCAACAAACCTGGATATGTGAAGAGGGATTGTTCCATGTATGTCGTATGGCATGTAAATAAAGTTACACTTCTCACTTTGGTTTGTTCTGAAGTCAATTTGGCTTTTGTACCTAGTCATATGTGGTGGGTCGATTCTGGTGCTACTACTCATGTAAGTTTGTCTATGCAGGGTTACTTGTGGAGCCGACTGCCAAGTGATGTTGAAAGATTAATCTATGTGGGTGATGGAAAAACAGTTCTAATTGAAGTAATTGGGACCTTTAGATTGTCTTTTGAGACTGGTCATTTTATTAAATTAAGAGAGACTTGTGTAGTACCATATTTTAAACGGAATATGGTTTATATTTCTATTTTGGACAAATATGGTTTTTCTTGTTTATTTAAAAATAATAAAGTCGGTCTTTTTCTTAATTCTACTCTTGTTATGAATGGTTCTTTAATTGACAAATTATATATATATACTAAAGACCAATGCTTTATTTACTGAAACCTTGCAAACAACTGCACGAGACTAATGAGAATTCCATCGCCTTATGGCACAGGCGTTTGGGTCATATATCCTAAAGGATAATCGAAAGGCTTGTGTTAGACAAAATACTTTAACCCCTTGATTTAACAGACTTTGATGTTTGTATTGGGTGTATAAAGGGGATATAGACTAACATCGGGAAATTAAGTGCCAAAAGGAGTTATGATGTCTTAGAATTGATATATACTGATATTTATGGTCCATACCCTATGGCTTCTTGGAATGGTCAATAGTATTTTATCACTTTCATAAACGACTATTCTCATTATGAGCACTTATATTTAGTTCATGAGAAGTCACAATCCTTGGACGTTTTTTAAGGCCTTCAAATTCGAAGTTCAAAATCAACTAGGCAGGAAGATTAAAGTTATCAAATCGAATAGTGGTGGTGAATACTATGGCAGATATGACGGATCAAGTGAACAACATCCATGACCTTTTGCCAAATTCCTAGAAGAATGTAATATCATCCCAAAATACACAATGTCAGGCAGCCTAGCATGAATGGTGTTGCTGAGAGACAAAACATAGCACTTAAGGACATGGTAAGAAGTATGATTAGTCATTCTTCTTTACCAGATTCACTCTGGGGAGAGGCACTTAAGACTGCAGTATATATTATAAACAGAGTACCTAGTAAAGCGGTAGCTAAAACCCCTTATGAACTATGGATAGGCCGAAAGCCTGTCAATAAGAATTTACACATTTGGGGATATCCAGCAGAGGCAAGGCCTTATAGGCCAAATGAAAAGAAACTAAACTCAAGAACTATTAACTGTTATTTTATTAGGTACGTTGAACGGTCAAGGGGTTTTAAGTTTTATGATCCCTCAACTAAGTCCTTTTTCGAGACAAAAAATACGATATTTATTGAGGATGTTAAGGTTAAGGAGGAATACAAGGTTACGAATAAGAATGTTGTCTGTTAAGAGGAATCAATTTTGCTTCCAAACATTGTTCAGTCTATTAACAATTTTTAAGAAGACAACAATAAGGATTTCCCACTCAAAATTTAAGAGTTACTTCAGAAGAGCAAGCTCAACAACCTCATGAGGAAGTGCCACTAAGACGATCCACTAAAGAAAAAAAATGTAAATTCAAGTGATTATATTATTTTTTTTTCAAGTGCGTGAGTTTGACATAGGTCAATGGAAGATGATCCAATAAACTTCCAACAAGTAAAACAAAGTGCCAACTATAAAAAATGGACTGATTCCATGAATGATGAGATGAAATCCATCAGTGATAACGACATTTGGGATCTTATCAAGTTGCCTGAAGGTGCGAAGCCCATCGGTTGTACATGGATATTTAAAACTAAACGGGATTCTAAGGGCAATGTTGAGAGATATAAAGTGCGTCTGGTCGCAAAGGGTTTAACTCAGAAGGAAGGCATTGACTATAAAAGGCTTTCTCTCCAGTTTTGACGAAAGACTCTTTCAGGAAAATAATGGAACTTATAGCTCATTTTGATTTAGAGCTTCAGATGGATGTTAAGATGACTTTTCTTAATGGTAACATTGAGAAAACCACATATATGGTGCAACCAAAAAACTTTATCTAGAGTGATCCAAAGTTTATGGTTTGCAAACTCAAGAAATTCATATATGGTCTCAAACAAGCTTCCCATCAATGGTATCACAAGTTTCATCAAGTCACTATCTCATATGATTTTGAGGTTAATGCAGTTGATGACTGTGTATATCATAAGTTCAGTGGGAGTAAATTTATCTTCCTTGTGCTCTATGTCGATGACATACTACTAGTTAACAGCGATATAGGCTTATTGCATGAAATCAAGAGAATTTTAACTAAGCATTTTGAATTGAAATATATTAGAGATGCCTCTTTTGTATTGGTAATTAAGATACACCAAGATCGCTCTTGGGGTGTCTTTAGATTTTCACAAAAGAGCTATATCGAGAAGGTACTCACTAGGTTTGGCATGAAAGGTTGTGCACAAGGAGATACTCCCGTTGCTAAGGGGGCAAGTTTAGTCTTTGCCAATGCCCCAAGAATGAGACTGAAGGTAAAGAAATAAAAAGGTTTCCTTATGCTTAAACTCTAGGGAGTCCTATATATGCTCAAGTATGTACGCATCCAGATTTAGCATACATAGTTAGTATGTTGGGCAGATATTTGAGTAACTCTGGGATGGATCATTGGAAAGCAGCCAAACGGGTTATGAGTTATTTATAGAGAACACAATATTACGTGCTCATCTATCAAAAGTCATATAATTTGGAGATTGTAACACCTCGTATTTTTGGGCATTTAATAGTTAATTAATTCGGCAAATTTTAAATTACTTATGTGTCATAATTTAATTGAATTAATTATTATTATTATTATTATTATTTATTTATTTAAATATTAATCGGGAGAGTAAATGGTTACTATTTATGGAAATTAAATTACTAAGTGATTTATTTACGTCATAGAGAGTAGTAGTGACGTGTCATTTATTTATCTCAACCGGGAGTCGTGTATAGACTTTATTGGGTTCAAGATAAGGACTTTTGGTAAATTAATTCGGATGACAATTCTGAGTGCAGGGATGAGTCCGGATAGGCCGAGATAATTAAAAAAGAGTGCCCATGGGTAGTAAATGGGTCTCGGGGCATTTTTAGGCATAACCATGCCCACACGGGAGTGTTTTGACCATTATAATAAGTCCCACAAGCCCAGAACGGGATCGAGTTAATAAAACCTAAAAGTGAGAGGGTGTGACAGCCATAACTCATTTAAGAAACCCTAATTAAGTAGAGGAGAAAAGAGGGAGAAATTGGAGAACTCTTGGGAGCTAATCAAGAACAAGTGTGGGTGTTATTCATCAAATACTCATCTACACCAAAGGATTCAGACCCTACAAACCCTTTAAGGCAAGTGGTTAAACTTGCTTTTAAATTAATTGCAGTATTCAATTCATATCATAGTGGGTATGATGAACACAAATGAATTTGGGGTTGGTTTTGATATCTAAATTGGGTTTAAAATAATTTAGGTTTATGAACTGTAAAGGATTTGGGAATTTGATTAATTAACCCTCGATCTGTGTGGGTGTTTTTATTAAGACTGGGGATCTTAAAATCTTAGGTTGGTATGGGTTTCTTTTAAAGATTTATTCGAAGAATTTTGGGTAGAGAGTTAACAGAACTCATCAATGGAGGATTGGAACTGATCGAATAAGGGAGGGAGAAAACCCAGGATCGTTCAAACGACCTGGGTTTCATTCGCGTGAGATCCATTGTCGTTCGAATGACATATGGGCTCGTTCAAACGACGTGATTAATTCCAGCCATTGTTTTTTTCTCCTACGGTTTGGCTTGGAATGGATTGAAAGCGTTTTCAGTTGAGCAGTATACTTTGGGTTGGGTTCAAAATGTCTACAGCTGGGCAGTATGTTTTTTTTAGCTTGGGAATGTTTTGGAGGATTTGTACAGTTGAGGTTTAAGTCTTTTTTTGGCGGTGTGTGAAAATTTCTATGGGGACGAAATAGTGCAATGGTTAATAGGGATAATTAAGGTTGAAAGATGAATAGTAAAGTACGGGCCAAGTGAGTGAGTCCGAGTATATTGGTTGAGTGACACCAAGGCAATGAATTAATTCATGAGTAATTAATTAAATTTAGAGTCAGAATATAAACTCTGGTATATTTTAGGCTAGTGCTATGGGTCTTGTACACGGTATAGCCGGGATTAAATTTAAATTATATATATACGGTAGTGTGATAGTACATATATTATGTGCTATTAAAATATCGGTGACTAGGTTTTCTTATAATTAATTACCCTCTGGTGCTATCAGGAGGTTGTGTGATATGGGTGAATCCCCCTAGTTTGAGGAGTAAGGAGAGTATAATCCCTAGGTCATAGCATCCAAATAGAGGTGAGATATTGAGATGATTGTCTTCACACTCGGTAAAATATGACCGCCTCCACTACGCATATATTTTTATGTTCCGACTCGGCGGTATATAGCTGTCTCGGGAATCTAGGTGGGACTAAGTAGACCTGGGATGACAGCACCTTAGAGAAGCATCCAATGAGGTATTACTCGGAAGGATGGATTTATATATATTCGACACATGTGTGAATGTTGTAATATGGTTCTACGTATATAATGGGTGAAAAATTATATACGGGTAAAATTCATGTAATGAATTGTATTTATATAGATATAACTCGTGAGAATGTTATATGGTCTTAAATGAAAATTGATTAGTTAAGTTAATGTGTTAAATGACTTACGAATCATATATTAAACATACTCAGACTAGAGTAGTGTGACAGGAAGGAGTTATAACAAGAACTAGTACGGGGTAAATGACTAGGTGGGTTATAAAACGTTAGGTCTGCACCATAGTTGAGGGGTGAATAGGTCCTCAAGGGAGTGCGACACTAACTTAAATATGAAAGGCATTCGTGCATTTTAAATTACTGCAATTTAATCACTTGCTAAATATTTTCAAAATGTTTTGGGTTCTAACCCTTGCTGTCAAATATTTTTAAAAACTTTTTAGGTGTTCAGCCATAGGGACGCCAGGCTTAACTCTATTCCAGGGTTATGCAGTTGTGGCATATGTGGATGTTGTAGGAGCTTAAGCAGTCACCTCTTCCATTTATTCCTAGTTTAGGAATTCTATCTCAGTTTCATTTCGAGCATGTTGCTCACAACATTTATTTCAGATATCTTCCTTTCGGATTGTATGGGATTTTTACTATCTGTCAGTTATTGGGTTCGGTTTGTAGCCGATGGTTTACTCGACAAGACTTTGTTTTAGCTATTTGATGGAATTTGTTGACTCTATTATTATGTGATGTTTCTATTTTAGTTCCGTATGATATTTTTGTCTTGGTTACTAAAAGATAAAATTTTGACACTCGCTTATTAAACTAATAGGTGGTTAGTAATTAATAAGGTTTTCGACGGTAATGCTAAGAATGAACAAGATAAAAATCCTGTTTTAATTTAATAAAGGCCTTATCACCCTGTATTTAATTAGGCAGGGTGTCACAGAGATCATGGGTATTCTGACGTCGATCTTGCGGGTTGCCAAGACACTAAGAGATCCACTTCTAGCTTCAACAGTTCTATATTCGAATAACAACAGAAGCTCGCCGAAGTCTAAGCACATAGACATTAAGTTTCTTGTTGTTAAGGAGAGAGTTCAGAGTAAGATAGTGTCTATTGAACATATAGGAACAAACTCCATGCTCACGGATCCCCTTACTAAAGGCTTACCACTCAAAGTCTTTCATGAGCACACTGCTCACATAGGTGTTGTCGTGTTAGATAATATGTAGTTTTAGTGGGAGTTTGTCCTTGTTCTTTTTTTTTACACTATTAAGATACTTTATGTATGTTTCAGTTTTCTGCAAAATAAAGTTGATAGTATTTTTATTTTGTTGTTTAATCTGAATGTATTCTCTTTTCATTATGGTATAACATAAGGTTTAAAAGACTAAGGTTTGATCTCACTTCGAAATAAAGTAAGGACTAATTAGATATAAGCATGTTTGAGATCTCATTGCATATAATTTCCAGCCACACATCCATACTTGATCTATGTCATTGAATATACTTTGTATGGTGATCATTAATGGATCAAGTTACAAAATAAATGTAACAAATGTCACTTTGGTCACATACTGGTATACGAGATGGATCAGATTGATTCGAGAGATATTTTAAGAATAGATAGCAAATATGGTGCGCGTCTAAGTTTATCAAATATAATTGCCTTCGGAATTATTATGTAGCCTAAGTGGGAGATTGTTGAAATATTGTTAACATTCTAATGTGGGTTTACATATTAAATAGCAATTGTATTTAGGCTTCTATTATAATTGGGTCAATTAAGTGATCTAATTAGTAGAGTTCAATAAGACATCCAAAATGAGTATGGATTTTGTAATGTTTGGTTACCCAAGAGCCACCTATTGATTACTCAAGAGTCGTGGTTACTCAAAAAGTCACCTATATGTTACTCAAGAGTCACCTAATTGAAATTTATTGGGTTGTAATTAGACACTTATGTAATGAAGGGTTCTGATCCCAAGGCTAATGTACTCAAATACTCTCTTCTTAATTTCCCATCATTGATAGAGAAGTCATAGAGAGATGCATTAGTCTGTGGAAGACCTCTAATCCCCAAGTCTCAATCACGACCATGGATTCAGATACACAATTGTAACAACTTTATCATGTAATCTTGATGATCTAATATGTTGATATTTTAAGAATTTTATCCGAACATTTCTAACTTCGACATTACTGAAATTTGGAAAACTGTATGTCATATTCTTAACTTTTGATCCTATGAGTTACTTCTTATTTACCTGCATCTTTTCATCTTTCATGCCAATTTTATTACTTAATTTAGTCTAGCTGCAATCATAGTATCAAGTGCATGTTCATTGTATATGAACAACTTCTAGAATGAAGAATGGAAGTTATAAAGTTATGTTCTGCTTGATTACAAAGTTGAAAAAGATTTAAAAAGTTCATTTGTGTTAGGGGGAAAAGCGATGAATGAATCGGTGAGACATTCTTTTACTTTCTCCGACCTTCATTGAAGGATAATTCTAGGCTGATACAAAATTGGACACAATTTTTAGACGTGTTGACGTGTCACATTTGCATTGGCTCGTGTCTGAAGTTCACTCCAGTGGGACCCATGTGGAGCCCAGGCACGAGTCAATACAAATGCAACACGTCAGCATGTCTAAAAAAATGTGTCCAATTTTGTGTGTCAATGTAGAAGGACCCTTCATTGAAATTAAGAATCAATGGAAAATGGGAAAATGTGAGTCCCGACGGTGTGTAATATATATTCTTTAATTGCTTGCAAACATTGGAAGAATTTAAAGATTTTTTTTATCCTACTCCATACTATTTAAATCCTATAAGCTTCACAAAGACGTTATAATAGATATAATCAATATTTATGATCAAAAGTTGGTATACATGTTACATATTTCACACCTAATTCGCAGAAAAAATGTGCAAATTTAATACTAGTTCGCAGAAATAATTTAATACTAGTAAGATTTTAAGCTCTGATACATGTTACAAATTGTCTCAAGTTTCATCACAAGTAATGTAAAAAACAATAAATATTATACGATGAGATTCCCACATTAAACCATTTCCAAAGCCATGCAAATTGTTATTGTGACATTTAGCCTATTGGTTTTAGCCAAAAAAAAACACTTCAAAATGATACTACTTTTACATTCAATTTTGCCACGAGGTTAGGCACCCTCTGGCATTCCATTTGCCGTAGGAGTCTAGGAGACCCTTGCGCATAATGCTCTGTCAATGCCTTGTAAAATAAATGTTGGTGAAGGTCTCATCTCAAATATCCATTTACTCAAAAAAAATAATAATAATAAAAGAAGAAAAAAGGGGCTTCCCCAACCATCCATCCATATTTGTGAGCTTTGAAGATGCTACCGTTGCTCTAGGAAGTCCGTCAAAATTCATTTGTCCCACAGCATTATAAATGTCATGGGAGGGGAGATGGTTTACCAATGTCTGGAGTTTGAACCATTTTTTAGTGTGACAATAAAATTTGGGCATTTTGCCCTTGCTCTTGAGAGGGTTTAACTACAATGCTTTATTGCATTTGACAAACATTATAACGTGATTTGGAGTGAGATTAGGGACTCAAATTTTGGATGCACTTCATACACCTTGCATGCCTCCTTTTTAACATCTCCTTGCATAAATGTATGCATTTCAAATAATTGCGATCATGGGAGAAACTAGAAAAGATCCCAAGTAAACGTTGGAACACATACAATCTGTGTGTGTTTGGGAACCCCAATTCCATGTCTTAGAATTGGAATTGGAAAATATTCAATTAAAATTTGAACCGAAATTTTTTTCAATTCCAATTCCAAAGCATGGTTTTGGGGTTCCCAAACACACCCTAAATGTTTTTGAATTATTTTTATCAACCTATATCCAAGGGATGCAATAACCAATCCAGGGGATCATACTCAAATATTGAACATAACACGGGAGCAGGCAAGGTAAAATCCACCAAAAAACAGTCCCAGCAATCCAGTCTCTTTATGTGGTTGTGACCACTTGATCTTGAGACTCAGATGTAGATGTTGTGGCGGTTCCAGATTCTGCATGTTTCTTCAACATTTCAACATGCTTCTGGCCAGTGAGATGATATCTGAAGACTAAGGGGCTATTACACACCACATTGCATATAGTGCACTCTCTAATATCACCTGCTGCAGCTCCCCCTTCCATTATTTTCCTTCTTTTCGTCTCTATATCCTCCTCTGTTTCCTGTGACGGGATCACCTTCCTTTTAAGTTCATTTGCATTGACAAATTTGCCCTCGCTTTCCTCAGGATTGTCCATTGTTCCAGTTATAGGTGTTGTGCCCAATTGCTCCGACACCTTTGTGAACAAGTTCTCGCATTAGAAACTCAGAAAAGGAAATGATAGTAACTATAATGCGCATTGATACCCCCAAAAGAAATAAAAAAATGAAATGATTGGAATAATTTTCAGCGAAAAGAAAAAATGAAAAAAAAAAGTAACTCAGGTTCTTGGCAGCATATGCCTTTCCTAAGCGCCCATTTGGTTGTCCTCACAATGGTAAAATTAGCCCATTCATGAATTGTTTTATTCTTACTATTTACTTGGAAGAATGAATATTCAAAAATGAACCGATTCAGGTTAATTCACTAAAACTTAAATGAACCCATTTCACCAAAAACTTGAAATTGCACAATTTAAATTTAGAACATTAGCATTCAATGGACTACTTCCATAAAGTTCCCTCACCATACCACTCTCTCTCTTGTTATATAATTGTTTAGTTATATAAATTGGTCGATTTAGAACTAATAGTTCTAGGTCCTAAGAAACCATTTTTCCAAATTTTTTATTTTTCTCTTGAAAATAACATTCCAATCTATCCATGTTCAAAAAATTAGGTCAAAATACATTTTCTAGCCATTTTTAAAAAAATCACAAAATTCTGCTGGCTCGAACCTTTATAAATAAGGCATTTTCAACAATTTTTTGTTGGATTTTTAAAAAATAGCTAGGAATTGTATTTTGAACTAAATTTTTGAACATGTGTTGATTGGAAGGTTAACTCCATGGGTACAATAAAAAAATTGAAAAAAAAAATTTAGGCCTAAAACTAGATGTGATGTATGGGTGATGTAGGAAGCGTGATGTACGGAAGCCTTGCTCTCTCTCTCTCTCTCTCTCTCTATATATATATATATATATATATAGAGAGAGAGAGAGAGAGAGAGAGATACTAACTGTGAGCGTGTGAGCGATAATGTGTGAGAACTTTATGGAAGTAATCTATTAGGACTCATTTTAATTTCAAGTTTTTGGTGAAATTGCCTAATTTAAGTTTTTATGAACGAACTTGAATTAGTTAATTTTTTTAATTTCTTCGTTCTTACAACAAAACATTAATAATAAGACACTTCGTGAAGGAACCAATTTTAAATTGGCTAATTCACAATTTTTAAGACAACCAAACAGACCCATATCTATATTATGTACGTGTGTATATATATATATATATATATATATATATATATACCAACAGTAAATAACTCCTCCTTCCCCTATTAATTTGTCTCCTCTATGACTGTACAGGCGGTTATAAGACCCATTTATTAATTATCTTTCCATTGGGTTTCATTGTGTGAACGACAATTTACGCAACCAAACACTACAAGAATTGGATTTAAATTCATTTCATATGAATACATCCACAATCTACTAATTCCAAATTGACCACTTTATATCATTAAACAATCTACGCAACCAAACGGGCCCTAATTCCATGTTCAACCATAATCAGATAAACCCAGGAGTTCCATGCCAAATATTTTATATATATACACACACACACACATGCATACACATGCCTACAAACAAAGATATTACATGCATACATACATATGTAAAAGAAAGAAAAAAATAGAATGATGCAACTGATGCGCTTTTTAACTCCATGAACATGGAATCTATCTTTTCCAATACCCGTCAAGGAACAATGTTACCTACCGCACCATCCACTCTTTTATCTTGTAATACTCGTCATTAATTTTCCCTTGTAATTAAGTCAAAATATTATTGACATCCATCAACAGAGTCTAAATCTTCCATGAGAAGAATAAATTTTCAATATAGAGTCCCTTGATCTAATTTATCGAACAGGTTTGCCCCTTTGCCGTGATTGAAGAATTGTATCTCCAATGCTCAACATTCTGCCACTTCCATTTCTAGTTTTCTTTTTCGTAGAATGACTAATGTTTGGGGCATATCGAGGTCGAAGTAAAAAAAATGATTTTCTTTAAATGTACTTTATAAAAATGTATCGTGTAATATTAAGGAACTCAACAAGGGTGGTCATATTACCAAACCTATTTTATCTTTGCAAGGCAAATACAAAACTGTGTATGCACATGGGATAAGCCAACACAACTTGCAATAGAGCCCCCATTGAAGAAAAAGAGTTCGTTTATCGTATCTTCTGTGATTATTCTTTGAGATGTTTTTTGAATTTTTTGGCCATATCTTTTAGTAGTTTGATAATGAGATGTTCTGACGTCGGCATAGAATAAAATAGGAAGGAAAAAACTCTCAGATTAATCTATCACGTATTAAAAGAAAAAAAAAAAAAAAAACAAGTATGCATGCCAAATTGTAGGTAGAATCAATCAAATATTCAGAAACAAAAATAAATGGGAACTATCGCATATAAATAAATCTAGTTACAAATTAAGTTATTTAAATCAATTTACCTTGGCAGCATGCTTTTTACCAGAAAGATGTGTATTGAAGACAGCTTGACTGTTGCATGCAACATTGCAAAGGGTGCAGAACAGCATAGAATCCACGGGTACACCGTTTTCCAACAGCTTAACTTTTTTCATCTCTAGTTCTCCGCCAACAGTCGCACTTGAATCCCCTGGGATAATTTTCCCCAAATTTATATTTTGGATTACCTCAGGGGTAGTTGGTACTGTGGTAATTGAAAGAAGTTGCAACTGCAGATTCCTCCTATGCTTTTTCCCCAGCATGTGTCTATCAAGGACATCCTTGCTATTACAATCAATATTGCAGATCTCACATCGGATAGCCTGGATAGCAAGACATTTAGGCAACTAACTTCTACAAAAACTATAATGGTTTTTCAATCAGAAAACTAATGACTAATTTCTAACTTCAACAGTCTTTAAATTTGGGAAATCATATGCCGGCTTCTAAACTCCTATGAATACTTATTATTTACCGGCATGTTTGCATCTTTCATGTCATATTTTCTCTGTTAATTTAGGCTAGTTGCAACCATAAACACCACAAGCATGTATGTGAGCCACATCTAAAATGAAAAATGCAAATAAGAAACTTATGGTGTGCTTGATTACAAAGTTGGAAAATATTTCAAAAACAGTTCATTTTTATAAGTGGGAATGGAATTCTAGAATTAGTGGAAAACTGGGAAAAGGTAAGAGAATGCCTCACCAAGCCTCGTCCCTTTTTCCAACTACTTATAAAGATAAACGGGTTTTCAATCTTTTTCTAACCTTGTAATTAAATGCACCCTTAGTAGAAAACATTCATGGATGTGGAATAGATCGAAATAAAGATGTGAATGAGTAAAATAATGACGTGTATGCATATCCATAAACATATATGTACCTCAAGCATATGTCTTATGATTATAGCAGATAGATTTCAATTAGATAAAATGCATGCACAGTTGTGTTAGGTCTAATATCTGTTCACAAACCAGGATTCCTCGTGATCAGTTGGAGGCTTGATAATTGACATGAGGTCAAATTTATGTAAACGCAACGGATATTTACACACATACTTAAAAGAAAAACCGGAAGATAGCTCTCGTTCAGTCTCAGATAATAATCTTTCTAAAACAGAGTGTAGTGTAATCCCAAATGAGAGATTCATTATATATATATGGTACAGGGGAATGAGGGAATAATAGAGAGGGTTCTAAAATAGGAAGATGTCGCGAGATAGTCGTCCTCAACCGTAATATCATCAGTCTGGAATCCTCTAAAATATCTGAGGAAAAAGTACAATAATAATCCTCATCCCACACACACTGCATCCCTCTCCCCTCCCCTCCTAAGAAGAGTCTACGAATTTATCTATTGGTTATAGAAATTCGGGTCTTGTGTCGGGAGTGTGACCTCAGAAACACACAGGTGTCTTTGGACTCGGGGTGACAAGCCCAGCGGATGAGGAAGCACATACATGGGCCAATGGATGAATCAATTGTCTATGAGGTATCGACTCCCTCCATATGGTCAGTATGAGAGAGGATGGGACCCAAGGTGGTCAGACGGTGGGCCATGGGCTCCATGGAACAGTGTGAGGTCTGCAACATTGAACGTACGGTGAACCAGTAAGTCGGTCGAGTGGTCAATCTTGTAGGCATTCTCCCCACAACTACAGACGACATGGAAAAAAGAGGTTGACGATGAGAATCAATTGGTCCTCTTGGAAGAGGGATACATACAGTGAATGCACGCACAAACGTCAACGTGAATAAAGAGTAAACAAGCAACAAACTCGGAAACCGAGGGGCACACTGGAGTAGTGGGTGGAAGCTCCACAAAAATCTGTAGGCATGGTCGGTGAGGTCCCCAAGATGACCCAAAAAGGGAAGGCCTTGAAGAACGGTGACAGCGTTGTTGAGAGCAAACTCATCTCTCGGAATAATGACATCCCAGCTCCAAGGATTATTATATACCTAGCATCGGAGATGAAACTCAAATTGAAGACTCTGTTTGGCCAGCCGGTGGAAGGCTGCAGAGATCAGCGGAGGAGCTTCCACAGGGTATGTCATAAATAACCTGTAAAACGAACATTCCAAACTCAAGTGATACTGCAAGGTATCCCATAGAGACGAACCATCTCCCAAAAGTAGGAAGTGGCCATGAACGAGACTTCAGAAGTCCGGGTGCCCATGGTATAAAATGGGTCATCTCAAGAACTAGTCAACAACAACGAAGATGGAATCAAAACCGTACGACGATCGTAGCTGTGGTATTTTGGCTCGAAACTCAGTTTATTTGGTGGTTCATCGCCCGCATAATTTTGGCAGCAAAACTTTGGATTTTTAGGTATTTGTAGTTGGCAACTAACGAAGGTCTTCTTCGTTGCATCGAAACTAATGGCTGCAACAAACGGGTGACACAACTGGGTTAATAAGTGGTATTTCTCGGTTTTTCCACATGTTCTCCGACCTATATAGGATCTTTGGGGGGTATTTTGACTTAAGTTTGGCAGCTTTTTCAGAGCTTGAAAGAAATGTGAGGCTCTTATTCCTAAGGTGAGCTTTTGGGGTGAGGGGTGAAGTATTACCTCTCCACCAATGATTATTGCTCAAAGGTAGAAGGGGGGTGAGTGCGTGGTTCTTTAATGTATTAAGGGTGTGGTTTATATGTGTTGTGTGAGGAGTTTCAAACAAGATCGCTCTAATACAAGGAGGAGAGGGAGGGGAATGTAAATACCGTCGTTAGATTAGCCTTAGCAGTGTGCAAGTGTGGCAATGCCAAATAAATGCATTGTCGTCCTTTCGCATGGTCAGCCAATGGGTACGGTGATTAAGAAGGCTATGCATACAAGAGACTCATGTGGCCCGCCAAACAACTCACATGGACCTTGGCACTTCGTACCCATAAAGAAAAACCATCCTGGACCAAAAAATCACTCGTTATGGTGGCACTAGTACTCCTTAAGGTTACGGCCAAACTGGGAATTTGACGCGTATATATCCTAGATCATGTTAAAACCAAAACGACGGTGTGATTCATGGTTTAAGTGTGGGTACGACAGCTTAACACGTCTGTAAGTATTTGTATACTCATGTGCCCAACACATAACTAGATTGTCGTATTCCGTGTACAAAATATATTGTGTCTTTTATTAGTTCTTGAGGTCGTTCCCGCATACACAACTACGATATATTTGCTCCGGACTTGCTTCAACATTTCAACCCGACCCCACATGATCTCATATTTGTGCATCCACTTGGTTGATGTATTTGGACTTCCTAAAGACCTTTTTCACAATTTATCACATTCAAATTAAATTTGTGTTTGAGTGTGTTTGGTTTGGCTTTATGGTTTTGATGATTAACTTATGCAAGCATACTATTCTTATAAAATATACTTTTTGAAGTTACTTTTTGCACAAGTATGTGTATATCACATGAATGTTTATGTAATGGTTCAAATATTCATTGCTTGTTTTTTCCCTAAACTATGCCCAAAGATTTTTTACCAGTTTTGTCAAAGTTCAGTATTCTATTGCTAGTCTTTCGCCGCTGCAAAAAAAATACCTCGCTCGAGCGAAGAAAATTTTCATTGGTAGCACCTACGACCTGTGGGTTAGATTGCTACAGCGAAAAATCCCCTTGCGTTAGTGAAGAGAATTTTCGTCGGTCGCATCAATGACCTGCGAGGTAGATATTTCTAAAATATCTTTTTTAAAACGTGAAGACTTTTGTGGCAACCAAATCTTTCCAAAACTAGAGTGCTTTGATCTCCTTGTGATGCCATCTTCCACTTGCCTTAAGCTTGTCTTCCACATCTGCAAGAGCTTACATTATATGGATGTTTGACTTCATAATTTACATATCTTTTTTTTTTCAAAAACTTTAAAGGAAAATTATTAAGAAAATATTTTTTAGAGTAAAGACACTTGATTAAGAAGACAAAATTTAAAAGACTTGTTTTTTTAAGTTTGGTTACTTTATAAAGTATTTAAGAAAAAATACTAGTTTATCTTCTTTCACATTTTTTTGTGTTCTTAAAGTGTTTGATTTTCAAACTTTGGTCACAAGTCATATTGAAGCTTAAAACCCTCGACATTTGTTCTTAAGCTAGAATCCTTGTATTCTTGTGTCTTGAAGACTTGTATGAACATTAAAAAAAATTGAGGTTTGAGCACGCCAAAATCATTTTAAACACTTTCAAAACCTTTAGAAAAACTCACATCCTAGAAAGTGGTAACCAAGCATTGGTGGCTTCTCAACAAAGTTCGTCTTCTACTTCAAGAGGATTTTAATTCGTTGCCTAGCTTTGAAAGACATGGAATGAGTCCAAAACGATCACAATTGTGTAGCATTCTCAAGCTGTTGGCGCTCTCTTTGAAGAATATGATGGGAAAGAGTCTATAGTCTGTCAGTGCGTTATTAAGCCTGCAATACTCTACCATAGTGCATTAGTCATTCCGATGGGCCCAAAGTTTTTTCCCGTTGTGGGTTTTTCTTCGTACGACCTGGTGTTATGTGCATGTTTGCCTTATTTCCACATTTAGATTTACTCAACTAATTTGAAGAAAAAATTTGGTGTTATCTAATTGGTCAACTGTTGATCACATGGAACTAGGTTATCTATTTTGTACCTAAAGGGAATTAAAAGAAAATATCGTTACTATTACGGCGATAACTTTAATTGGGTACTTTCACTCCATTCAAGGTTTCGAGCACACGACACTCTCAATGCCGACAACCTATCTTTGCTTTCCTTGTTTGTAATGGATAGAGAAAGAACATTAGTGCGAGATCTTAGCCCATTGGGCTTGCCTATCATTGGCCTTCATTTAACCGTCGAGGTACATAAAGTACATGAGGGCCTCCTAACCAAACTTGATCACAAACTTGCGATGCAAAAAAAAACTCATTACTATACTTCACAGCCCGGACAAAAGGATAAATTACAAGTCGTATATATAATAGTTCAACGCTACACTGAATACCATCTTAATGAAGAAGGCGAGGGGGCGACCATTCGGGCTAAGCACTGCACATATACCTGTCGTGAAAGCGTCATAAAACAACTCAAATAATTGCGAAATATTAAACAATGTCAAAACCATTTAAATGAGAATGGCATTGTGGATGTAATCATAATGAGGCGCTTGATACACAGGAAATTGTCATCGAAACTTGAAAGGGTCGGGTCCTCAGGTAGGTGATTGGGGGCATAATGGAATTAAAGTCGGCAATGAAGCGCCTATAGAGGTTAGTGATCTTGTGAAAACTCCTTACATGATAGCCAGTCTCGTGAAAAGCATAATCGTTTGGCTCGTAAAGGCCATCCTTAGTTTTGAACGTCATCTTCCATTCATCCCCCGGGCACATCCATATTTGGTGGTAATGATTTTCTAGGTCCAGATTGGAGAGATCGGAGAAAATGCAGGCTCCATCAAGTTGACCTAGCATATCCTCGAGTCATGGCATGGAAAATCAGTATTTAACAGAGATCTTGTCACATATCCATCAGTTGTCATCTTTTTCAAAGTGAGCAAAGTTAGTAGGTGCATGGTGACATGCTCTTTCGAAGTAACCCACGATCCCATAACTCTGAAACTTGAAGCTCCGCATGCCCGGGGGGGGGGGGGGGGGGGGGGGGGCCATCCGGTAATGAGGCAAATAGAGTAGTCATGACATTGGTACAAAATCAATAACATATTGGATATCCAAAAAAAAGTAACATGTAGTCCAGAAAGTGAATCTAACAGTGCTTCTAAAGACGAGAAAACCTATGTTGAAGGTAAACCTGACAAAATAACACAATATGATAACACGACACGAACCAACACGAAGTTATTGGTTAATGGGTGGACCCTTAATAATTTCGGGTCCATGCCAACCCGATACAAAATGATAGTTAATGGGTCGGGTTAGTGCTGACCCCCTTCACCCAATAATACCCGTTAAGACCCATTAAGATTCATTAATTTGAGTTAATAAGAATTATTGTTGGGTGTTCCAAATAGTTAATGTAGCTTAATTTTAATTTATTTATAGTTAATAGTACTTAATGAGTGCTTTAGTAATGTTAATGAATAAATCGGTCTAATCCAGCTTAATATTTGGCTAATGTATCAACCTGTGTAAAATTAAAAATTATTTATTATCTGTAATACCCCGTACTTTTGGCTATATTTATTTTTGGGATTAATTAATTAAATGCGTATTAATTGGAAATTAATCCGGGTTAAATATACTAACGAGATGCGAGTTGGTATTTGATTAGGTGCATACATGTTTTATATGGATATTGTATTATGAAAAATTTGTCGTGAGATTGATATACGGCATTTTAGGAATTTTGTTGAGACGCGTGTGACCGCCGCGTCATGGTGTATTATAGTAATTATAAAAGTAAATTAAAATTCTATTAACCGTATGGTCGTTTTGAGTGCGCCAACGCGTCCGGAAGGGTCGAGATAGTCAGAAAACACTAGCCGGGGGTGTAGGTTGGATTCCGGGGTATTTTTAGGCCATACCGGCAACTTAAAGGGTATTTTGGTAATTTTGTATTTTGAGGAATTAATAATGACGAAAATTAGGAGTCTTAATCTGATGTGGATTTAACCCACTAAACCCACTAACCAACCCATATTAACCCATTAAGCTACGGAGGTTATCATTTAGGTTTCCAACTTTCCCAAAGAAAACCCTAGCCACCATAGCCACCTTTGGAGAAGAAGCTTGGAGAAAGAGAGAGAGAGGGAATTCTGCAGAAATCTTCACCAAACCAACATCTAAATCAGAAATCGAATCAAGGCAAGTGATTTAAATTACATTCTTTATGCAGTGAATGCTTCTTCCATGTTAGAAATCTTGATGATCTATCTTAATTAAGAGTTAAAGGAAAACCCATGAAATTGGAAGTTATTAGCTTAATTTTGGGTATAGGTTTGCATGTAGAAACATTGCTTGAAAATTGAATTCAGAGATTTCATTTTTATGTAGTGTAAAAACGGATTAAATTCTGGGATTTGATGATGATAAAAATCTAGGGTTCATGTTCTTGAAAAATTGGGGAAAAGTATAGAATCTTGTGATTTAATGATGTTTAGGATGCATTAATGCCTTAAAAGATGTTAGTATATGACCTTAGCATGTTTTAGGATGTTTAGAGAACTTAAAACATTGTTGGAATGAACTTTGGAGAAGATTTGAGGTGTTAAAAATGGTGAATAAACGAGATTAGACAAATCTGGGACGAAACTGGTAGGTCGTTAGAAGCCCCTGCCCAGGTCGTTCGAACGAACTCGTTCGAACGAGCTTCTAAGGAATTGACCAGTCGCTTCTAACGAAAGGGAACTTCGTTCGATAATCTCGTTCGAACGAGATATCGTTAGAAGGTACAGTTCGTTCGAACGAACTGGATCTCGTTCGAACAGTCTCGTTCGAACGAGACTTCTAACGAGTTGACAGAGGAATCTCGTTCGAACAGTCTCGTTCGAACGAGACTTCTAACGAGCTGGCAGTCTGGGCCTTTTTGGACTGTTTTGATTTTTGGAGTCCGTAAACTTGTTCGAGGTTATAGATAACATTCCGATGATGATGTAATGATAGAATTGGGACTTTTGGGTATTTATGAGAAGGAAATTATATACGAGAGTTAAATTAAATGGACGGTTTGGGTTGAGACGTGAGTGTCTACTACGACGAGAGAATAAATTATGGCGCGTATGATTATAAACCGGAATAGTATAAATTGTGATAGTTGGTACGAGAATGCGATATGTACTACGATTAAACTACGGAATTACTAAGATGTGTGTTTACTTAGTATCGGTATATGAATTGTGTGTATGACATACCTACCATACTTGCTATCACGGGAGGTTTGCGTTCACTTAGGGCCCTCTAATCCTTGTGTTGCCCGGATTTAGACTGGTTACCTTGATGACATAGGTCATAGAAAGACTTATTGGGATATTAATAAGTCCGCTGATCGTGGGAGCGTAGGTATGTGCGTGACCCATGTGATGTGACTGTGTTCGCCTCCATTATTTGTGATGTTGTTATCTGTGAACTATTCCT
The DNA here is from genome assembly GCA_949130495.1 of Sambucus nigra. Lineage (NCBI taxonomy): Eukaryota > Viridiplantae > Streptophyta > Magnoliopsida > Dipsacales > Adoxaceae > Sambucus > Sambucus nigra. Next base: position 403,365,034 of record OX422209.1, on the reverse strand, counting down.
GAGAGATTCGGAATATGTAATCCTTATGTACGTGATGTACCGGGATGGATAGCAGAGTATGTGTGCACCGCAGCTTAGTTCTCGGGGTGCTTGTATTGTATATTTATGATGTGAATAATATACACTTAATTAATGGGAACCTTCATGTTAATGTTGTGAATATAATTACGGTATTGTTTCGAGAAATATAACGAGTTAACTGATAGTGATATATATTGCATATTGAGCATCTGAGTTTACGTTAAACCCCTACTTAATTACGAGCGTTATAATGTTAACAGAACCGAGTAATAAGGGTAGGACTTATGACAGTCTAGCTAGATATGATGGCACTTAGCTAGTGGTTTGTGGCGTTGTAGATGGGTACTTACGTTAGGAGTGCACAGTTAGACGAGAGGTGAGAATATCATATGAGTGCACGTCCTAACATGTACTTTGCATTTAATGTTTTAAATGTTTTTAAAGCACTTGCAGGTTTTTAAAATATAACTCCACATTCGGGCTCTGACCCGTTTGCTTTTCAAATCTATTTTTCTTTGTAAAACCATTTTAGGTGCCCAGCCACAAGGACACCATGCATAGGATACTCATTCAGGTGACGAGCTGTAGTTGTTTGTGGAAGCTACAGGGATTTGCTTGTAGACGCTTCTATCACTTGGATTCCAGATTCATTATCTATCAGTTGTAGGGCATGTTGCCCATTTCTATTAGAGTTACATTTCCATTACAGTTTTCAGAGTTTGGCATGTATTGTTTTAGTATTCGGCTTACTTATTTTAGTTGTGGGATTGTAGTGAGGAGTTTTCCTTCAGACTTTATTTACATTGCGTGATGGTTATTCTATTTACTTCATTACGGTGAATGGTGTTATTATTATTCTTTATTACACTTGTTGCATGTTAATCAGACTTAAATTAAAATTTGGCACGCACTTTTTAAATACTAGGTGGTTAGTAATCTAAAAAAAATGTTTTCGACAGTGATGCTATTAACTGGACCAACTTGGCATTTTGAATTAATTTAATAAAGGAGTAGCTACCCGGTATTTAATTAGTCGGGGTGTCACATTATCTTAGTGGGTAATAAGGGGTGAACACTACATATTAAGTTAACGAGTTGGGTTTGAATATGGTTTTTCGACACGATAAAAAATTTACCCTTTCAGACACGAACCGAATAAAACCTAAAAAATTCACCCGTTTAGACGCGAACAGGATAAAACTCGAACATGAAAAAATCGACATGAACACGACCCATTGCCAGGTCTAATCAAAGGGGTGAAGAGGGTACTCACAAGTGCAACGCATCTCCTCATGAGTATCGGATATAAATATGGAACACAAGACCCGAGAGACAGGTAGAGAGTGAGGCCTCACCTCACACATTAGTTGCAATTGTATCTCCCCATCGTTGTAGCGAAAGGTGTACGTATTATCCCTCCCATGGTCTATATTGTCTCGATCATACTGCTACGGTCGCCCAAGGAGAAGTTTGCAAAGAGTCATATCCACGATAGTGCAAGGGAACTCATCAGGGTCAATAGAAAAGCGGACGTTACATTGTGCCTGGAATTAGAGGAGCAACTCCTCCCAACCATTCAATATGGCACTGATGGATCTGTTTTTCGTAAACCAAACTTCTCCACCATGTCTCAGGAGGCGAGATTGTCGCATGAGACGCTATTTATATTGACGGTGCACAACTTCTTTGGACAAACAACAAGTACCAAGCAATCAATAATACTCCATTCATTCTAAAACTAGAGTCCACCATTTAAAAGCCAAATTTTCATAGAAAAATAAACTTCGATATCAAATATTTTTTCAACCTTATGAAATTTTGTCCATTAATTTTAAAAATGAACTCTTATTTTGAAATGTCTCAAAAAGAAAACTAGGACTCTTGAATTAGAATGCGAGTAATGTATGTAAAGATGTCCATTATGTAACACCATTGTTTGTTCAACACTTCTTTATCTAATAGGATGTCGCTGGTTCTTTATTAGTTTTGCAGTCACGGACTGAACGTTTCACATCTTCGATAATAACCAGTAATTCGAGCTTTTTCCTTTTCCTTTTAAAATAAATTTATTGGTATATTTATGAGAGAGACGGACAGGGGGGAGTGGAAGAGACTTATGGACACACTTTTAACCTGAAATTTCTAATAATGCTCGATACTCCATGATAGCAAGAAAAAAAAAATCAAACTCTCTGAGAGCTTTAACAGCCCTGATATTCCATTGAACAGAAGTAACACGTAAATAAAAGACGATTAAATAAAACAAATCATATGCCAGAATATAGCTATGAGCAAAAGAAAGGACTTTACTTTATCTGTTCCCAGCCCCTGCTTTTTAATCTGCAAATAAGTCTGTACAGGCTCCAACCGGCCCTGTTTAACACCACGAATTGATTCAAAATTTCCAAGTTAAATTAGATGCAATTGAGTTTAAACAATGATATAATCTCAATGGGCAACATATGCAATAGCCAAAATTTGTTAATGTGCAGTGGGTTTTTTCACTTTTTTTTCTTTCTTTTTTTTTTGTGGGGGTGGGGGGATAATAAAATTCATTCCATATTAACCAACTAAGAGTAATCATTTCATATTCAAATCCAGGTCTATCACACACGTCATAGTTGGCATCCATAATCAGTGTCTTTCATGTGCCTTCATTATTAGCATACAAATAAGATGAGGGCAGTCAATTTCAAATCATTTATAAGATTCTATCAAAAGCAGAGGCTGATCAGAAAGAACGGATGCCAAAATAGATACTTTATGATGCCAGAAAGAAAATAAAAAAACAAAAATATAAATTACTTTGCCACCGAAGGTATGAAGTAGATTTAATTAACTTCTTTCATGTCCATTGACAGACTTTTTTCAGTTGGATAGCGACAAGGACTGGTATATTAACGCTCCATAACCAAAACAGTAGAGGCCGTCAGTTAGAGGTGTTGGTTTTGAGGAGGAAGACAGTCAATTTGCAATGTGTTTTTCGCACTTTTTGGAACTTCTTGGGTAATTCCAAAGTCAGTGGCAGCTCCAATAGCTTCATGAAATGATTGCGGGTTTCCTAAAAGGTCTCACAGATTGTGGGACACCATACCTTTGTGCATTTTTTTAATTCATTTGATGAAGTGGAATAGATGTTTTGAAGGAGAGGAATTCCCTCATGAGGTTCTTTTGTAAAGCGTTTGGTTCATTTTTCTATTAGTTCTGAGAGGCTTTCCCAACCTCCAAAGACTTTTTTCGGACTTTTGGGGCATCTTTTTGTGGGCTTGTAGTGTGGGGATTGTTGTTTTGCCCTTTCGGGGTTTTAGCACTCAGCTTCCATCTCTTTTTAGCCGAACTTTTTAAACAATGCTTATTTCTCAAAGCAAAAAAAAAAATCACTGATTCCTCGCTATATTTTAATTTCGGGTCAGCCAGTCAACATTTGGTATTAACAGGCATAAAAAATTTATACTTTAGTGTGTTTCAAGTGCCTATAACGTCTGCATGTGTAAAGGATACAAAAACATCTACCTATTCTTTCTAGGAATTGTTTAATGAATATGATATATATAAATATATATAACATATATCACAAGTGGTAAAACGTTAATATATGACTACATTTAGTCACAGGGAAACAGTCTTCCGACTTTTAAAGGAAAGACAGTTTGCACCATAACTATATTGCACAGAAAAAATACATTGCAGTGTCAACATTATTTTAATGCATATTAAGTCTATATCCAACTATAATAAGAAAATAAATCCATTTTTCAATAATTTAATAGAGTTTTGTCAATCCACCCAAATTTAATGGTGTCAACAGTAAGTAGTATAATGAGTGGACTTTGGCAAAGATCATCATGTGAAATCATCATATTATCAGATTCAACTTAGAGTAGAAACCCGGAAGAAAGGACTAGATCTCAACAGGTACCATAATCAAGTTAGGATATAAGTACCAACGAGACTACCATTCCCTGGGGTTAGATAACCAACAGAACCAGTAATTCCCCGGTTAAACATATCCCTATATTTGGAACCAAGTAATGTACTTCGTACTTTTTTGTTGCCATCATTTCCCGATCTTGTGTGAGTAGTGTTGGAATATGGTCCCATGGACACGATCATTAGACCTTCCAATCAGACCTATGTTTTAAGAAATTTAGAATCTCACCTTTACCTCAAATTTTTAAAATACCAAGATTACTCCATCTTTTCATACATCACTGAATTCTGTTAGTTGTTCATTCCGTAGTTATCGCGATCTCTACACCCCACTGCGTACCGCAACCTGCGACCGAAAATACCGTGGGTTCGTGATTTGGAACTCCAAGATTGGCGTCCCCAATATAAACAATTAATAAATTAGCTATTATAAGTAATGATACAACCTTCCACTTGGTAGATGGAATTTATGGAGTGGAAGAAAGACGACCTACCCGAAATAATAAAAGTATGCAAGAATGTTTTATACCTTGTTTTATAAATTAAAAAAAAAAAATCGTACCCAGTGTACAAGGCTCCAGCTTAACTGCAGTGTCTGAAAGAGGCAGATGTCGGCGGGCCTTACCCCCATATATGGAGAGGCTACTCTCATGTCTTGAACCCAAGACCAACCGTGTCTATTTCAAGCGGCTCAATGAAAGTACCTTCATTGAGCCGCTTGAAATAGACACGATGATCAAATTCACTCCATGTGAATTTATGGCCCACCAAACACGTCAAATCGTTTGTACCATTATCGAGGTGATGACTTGAACTCATAGAAAGGCTTCCGCAATTTGTACACATAACCTTCCTTTCCAATAACATTGTATCCCTCTAATCGAGACATATAAATCTCCTCCTCTATATCCCCTTGCAAGAACATCGTTTTGACGTCGAGTTGTTCAAACTCTAAGTCAAAATGCGTCGTCATAGTCAATAGCACCCGAATAGGACCCACTTTCTTAGCATATACCCACTTGCACCCGATAGACTTTTTCCCTTTAGTCAACTTCACAAGCTCCCAAGTTTGGTTCTTGGAGAAAGAATTAATCACCACACCGGCAAGCTTCTACTCGTTACAATGAGTATCACTCGTCGCCTCACGATATGTAATTGGCTCATCACCATAAACCACCAATGCATAAGCAACCGTGTCAATCCTCGAAGCCATATCTCCTAGTAGATTTTCGAACCCTATGTTTTCTTCCGTTAGCCAAAGATTGTTGTTATTTCCGTTGTTGAGTAGGTCCCTCTTCCGAAACCTCCACCTCTTCACTTGAAGAGTCAATCGTAGTAGTCACCTCCAATTGCACCATTTCGCTCTCATTATCCACTAGAGAATCATCTTTCTCTACTTTTTGCATCTGGAGCATAGATGCCTCATTAAAAGTCACTTCCCTACCCAACACCATCTTCTTGTCTTCTGGGCACTATAACTTGTATCCCTTGACCCCGTTACGTGAACCCACCAAAATTGTTTTTCGAGCACTCGGATCAATTTTGTCCGCTAACGTGAAAATAGGTTAGGCACCCAAATACATGCACCATCTCATAAGTAGGATGTGAATCCTACCAAGCCTCCATAGAATTTATAGAGTCAATTGCGGTAGATGGCAAATAGTTTTGACAATGAAGCACGCATAGGATAAAGCATCAACCCAAAAACTGCTTTGGCAAGCCTCTATTGGACAACATACACCTCACTTTTCAATTAAGGTTATGCTCATCATCTCTGCTACTCCATTTTATTATGGCATTTTTCGGATCATTAAATGTCGAACAGTACCCTCATTCTCACAATAGTTCAAGTAAGGATCATATCAGTACTCCCCGTCATTACCCATCGCTATCCGACTTAAGCATCTTAATCTTCCTTTCAGTCTGATTCTCCTCCATCTTCTTTCATTTAAGAAACACCCCTAACGACCTCGTCCTTGAGTTTCATGGTGTAGACCCAAGTCCGTCAAGAGTAATCATCAATGAATGTCACAAAGTAGTGACTACCTTTCAAAGATAATGTTTTCGAATGACCCTAAACATCCGTGTGAACATAATCAAGTATGCCCTTCGTGCAACGAATCGGCGTGCCAAACTTGGCATGTGTTTGCTTCCCAAACACGCATTGCTCTTAATAGCCTAAACGCATGGCCTTCTCCCCTTTTACAACCCTTGCTTACACAATACCGTCATGACCTTCTTCCCAACATGTCCCAAACTCATATGTCAAAGCCTAGAGGAATCCGGCTTCACCTCTTCTTTGCCATCAACGATTGAGGCATAACATGTTATCGCCCTCCCTTGAAGAAAACAGAAGTTTTCCTCCTTTCCTCTCATCACCACCAAGGCACCCAATTCCACCCTCGATACATTCTTGCACCCAAAGAAATTAAATTTTTCTTCAACTTTGAAGCATACCATATATTCGTGAGATTCCTAGTCACTACATCATGCAGCTTCAATCTAATAGTGCGAATACCCTTCCACCGACAAGTATGATCATTACCCATAAAGACTTTACCTCCATCCACTTCCTTAATGGTATGGAATAAATCTCAATCCAGGCGCATGTGGTAAGAGCACTCCGAGCCAAGAATCCACTCGTCTGAAGATCTTTCTCGTGAAGAGACTACCAACATACTGCCAAATTCATCGTCCTCCGAAGTGGCAAAATTGGCAGACTCTACCACCGGTTTCTTATCTTCTCTTGCCTTTAGCTTAGGGCAATCCTTCGTGAAATTCCCATTCTTCTTACACTTATAAAACATGACATTTGTAAGGACAAATTTCCAATAGAGTCAATTTATACATATTTAGGCTTAATTTCGTTTGGACAAAACCGTTTAAGGCATAGGTTAAGGCTTGAGCTGTTTATCTTACAAGCTTATGATGTGTGCTTGAAGACCGTAGCTGCTAAGTAAAACGTCTACATCATCGTGGCGTGGCGTGTTTCGTGCCAAGTTTCATCTTCAAAGTCCATAAATCTCAAGAGGTATGAATGCGTATTATATTTTAACCTTGGATACATTTGGGTGTTTTGAAAAATTGTTTGAGGCCATTTTTGCAAAAAAGGATTTTAAAAAAGAATTTTTTTTTATTTTGCAAAGTTGTTCGAACGAACCTGTCAAAGTCGTTCAAATGAGTTCCTTAAAGTCGTTCAAACGACCTGCTTCTAACTAGAAACCAGTTTTAGTTCAAACGAGAATCGAATGAGATTTTTCTGTTTTACAATGGAATTTCGTTTGAAGCTCGTTCAAATGAGTTTAATTATCTCATTCGAACGAGATTTATTTCGTTCAAACGAGATTGCACAACTAGTTCGAACGACCTTGTGGTTTTGTTCAAACGAGTTGCCTCGTTAACTTGTGTAGCCTCGATTTTTGTGTAAATAGTAGAGCTAGCAACTTTTTTTACGAAGAGATTTTGCGAAAAATGTTTTTCGAGAAATATCCAGGAGCCTTCAAATCCTAGTTTACACTGAAACTATTTGAGATCCAAGTTAAATTCAAATATGCTTGTTTGATATCTCATGTTTGAGCACCAAGGTTTATATACTCTTCATCTTTGTTAAGTATCGTTTCATAAAGTGGATTTCGTGTGTTGTTTAATGCGGTGGACTCCATGTTGTTGTGATGGTTTCCTGAGCCAAAATCGGTGGTTACCGAGACGTGTGAGGAGCACGCATTGTGGTAGTTTGTTGGTGGATTCCCACGTGTCATTGTGGAGAAGGTTGAAGGACTGAAGATGCGTAAAGGCTTGAAGGAATCGAGTCGTTTGTGTAAGTCATCTATCGTCCTTGTGTAATTCCTTATCATAGTGAATTTGCGTCGTTGGATATCTGAGGTTTTTCCCATTTGGGTTTTCCTCGTACATCAATGTGTTGTGTGATTGCTTTATTTTACTCTTGTTATGCTCACCTTGATACATATTTTAGGGCAAGATAAAATGGTAAACTATTTACACAGCATTTGGTTTAATTGGTGCATGTTTAATTAGGTTAATCGTTTAATTTAATTTAAAAATAAATAAATTGGTGCGTGTTTGGCAATCCATATAATCCTTAGTGCCTTATCGTTTTCAAGTTGGTATCAGAGCGAGTGTTTATAAGTTTTTTAGGCATGAATCCATGAGGTCTTTATATGGAGGGCCAGTCGTTTTCTAAGCTACCTTTGTTTGATGGGTCTAATTACGCGTACTGGAAAGTGCGTATGAAATCTGCACATAAGTCTATTGACGAACGGGTATGGTTAGTTGTAGTAAGGGGGACTCCACCCACAACTCTAATAGGTGAACTTCATGTCCCTAAACCCATTGAGAGTAGGAGTGGGGATGAGCATAAGTTGTGTAACTATAATTCCCGTGGTTTGAATACTTTGTTTTGTGCGGTTACACTAGAAGAGTTACATCGTATTATGATGTGTGAAACGTCCAAAGAGGCTTGGGACATATATCAACTAACCCATAATGGTATTAATTTTGTTAAAGCTATAAACTTCAAAACCTCACCACTCAGTTTGAAGCCACTAGAATGGATGAAAGCAAAACCTTCGATGAGTTTTATACGAGAAATTCTAATATTATTAACTCGTCTTTTAACTTGGGAGAGAGAATACCTGAAACCAAAGTTGTCAAGAAAATCGTAAGGTTCTTAAATGAAAGATTAAATTCCAAAGTCACTATTTTGAATTCTTTGGGAACTGTTGACTCTATGAAACTCGAGGAGCTTGTGGGAGACCTTTAAACCTATGAATTGGACATGTTTCCTCAAAACGAAAGGAAGAAGAAAAATAAGGGCATTGCTTTGAAACCCCGATAGAAGGAAACATGCGTTTCTGATGATGAGTTTGACATCGATTCCGATAATACGACCATGTTTGCTAAGAAGTTTAGGAAATTTCTCTCAAGTTTAATATAATAAAGGCTGAAAAATTCCCTAAAAATCGTAATGAAAGTTTTAAAAGGGATGAATCAGATAGATATTTTGAGTGTGAGGGTCATCGCCATAAGGCAGCAGAGTGTCCCACTAAACTAAAGAAGGAAGGCAAGAAACCAAAGGCATACAATGCTACCCTTAGTGATAGTGAATCGAAAGAGGAATCTGATTCCCCCATGGAGCGTAACTACATTGCCTTCAAGGCCAGTCATGTGATCCTAGATGAAATGTCTTCCGTTGAAGATAACCATATGCATAACGATTCTGAGGCCAATCGTGTGAACTCCAAGCTAGTGGTGACGAGAAAGAAAAAGAGGGGGAGAAGGAGGAGGAAGGTGAGCTTCAAGTTGCCTTCCGTGAGTTGCATGCGGAAACGTTGAAATTGAAAAAGGCGAGCTTGAGGTTGGAAGCTATGTTGAATGAGCATGCCGTAGGGAATGATGGTAGTAAATTGATTGAGGATTTAAGGGCACGTGAGAAGACTCTTAGGGAGATGCTCGCACTTGTTGAGGGGGAGAGAGATAACCTTCATAGATTAATGGAAAATATGAAGAAGTCCCTAATCTTTGGAGGGTCTAGAAGCTTGCTTGAGTTTAGGATTGAGGAGTTAGAGGAGAGATTGATAGACTTAAGTTGTGTCAAATTTGATTTGGAATCTAGGTCAGTGAAGTTAGATAAGATTTTAGACACCGTCTAAATAAAAAAAGGACAATTTTGGAATTGTCTTCGATGATACAAATGCTTTCGCTACTAAAGCAAAGTCCAATATTTTGAGAGAGTCGACCGTAGCCAAGTATGTTAGGAAAGGTCAATCCAAAGGTAACATTCATCATCATGTCTACACATGCACACATGATGTTTGAGTCTTTTATATTTTTCATTTTTCATTTGTTGGGTTTTATTGAAAAAAAAGGTCATACCCAATGTACAAAGGTCCCGCTTAACTGCAGAGTCTGGGAGAGGCGGATGTTGACTGATCTTACCCCTATATATAGAGAGGCTTCTCCCATATCTCGAACTCGAGACCAACCGTAGCTTGGGCGAGGACACTTGCCATCTCACCAAGGTACGACCTCTACAAAAAGATTTTGTTTATCTTTTGAGTCGTTTCAAAAAAAAATTAAATACTCGAAAACATTTTTGTTTATTTTGTGTAGTTTGATTTTACACATTTTGTATGGCATATCGATGTGTTTAAATCCCATTCATCTTATGTTTCCATATAGCTGAACATTTGATTATGGTTTACAACGCTTAGGATTGTTATCAATTATGCTTGCAAGGAGTTGTTTGAAATTGATTTGCTTAATGGATTCACTTTATATATGTCTCCGCACGGAGTCGTTCAAATTGATTTACTTAATGGATTCGCTTTGTATATGTCCCCGTGCACACGTTCACGAACCCTTTTGGATTATAACTACTTATCTTGCATGAGCTAAGTGAGGTGATTTCCTATCAATCTTGTCATATACATATATTTTTTACTATGGGGGATTTGTGCATGTAAGAACCACTGCCCGAGAGTTTGTTTAGTCTGATAAAAATATACGTACACAATGTAAAAAGACTACAAACGGAGTAAATCACCTTTGCATGAAAGGCCACTATTGGTAATAGCTTAAAAGAAAAGAGAGGCAAAGAAAAGAAAAGAATTGTCGAAGTCATATTTTTTAAGTTGATGCTTCAAATTTGGTATCTTCAAAAAGAGAGAAATTTTGAATAATTTTATGGTGTCATAATTGAAGATCAATTGGTTTGCACTAAATGTTTGACGTCATTGATTTGAGAATCATCAAGATTTCTAGGCTAGTGTGCTTGTTTATGTTTATTCATTTCGAGTTCATTATTTGTCACATGAGGCTAAATCAAAGTTTGATAAACTATTGCGGTCAAATACAACTCCTTGGACATTTTTGAGTAATCGGGACATATTTCTTTTGTTCCTAGTTCATGCCTCTTCATTCCGTACCACATATTGGTTTAGACATATTTGATACTATACGAGTGTAGAAAGCTTGTGTGTTTTGTGTCTTTTGTGGTGTTTATACCTATATATGCTTGTGCGATATTATTATATGCGCGTATATATATATGCTATGTTTGTTTTGAGTCTTTGCTTTACAGTTAATCCATGTCTGCCATATGCTTCATCTATGATTCAAATTGGTATGTTGTATAATCATATTGGTATCTTTTGTTTCATTGTTGACATTGTATCATTTGTTCATTATTTGGATTTTTTTTACTTGTGTTGTTGAGTGCGTTTGTCGTTACATGTTTTACTTCACATCATCCCATAATATACTTGTTTTTCCTTTATGTTTACATGTGTTACATTTAGGACGAGAAGTTATTTATACTGTGCACACCTTTATCTTTGTCTATTCTTGAAAAAAAAGGGGGAGAATATTTACCTTATGGGAAAAAGTCTTATCTTAGGGGGAGAAAGCGTAACCTTAGTTTTAGTTTTAAGAGATGTTTGGACAAGGGGATTGGTTTTTCATATGCGGATTTATATTTGTTATATATTATATTTGCATTTAAAAGGTGTGTTTAAGTGTCCAAGTTTAACAACGATGCGGCAAGTTTCACAAAAGCAAACCTACTCAAGTTTGTGTCGGTCAAATGTCAGTACTTTTTCCTTTTGGGGTTGGGATTCAGTTTTTAGAGATCTTGATGGCCCGTAGGTTTTTGTTTTTGTGTTATGTCCCTGAATAGCCAAAGGGGGAGATTTATAAGGACAAATTTTTAATAGAGTTAATTCGTATGTATTTTGGCTCAATGCCATTTGGACAAAACCGTTTGAGTCATAGATTGGGACTTGAGTTGTTTATCCTTCAAGCCTATGATGTGTGTTTGAAGACCGCAGCGGTCAAGTAAAGTATTTACATCATCGTGTCGTGTTCATGTCAAGTTTTGTCTTCACATTCCATGGATCTCAAGAAATATGAATGTGTATTATTTTTTATCTTTAGATACATTTGGGTGTTGTTTTGAAAATATTGCTAGAGGCTAAATTTAGTAAAAAGGATTTTAAAAAATAAAATTTCTTATCTAGCAAAGTTGTTCAAACAAACCTGTCAAAGTCGTTCAAACGAATTCTTTAAAGTCGTTTGAACCACTTGCCTCTAACGAAAAATATGTTTTCGTTTAAACGAGTATTAAGCAAGGATCGAACGAGGATTATTCTATTTTACGATGGAATGTCGTTCGAAGCTCGTTCAAACGAGTTTGGCTATCTTGTTCGAATGAGACTTATTTCGTTCAAACGAGATTGCACAATTCATTTGTACGACCTTGTGTTTTCGTTCGAACGAGTTGCCACGTTTTTTGTGCCGCGTCGATTTTTGTGTCTTCTACTAATAGAAGTGCTAGGAACTTATTTTATGGAGAGGTTTTTCGAAAAACATTTTTCAAGAAATATCCAAAAGCCTCCAAACCCTAGTTTACACCGTACCCCTTTGAGATCCAAGTTTCATTGAAATATGCTTGTTTGAGATCTCATGTTTGAGTACCAAGGTTTATATACTCATCTTTACTGAGTATCGTTTCACACAGTGGATTTCGTGTGTTGTTGTTAAACACTCGTGACTTTGTGTTGCTTTGACGGTTTGCTGACCCGGGGTCGGTGGTTATCGAGACGTGTGAGGAGTGGCAGTTCGTGGGTGGACTCCTGAGTGTCTTTGTGGAGAAAGTTGAAGGAATGCAGACGCCTCAAGGCTTGAAGGAGTCGAGTCCTTGTGTAATTCCTAGATCATAGTGAATTTGCGTAGCTGGGCCGTTCGAGATTTTTCTCATTTGGGCTTTCCTCGTACATCGGTGTGGTGTATGATTGCTTTACTTTACTCTTGTTATACTCACCTAGATGCATGTTTTAGGGCAAGATAAAATTTGGTAAACTGTTTAAAGTACATTTTGTTTAATTGGTGCATGTTTAATTGGGTTAATCGTTTAATTTAATTTGATTTTTTTTTAAATGGTGTGTTTGGCAAAATCCATATAATTCCTAGTGCCTTAGCGTTTTCAACATTCGCCAAGCCCTTGGTCCTAAATTTGGACCATGAGTTTCCTTTTCCGCATTGCCTTCTCTCCCCGATCCTATCTCGCACAAGCAATGCATCGAACTGAGAATCACTTCCCTCTTCTCCTTCTCCTGCTTCTCACTCCCCGACAATGCCTAAGAGACATCATCATACTTCACTTCATCCTTCCCATATAGCAATGTGGACTCAAATGCTCATATGAATCCGAAAGCGAATTTAGAAATAACAGAGCTTTATCTTCATTATCAATATCAACATCTAAGGTTAATAAATCGAAAAGAATTTTATTATACTCATCAGAATGTTTGGACATGCAATCAATTTAATCAAATCGGAATAACTTCTTGAGATAAAGACGATTCTCTATGTTCTTCATAATGTATTTATCTTCCAATTTCTTTCATATTGACTCTGTTGATTCTTCCTTCATTACATAGTATAGATAGTGTTACATGCTTGCAAGTCATTTTCCTTTCAATCATCCTTCGACTTATCCTCAAGTTTAGACGAAATGCCTCTCAACGCCTTCAACAAATTCTATTGGATTAGCACATACTTCATTGTTGATGTAGACTTCCTCTAATCTCTAAAGCGAGACTTCAACAAGAACCAAGCGTGCAGAGAACAAAATCCCACTTATGAATTTTATCAAACACATTGGATGCATACAACGCAAAGACCCTACAAACCAAAGCTCTATTGTGCGAATACTCACTCAAAGGAATGATTCATGCATGGCCAAGATCCAAGATAAAAGAACAACCCAAGAGATAACAAAATAATATAATCTAAATGCATGGTATAGAAAAAGTAAAGAGATAACAAACACCAACAAGTAAAAGACAAAATGTACGTGGTTCACCATATGACAACGCCCCCGAATGAAGGCTTCCTTTTTTTTTATTCAATCAATAAGGGTTACAACTCTCAAGCTTACTAATCCTGTCAATGTGTATACAAGAGCAAGAGCAATCAAAGCTAATTAATGGTTGTTCAAAACTAGGGCTAAAATCCCTAAAATATTTTATTTATTAGTGAAGTACATTTGCGGGGAAAACCCCAAAATACAACCAACTAAACAAACCCATTTTCGCAGACCGGGCCTGCTCACTGCATCAAACCTCCTTCGCTAGTCACGCCTCCCAAAAACGAACCACGCCAATAAACCCCTAAAGAAACCACATCCAACGAAGGGTTTTTTGCTGCAGCGAACCTACTCCCGCTGGGATTCTGAGCCAAATCCCAGTACTTAAGTATCTAATATAATAATCCATAATCTGAAGTAAGAAACCAATATCGTGTACCAGCCATATTGACGTACCAAGTAACATTGGTAGATACCAAAGCCATAAGATAAACTAACATAGCCCAATTGTGTTATTCAAACTACATCTTTCAAAAGGGGAATGCTAGTCATATACAAGTGTTGCGAAAAATTGTTACAAGTATGCAGACAAAAAATGGAAAGTCAAATCTGTAGTAGTTGAGAATTAGACAGTCTCATGTAACAACTTAACTGAATAGTTAAGTAATAAGTTTTGTTAGTTAGAGGAAAACTATAAAATGTACTGAACGGAATTCCAGAGTAGTTTTTTGGGAATAATACAAAATTCTTATCTTTCTTTTCTCAATCTTGATTCTGTCTTCTTTTCTTCTTCTTCTTCCTATTCTCTCTAATTCATTCTCATCTTCTCTGTAATTCTTCCTAAATCTTCTCCCTAACTCTTCTTCTTATCTCATCTCAAAGGTTATAATTCTTGATAAGGTTTTAGAATGCACAATAGCTGTTTGTAAAATTGTTCGTGAGACTGTTTAGAGTTTTCAAGGCATGACAAACTTGGTATCAGAGCCAAGCCTTCCATACCACCCTTCTGCTGCCATGGGAGATGAAAATAATTCGTCCAATTTTCAGTGGCGAAGAAGAAACCCGTAAAGAAATTGAGGAGCTTAAAGGAACAGTGGCAAGCCTGCAAGAAGGATTTGTCACCATCACAAATCAATTGCAAGTTCTTATCAATCAAGAAGGCCAAGGTTCAACACAATTTGGAGCAGCTATGGATGGTAGGGGAAGATTTGAACCACCGTTATTACCAAATCCAATTCCCAAAGCACATACGTGGGAAGAAAATCAAGGGTTCAATCACAAGAACCCTAGAGTGGATTTTCCCAAATTTGATGGCCAAGATCCAAGAGGGTGGTTGCGGAAATGCCACAAGTACTTCCAACTATTCCCTATGGTTGAAGAGCAGAAGGTGACATTTGCTTCTATGCACTTAGATGGCAAGGCCGACCATTGGTTCCAAACTTATTTTTGATCGCATTGAAGGGGTGTATTAGAGAGAATTTGCGGAGGCTGTAGAATCAAGATTTGCAGACCCAGGCCACGAGGATGTTATTGACATATTCAATAAACTACAGCAAACTTCAACTGTGGAGGATTACCAATAAAGGTTTGAGGAGCTGCGCCCCTTAATTTTGGCCAAGCAAAGGAGTGTATCGGAGGACTACTTTATTCCCAGCTTCATTAGTGGGCTGAAAAAAGAAATCAAATGTTGTGTTAGAATGTTCAGCCCACCATCGTTAGCCAAAGCTATCAGCATTGCACGATTGCAGGAGTCGGCGTTGGGAATCACAAATAAGAAAGAGAAATGGGGAACAAGAACCACGTATGGAGGACCCCACATGACCCCTTATTCCAGTAACTCTAACTCGAAACCTTCTTTCTTGAGTCCCCAGAATTTGCAACCCATAACCTCTAACCAAACTGTACCCAAGCCCAATGGTCCTTTAACTCAAAACTTCACAAGAAATCCCACACTACCTCCTGTCAAGAAACTTACACCAAATGAAATGCAGATTAGACGAGAGAGAAATTTATGTTATAATTGTGACGAAATTTATCTCCCAGGACATCGATGTGCAAATAAGCAGTTGTATATGGTAGTCAATGAGGAAGAAATGGAAGAAGGAATAGATCAGCCCCTACAGTACCTGGAAAAGATGGAAGAGGAAACCCAAAAGGCAGATATGAAGATTTCACTACAAGCAATTTCAGGCAGTTCTAACCCCCAAGCATTGAGACTCCAAGGAAAAGTAAACAACCAGGTCATCCACATCTTAATAGATAGTGGAAGCACCCATAATTTTTTGGATCCAAAGGCAGCCAAGAAGACGGCTTGTGTTATAAAACCCACTTCACAAATGTGGATTACCATTGCAGGTGGCAATAAAATTTGCAGTACATCATGCTGCCCAGATTTCAAATGGTGCATGCAAGGGGAGGAATTTTAGACAAGTATGAGGATATTACCTTTGGGGGGCTGCGATGCAGTACTGGGTGTGAAATGGCTTCAAGAAATCAGTCCAATAGTGATGGATCTTAAAAAGATGAGTCTATCATTTAATCAAGATGGGAGAACCGTAGAATTACAGGCTCAGGAGGAGAAGGCAGAGTTGAAATGTATATCAGCAACTGCAATGCACAAATTATGCAAAAAGAAGACCACCACAATCATGGGTCAACTGTTTGCAATCTCCACTCAAACCCCACAGGTATCCCAACATCCTTGCATTTCCAATTTACTCCAAGAATTTGGGGATGTGTTTGAGGAACCTAAAGGACTACCCCCAATCTGAAAACATGATCACCAAATCACCTTAATCCCTAACCATAACCCAGTCAAAGTTAAACCCTATCGTTACCCCCATGGTCAGAAAGATGAAATTGAGAAGATCGTAAAAGAAATGCTAGACTCAGGGATAATACGGCCCAGCATAAGCCCTTTTTCTTCTCCACTATTTTTGGTTAAGAAAAAAGATAATTCGTGGAGATTTTGACTAGACTACAGAGAATTAAACAAGATTACAATTAAGGATAAGTATCCTATCCCAGTTATAGATGAATTGTTGGATGAACTTCACGGAGCATGCATATTTTCTAAATTGGATCTCAGAGCCGGATATCATCAAATTCGGCTACATGGCCCAGACATTCACAAATCAACGTTCACAACACACCACGGGCATTACGAATTTTTAGTGATGCCCTTTGGGCTCACTAATGCTCCTGCGACATTTCAAGCTGAGATGGATGACATTTTCAGTGCTCATTTGAGAAAATTTATTTTGGTTTTTTTTTTACGACATTTTGGTATACAGTCCTTCTTTGAAAGAGCATGTCAAACATTTGCGAATCACCTTGCAAACCTTGCGTGCACATACTTTATTTGCAAAGTTGTCTAACTGTTCATTTGCCCAAGAAAGAGTAGAGTATTGGGGCCATGTGATTTCAGGTCAAGGTGTAGCAGCAGATGAAACTAAAATTGAAGCTATGACTCAATGGCCGCAACCTAAAGATGTGAAAGCACTACGTGGATTTCTGGGACTCACGGGCTACTACCGAAAATTTGTCAAGAACTATGGTACAATCAGTAAACCATTGACAGACCTATTGAAGAAAGATCATTTTAAGTGGGGGGAAAAAGCTCAAATGGCTTTTACAACCCTTAAGAAGGCTATGACTACAACTCCAGTTTTAGCCATGCTCAATTTCAAGAAGCCGTTTACAGTTGAAACAGACACCAGTGGTACAGGTATAGGAGCAGTTTTATTATAAGAGGAGCAACCCATTGCATTTCTTAGTAAAGCTTTACCTCCTCGAAAGGGAGGTATGTCCACATATGAGAAGGAATTATGGGCAGTGGTCTATGCTGTTGAAAAGTGGAAAACATACTTATCGGGTGTCCATTTTATCATTCGCACCGATCATCAAAGTTTAAAATTTTTGCTTGAGCAAAAATTGACAACAACTCTCCAACAGAAATGGTTGACGCGATTACTAGGATATATGACTATGAGATACAATACAAAAAGGGGAAGGAAAATACGGTTGTCGATGCTTTATCAAGGGCACACGAAGAGACACCTTTGTTTTTGGCAATTTCAGAAATAGTTCCTCAGAGTTGAAGTTCAGTTTAGAGGTGGATAATACCGCAGAGGCTATCGTGGCTCAACTAATATTGGAGCCAACAGACAATGGAGATTTTGCATACCAGAATAGGCTTCTTCGTTTCCAGAATAGGCAGAAAATTCTGCAAGAAATACACTCCACACCAAATGGGTGGAGGTATTAAGGCAACCACACAACGCATTGAAAGATTTTTTTATTGGCACTCTCTTAAAAAAGATGTTAAGAAATTCGTGCAAGAGTGTGATATCTGTCAAAGGAGCAAGGCCGAACATGTTCCGTACCCGGGGTTGCAACCTCTCCCTATTCCAGAAGTGCCTTGGAGAGAAATCTCCATGAACTTTATTGAAGGATTACCAATAGCAGATCGCAAACAAACCGTCTTAGTAGTCATAGATCGGTTGACGAAATACGCACACTTTATGGCTGTCCCTCACCCCTACACGGTGTCAACAGTGGCTGAGCTATTCTTTACGCACATCCACAGACTACATGGCTTACCAGTGACAATACTTACTGATAGAGATTCTACATTCACTTCAAATTTCTGGAAACAATTGTTCAAACTTGTGGGGACAACACTTCTCTTCACCACAGCATACCACCCCCAGACTGATGGTCAAACTTAACGATTGAACCAATGTCTGGAGGGGTATTTGAGATGTATGACAAGGGATAGACCGCGACAGTGGCATCATTGGCTACCAATGGCTGAATGGAGTTATAACTCCAACTTTCACTCTTGGGTAGGGATGATGCCTTTTGAGGCTCTTTATGGGTACAAGCCGCCTCAATTTTCGCTCAATCAACCCTACAACCAAATAGATGCAGAAACCCGTCAGTTTGTGAAAGATAGAACTGAAATTCAGTCTCTATTGAAAGAAAACTTATCCTTTGCACAACAACGAATGAAATTGTATGCTGATCGGAACCGAACTGAGCGCGAATTTGTTGTGGATGACTGGTATATTTAAGGCTCCAGCCGTATCGTGCCTTACGAAGAAGCCTGAAACTCATCCCTAAATTTTTTGGGCCCTTTCGCATTTTGGCTCCGATTGGTAAAGTGGCTTACAAATTGGAGCTCCCAGAGTCATCACAGATTCAACCCATCTTCCATGTGTCACTTTTGAAGAAGAAGTAGGGACAGTCGATTGTTCCTTCACCGATGTTACCGCCAGTTGGTCCTCACGGGCAGGCGAGAGTGGAGCCTGTGGCAATATTGGATCGACGAACAATTAAACCTGGAAATGCCCCAGTGTATCAAGTCTTAGCCCAATGGTCGACCTCTCAACCTGATGATGCAACTTGGGAGAATTATTCGGTGATCGCCGCTCACTTTCCAGCTATAGATCCTTGAGGACAGGAATCCTCTTCCGAGGGGGAGTATTGTTACAAGTATGAAGGCAAAAAATGGAAAGTCAAATCTGTAATAGTTGAGAATTAGCCAGGTGAACAAAGTAGATTCAGTTTCATTTGACAACTTAACTGAATAGTTAAGTAATTAGTTTTGTTAGTTAGAGGAAAACTATAAAATGTACTTAACGGAATTCCAAATTTGGGAATAATACAAAATTCGTATCTTTCTTTTCTCAATCTTGATTCTGTGTTCTTTTTCTTCTTCTTCCTATTCTCTCTAATTCATTCTCATCTTCTCTAGAAATTCTTCCTAAATCTTCTCCCTAACTCCTCTTCTTATCTCATCTCAAAGGTTATAATTCTTGATAAGGTTTTAGAATGCACAACCGCAAAATTGTTCGTGAGACTGTTTAGAGTTTTCAATGCATGACAAAAATATTGCCTACACGATAGATTTAAACGACTGTTGCAAATGTGGGCAGAACAAGTTGAAGGGTGCTGAATTTTAGTCGCATACAACAAAACAGTGAAGGAAGAAACCGGAATTGAAAGTTAAGTTAGGAGAGAGAAAGAGACCTGTTGGGAGATACCAAGGCCGGTACCTTCTTTCCAACCATGCTTCTTCAACAGCTGAAAAAATCCACACCCACGATGCATATAAGGGAGCAGATACATAGGCATAAGCAAGCAGTAAAAAATAAAAAAGTGACCTGAAAACCAATATTAGAGGAATCGAGGCGTGTTTCGGCGGAAGAACCCTCCTGTCCCCCCATATTTGGGGTTCCCAATTCCAAGATAGTTTTTTCGCCGGAACTGCCAGCGGAGTGCTCTTTTTTTTTTCCCTTTTGGTTGTACCAACACTAAATGAGGTATTCTCTACGTGCACAGTAACTTCAACTCGGTATTAATAACACAAAGTGATTTTTTTAAGTTAGTGACTTTCCATATTTAGTTCAAACGTATTTTAACTTGAAAATTAAATTTTATCCACGATTGTTATTGAGGTGTTAAATTATTTGTCACGAGTCAATCTTAACTAAAGAAATAGTAATTATATCTAGGGCTTATTTATTGGGTCAACAAGTTTATAAGTCCTATTGACTTTTTAATAATCCTATAGGTCCTATTCCAACTTTTCAAGAAATTTTTTCACAATTTTACCCTTTTAAAACCAACCATCCGTAACTTCCTTGAGGAAGTTACATAAGTGGTTGGACTTTTTTTTTTAATCTTTAAATGATCATAACTTTTGATTCACAAATCCGTTTTTCGCAAAATTACTATTTTTGAAATCTGCTCGACGAGATCTATCAAACAAGATCCATGAAGACTATAAAATTCCAAAGAAACAAATTTACACAAACAGTAAACTTTACTGTATGCACTAGAATATGAAATAGTTTTATATCTGTGACATTTCACAAACAGACAGTAACAGTTACTGTGGTAATACTACACAGTAAATATATATATATATATACATCCGGGGGATCCAAACCCTCTTTTTTCAAAAATACCTTATATTTAAAGGTTCGCGCTAACGGCATCCAAAATACCACCATTGTTGGAGCTGCAACGACCTTCGTCAGAGCTCCGATTTGGGGTGGGTAAGGGTGGCATGTGGTGCCGCTGGCGCGGACCTTTGAAAATAAGAGATTTTTGAATAAATGGGCTTTGGATCCACCGGAGTATCATGGGGTGCCGCTGGCGCGGACCTTTGAAAATAAGATTGGATCAATGGGATAGGGATCATCTGGAGCGCCAATTTGGAGTGAATAGGGGTGGCACAGAACTTTAAAAATTTACGAGCATATTGGATATATATATATATATATATAGTTTGTAAAAATGTCATAGATATTAAACTTTATTGTATACACCAGAAAATGAAATAGTTTTATATTTGTGACATTTTCACAAACAATAACATTTACTGTGATAATATATTTATGAAATAGTTTTATATATATAACATTTTTACAAACAGTAACATTTACTGAGTTAATATTACACAATATATATATAACATTTTCACAAACAGTAACATTTACTGAGTTAATATTACATAATATATATATATATATACACACACACACACACACACACACACGGTAGATCCAAACCACTATTTTTTTCAAAATTACCATATTTTTAAATGTTTACGCTAGCGACATTCAATCCCCACCACTACCCACCCCCATTGTCGGAGCTTCAACGACTTTCATCAGAGCTGTGGTTTGGGTTGGTAGTAGTGGCATAGGGTGCTGCTGGTGCGGACCTCTGAAATTAAGAGAATATTAGATAAATGGATTTTGGATCCACCGGAGCTCCGATTTGGGGTGAGTAGGGGTGGCATTGAGTTAGGTTTATATCTATAACATTTTCACAAGCATTAACATTTACTGTGTTCATATAACACAGTATATATATATATATATATATATATATATATATATATATATATATATATATATATATATATATATATATATATATATCCAAACCTCTTTTTTCTGATATTATCTTATTTTTAACGGTCCGCGCCAGCGGCATCCAATCCCCACCACCACCCACCCCCTTTATCGGAGCACCAACAACCTTCATCAGAGCTCTGATTTGAGGTGGCATGGGATGCCGATGTAACATTTTCACAAACAGTAACATTTATTATTTGTGAAAATATTACAGATATAAACCTAATCCAATGCTATCCCTACTCACCTCAAACTGGAGCGCCGGTGTATCCAAACCCCATTTATCCAATATTCTCTTATTTTCTAAGGTCCACGCCAGCGGCACTCCATGTCACCCCAAATGAGAACTCTGATGAAGGTTGTTGGAGCTCCGATAATTGGGGTTGGTGGTGGTCGGGATTAGATACCGCTAGCGCGGGGCGTTAAAAATAAGACAATATCAGAAAAAAGAGGTTTGGATCCACCGTATATATATATATATATATATATACTGTGTTATAACACAGTAAATGTTAACGTTTGTAAAAATATTATAGATATAAACCTAACCCAATGTCACCCCTACTCACCCCAAATCGGAGCGCCAGTGGATCCAAACTCCATTTATCTAATATTCTCTTAATTTCAGAGGTCCGCGCCAGCGGCACCCTATGCTACTACTACCCACCTAAATCATAACTCTGATGAAAGTCGTTGAAGCCTCGACAATTGGGGTGGGTAGTGGTGGGGACTGAATGTTGCTAGCGTAAACCTTTAAAAATATGGTAATTTATAAAAAAAAGGTTTGGATCTACCGTGTGTGTGTGTGTGTATATATATATATATACATATATATATATATAAACTCAGTAAATGTTACTGTTTGTGAAAATGTTATATATATAAAACTATTTCATAAATATATTATCACAGTAAATGTTATTGTTTGTGAAAATGTCACAAATATAAAACCATTTCATTTTCTGGTGTATACAATAAAGTTTAATATCTATGACATTTTTACAAACTATATATATATATATATATATATATCCAATATGCTCCTATTTTTAAAGTTCTGTGACACCCCTATTCATCCCAAATTGGCGCTCCAGATGATCCCGATCCCATTTATCCAATCTTATTTTCAAAGGTCCGCGCCAGCGGCCTCCCATGATACTTCGGTGGATCCAAAGCCCATTTATTCAAAAGTCTCTTATTTTCAAAGGTCCGCGCCAGCGGCACCACATGCCACCCTTACCCACCCCAAATCGGAGCTCTGACGAAGGTCGTTGAAGCTCCAATAATGGTGGTAAGGATTGGATACCGCTAGCGCGAACCTTCAAATATAAGGTAATTCTGAAAAAAAGGGTTTGGATCCACCGTATATATATATATATATACTGTGTAGTATTAGCACAGTAAATGTTACTGTCTGTTTGAGAAAATGTCGCATATATAAAACTATTTCATATTCTAGTGCATACAGTAAAGTTTACTGTTTGTGTAAATTTTTTTCTTTGTAATTTTATAGCCTTCATGGATCTTGTTTGATAGATCTCGTCGAGCAGATTTCAAAAATAGTAATTTTGTGAAAAACGGATTTGTGAATCAAAAGTTATGATCATTTGAATATTAAAAAAAAAGTTCAACCACTTATGTAACTTCCTCAATGAAATTACGGATTGTTGGTTTTAAAAGGGTAAAATTGGAAAAAAAATTCCAAAAAATTAGGAATAGGACTTATATGTAAGGGAAAAACATGATGGGACTAGAATGTATATAAGAAAGTCTAATAGGATCTAAACGTAAATGCCCCATTAAAGAAAGAGATAATTATATTTAAGTTCTATTTATTTGGTCAATATTCATATAAGGGTTATTGACTTTTCAACAATCATATAGGTTCTATTCCAACTTTTTAGGAAATTTTTTCACAATTTTACTCTTTTATAACTAATCATCCGTAACTTCCTTTAGGAAGTTACATAAGTGGTTGAATTTTTTTTTTTAATCTTTAAATGATCATAACTTTTGATTCACAAATCTGTTTTTCGCAAAATTACTATTTTTGAAATCTGCTTGACGAGATCTATCAAACAAGATCCATGAAGGCTATAAAATTTCAAATAAAAAAATTTACACAAACAGTAAACTTTACTGTATGCACTAGAATATGAATAGTTTTATATATGTGATATTTTCACAAACAGACAGTAACATTTACTGTGGTAATATTACACACACACACACACACACACACTATATATATATATATATATATATATATATATATATATATATATATATATATATATATTCGGTGGATCCAAACCTTTTTTTTTCAAAATTACCTTATATTTAAAGGTTCATGCTAGCGGCATCTAATCCTTACCACCATTGTTGGAGCTTCAACGATCTTCGTCAGAGCTCCGATTTGGGGTGGGTAAGGGTGGCATGTGGTGCCGCTGGCGCGAACCTTTGAAAATAAGAGACTTTTGAATAAATGGGTTTTGGATCGACCGGAGTGTCACGGGGTGCCGCTAGCGCGGACCGTTGAAAATAAGATTGGATAAATGGGATCTGGATCCTCTTGAGCGTCGGTTTGGGGTGAGTAGAGGTGGCATTAGGTGCCGGTGGCGCAGAGCTTTAAAAATATGAGCATATTGTGTATATATATATATATATATAATGTGATAACACAGTAAATGCTATTGTTATACACCAGAAAATGAAATAGTTTCATATCTGTGACATTTTCACAAACAATAACACTTGATGTGTTAATATATTTATGAAATGGTTTTAGATATATAACATTTTCACAAAGAGTAACATTTACTGAGTTAAATATTACACAATATATATAGCATTTTCACAAACAGTAACATTTAATGAGTTAATATTACACAATATATATATATACACACATGGTAGATCCAAACAGTAACATTTATTATATATATATATATATACTGTGTTATATGAACGCAGTAAATGTTACCGTTTGTGAAAATGTTATAGATATAAACCTAACCAAATGCCACCTCTACTCACCCCAAATCGGAGCTCCGGTGGATCCAAACCCCATTTATCTAATATTCTCTTAATTTCAGATGTTCACACCAGCGGCACCCTATGACACTACTACCCACCCAAATCACAACTCCGATGAAAGTCGTTGAAGCTCCGACAATGGGGGTGGGTAGTGGTGGGGATTGAATGTCGCTAGCGTAAACCTTTAAAAATATGGCAATTTGAAGAAAAAAAGAGGTTTGGATCTACCGTGTGTATATATATGTATATATTGTGTAATATTAACTCAGTAAATGTTACTGTTTGTGAAATGCTATATATATATTGTGTAATATTAACTCAATAAATATTACTGTTTGTGAAAATGTTATATATATAAAACTATTTCATAAATATATTAACACAGTAAGTCTTATTGTTTGTGAAAATGTCACAGATATAAAACTATTTCATTTTCTGGTGTATACAATAAAGTTTAATATCTATGACATTTTTACAAACAATAGCATTTATTGTGTTATCACATTATATATATATATATATATATATCCAATATGCTCATATTTTTAAAGTTCTGCGCCACCGGCACCTAATGCCACCCATACTCACCCCAAACCGGCGCTCCAGAGGATCTCGATCCCATTTATCGAATCTTATTTTCAAAGGTCCGTGCCAGCGGCTCCCCATGATACTCTGGTGGATCCAAAATCCATTTATTCAAAAGTCTCTTACTTTCAAAGGTCCGCGACAGCGGCACCACATGTCACCCTTACCCACCCTAAATCGGAGCTCTGACGAAGGTCGTTGAAGCTCCAAGAATGGTGGTAAGGATTGGATACCGCTAGCGCAAACCTTTAAATATAAGGTAATTTTGAAAAAAGAGGGTTTGGATCCACTGAACCCTCTTGATCTACCGAACCCTCTTTACTGTCTGTTTGTGAAAATGTCACATATATATAACTATTTCATATTCTGGTGCATACAGTAAAGTTTACTGTTTGTGTAAATTTTTTTCTTTGAAATTTTATAGCCTTCATGGATCTTGTTTGATAAATCTCGTCGAGCAGATTTCAAAAATAGTAATTTTGCAAAAAACGAATTTGTGAATCAAAAGTTATGATCATTTGAAGATTAAAAAAAAAAGTTCAACCGCTTATGTAACTTCCTCAAGAAAGTTACGGATGGTTGGTTTTAAAAGGGTAAAATTGTGAAAAAAAGTTCCAAAAAATTAGGAGTAGGACTTATATGTAAGGGGAAAATATGGTGGGACTAGAATGTCTAAAAGAAAATCTAATAGGATCTAAATGTGAATGCCCTTTAAATAAAATAAGAAAAGACTAATGTTTCATTCATATAAACTAAGTAAATTTTGTACTTATTCCATTTTTGTTATTTTAAAAAAAATCATTTGTTTATGTTTTTGACAATTTGTTTTTAGGGTTCGAGATAATAGAAAAAATAATGTTTGTTAATGTTTGATATGGTGAGGGGGTTGGAACAACATAAGAAGGATCAAATACCAAAAAGTTCCTCAAACATTTTTTAATACACACTTAGTCTAAGCCTTTTATTTTGTATCAAAAAGTCTCTTATTCTCTTATCTTTAAAGGTCCGCACCAGCGGCATGGTAAAGACTTTTTTTCATGGTGAAGGACTTTTTTGTGCAAAATAAAAAGACTTGGACTAAATGAGTATTAAGAAAAGTTCGAGAGACTATTTGGTATATGCCCAAAATAAAAAAGATTGTACTAAACCTTAAAAAAACATTGAGGGGCGTTTCATCAAATGACGTGAAAAATCATGAAAGCATCCAATAAAATAAACCACCATCTATCTATCTATTTATCTCACACACACACATATTCACACACCTAAACCGATCCCAAAAAAATCGAAATCATCACCCACCAGCACCAGTTGCTTCATCCTGAACCCCCACATATATTCAAAGTTAAAGATGAATTAGACCCCTCGATCTTATTAGACTTGGATCCAACTATTATTCCTCGTACATGCATGAGATTCCAGTCAAACCCGATATACTTATTCCAAATCCAGATTCTATTGAGCAAATTCAGGAAAATCCAAGAAACTTTCAAACGCTATTTGGACTGGGTTTATATATATATATATATATGTGTGTGTGTGTGTGTGTGTGTGTGTGTGTGTGTGTGTGTGTGTGTGTGTGTGTGAGAGAGAGAGAGAGAGAGAGAGAGAGAGAGAGAGAGAGTGATTTACAAGTGGGTAAGAGTGTAATATGTATACTCATGTGCTCACACCGTGTTTGTTGTCTTTTTTTGGTATGCCCCAAATAGAATTTAAGTCATAGTGTAAGTTGATTTCGAGAACTTCATGGTAAAGATTTCAAGACCTAACTTCTCCACATTTGTCCCAAAGCGAGCTCATGCCATAACAAATGAGATTATTGCTTTGGGATGAAGGTAAAGGACATAGACAACTGAGAACGTATGTGCGTGCGTTCAAATGAGCAAATTATATATTAAACCCTTTTAACCCAAACAAACCCTAAACATGCAACAGTATGTGATTGAATAAGATGATAATCCAAGCAAGAACATTCAAACACATGCAATTGAGGAAAAATCCCCCAAAGGAGCAAAAACCATTTATTTTCATTATAATATTGTAGCTATACAATTTCGGATTACAATGAAAATACAAGTGACTAAGAATTACCCTCAGGTATCGGATTCTGTAGTCGCGGCTGGAACTATCCCTTTCCAGTAGGGCTACAATGGAGAAGAGAACGGCTTCTCCACAAGGGTGTGAACAGCAAGAATGCGTTCCTAGGTTGCAAAGTGATTCACAAAGGATTGGCAATTGTGTGAATCAAAACCTAGAGTCTAGATGCTCAATAGGTGAAGACTTAGGGCTTTCTGTACTCTGAAAATCGTGTGTTTTTGTCTTAGAAAACCACTTCCCGTAGTGGGATTAAATAAGAAGGCTCGGGCCTTAAAAATTTGAACACGATCTGATTGAGTTTATCCCAGGCGGACCGGTCTGGGTCTGAGGCAGATCGGTCCGATTTGATCGGATCGGTTCTTTTATTCTGAGGCGGATCGGTCCATTGATGATCGGATCGGTTCGCTTTCAGGCTTCATCGGTTCGCTTGCGGTTCGGGGTATACTGGCCTTCTGACAAATAAGCGGATCGGTCCGGGTCTTTAGGCGGACCGGTTCGGTTAGCCTGATCGATTCTTTTATTTCAGCGGATCGATCCGGCTGTCAGACTATGATTCCTCTTCTTCTTTTGATATTCGGATCCGTTGAATCTTGAATCTTGAATTTCTTCAACGGTGTAACGGCGTGCGACATAATACATTGATAATGGACAAAAATGTCCTTACAAATCTCCCCCTATGTCTATGCCGGTTCATACATAAAAACAAACATCCGAATTATCAAACAACTAAATATGATGCCTATACAAATCTACCCTTCCATGAGCTTAAAACTGGAAAGATACAATTGAATAAGACTACAGCGTTTGCTCTTCAATTCTGCAGGAATCTCAACGCTTTTCTCATCAGGGTGTGCAATCCAATGATAATCCATGTAGTACCTACACACATGAGACAAATCAAAATACCAAGTGATATATCGAGTTTGAAATGAAATAAACATGTATACCAATTTATGAGCAAACTCAAACTTTCAAAACTTCCCCATAATAAGATAATTCATTCTCACCCTTTTTATGATGTCCCCAAATGGACAAATGAGAGAAAGAAATCAAATAAGCATGTGCGGGGTGTCACTAGGATAAAATCACACCATGAATGAACACAAAGCAACCAAGACGATGATAGCGTAAATGAAGTGGTGTGATCAAATTCGATAGGAAAATCAATGCATACAAACATGACATATGTGCACGATGAATATTGGATATTCCTAGCGAATGAACTCAAATGCTTCCTTTGGTGTAAAATAATGACAATATAAGATATTGACTCAATCAAATCAACAAAGCAAAGCTCAAAGTGATTTTCACACCAATAACGTCCAAAATGATTTTATGCTTTTTCAGGACTTTCAAGGAAGTGCAAACCCGTTTAAAGATTCTCCAACCAAACTCCCTCTGATATAATATTGAATAGAGGCATTCTAAATTCTCAAACTTTGGAGAATTGATGGTGAAACCTAAGTGGCCCATATTTGGCATGAATTGCTTTTTATTGCCTTTAAATTTTTTTCCGGCCTCTTTTAACCTCTTTGGACCTCGGATATTAAAAATTCCTCCATTTTTTAGGTCCGTTTTAACGGTGGCTTTTGCGCAAAGGATAGATGATTACCTTTCGCAGCCCCTCCCCGTTATATAAAAACACACAGTCTCACCAAAAACGGTTTTTACATGCATTCCAATCTTGTCAAGTTTTATCGCATATTGTACATTGTATAGACAAAATTGAGATGGAAACACTCAAGCCAACATGTGATACGACAAGTGCAATAATCAAATATAGCCGTGCATGTGTGCAATAAAGGATATAGGAGTCAAACATGTAGGAAGATATCACTAATTACATCTCAAAGACTCCAACCAATGTAAAGCACATAAATGAAATGATGTAACCTCTCAAATCTCTATCAAACAGTCACATGGATAAATGAAATGAAGGTGTGACTTGGCTACCTTAAATGCTCATCCATAAAAGAAGCATAAAAATAAAAATCTTTTTTGTGTTTTTCTAAAAAAAATTCTTAAAGGAAAATCTTTTTGTATTTTTCAAAAGAAATATAAACAGCAAAAAGAATAAATAAAAGCTGTAGAACTAAGCAATGGTACATATAAAACAGACTAGCAATAGGAAGCATATGATATGAACATGAGAAAGCATCCTATTCTAGACATAGACCAACCTCTCAGTCAACTGTGCAAATTCCCAAAGACTTCCTAAGATTCTCAAATCTAAGGGCATCTAAAGGTTTCGTGAAAATGTCTGCTAACTGACGGTCGGTAGTAACAAAACTCAGGGATACAGTGTTCTCCTCAACTAACTGACGAATAAAGTGCTCACTTATCCTGATGTGTTTTATGCGCGAATGCTGGACGGGATTACGGGATATGTGTATCGCGCTCGTGTTATCACAAGAAATGATCATGGTGTCTTGTGAAATCCCATAATCCTCCAACATTTGCTTCATCCACAAGTGCTGTGTGCAACAACTCCCGGCGGCTATGTACTCAGCCTCTGCAGTGGACAAAGAGATGGAATTTTATTTCTTGCTCAGCCAGGAGACAAGAGCAGAACCAAAATAGAAACACCCACCAGAAGTGCTTCTACAACCATCTACATCCCCGGCCCAATCGGCATCCGAATAGGCGGACAAACGGTCATCGGTATCAAAGGAATACCAAATACCGTATGAGAGAGTCCCACTTACGTATTTAATAATACGTTTTAGAGCAAGTAAATGTGACTCTTTCGGGGACGCTTGATATCGCGCACAGACTCCAACACTAAAGGCGATGTCGGGACGACTGGCAGTCAAGTAGAGAAGACTACCTATCATACTCCGATATAAGGTTTGCTCTACGTCCTTGCCTGAAGTGTCCTTACTAAGCTTGGTAGTGGTACTCATAGGTGTACGTGCATGCTTAGCGGAGTCTAAACCAAATTTCTTCACTAGGTCTCTAGCATACTTGGATTGGAAGATGAACATCCCATCCTCTAGCTGACGAACCTGGAGACCAAAGAAGAATGTAAGCTCACCAACCATGCTCATCTCAAACTCACTTTCCATCTCCTCCTCAAAGTGGTGAGCATGCTCGGAGCATGTGGATCCAAAGACTATGTCGTCCGCATAGACCTGGGCAACCAAAATAGCACCGTCATCTCTCCTGACGAACAACGTCATATCTACTCCCCCTCTCTTGAAGCCACGAGCTAAGAGATAGGAAGTAAGCCTCTCGTACCAAGCACGGGGTGCTTGCTTCAAACCATACAAGGCTTTTCTAAGATAGTAGATGTGCTCTGGGTATTGAGGGTCTTCAAACCCTTTTGGTTGTTCCACATAAACCTCCTCCTGTAGAATGCCATTCAGAAAGGCACTCTTGACATCCATTTGATATACCTTGAAGCGCAGATGACATGCGATGGCGAGCAGAAGACGGATGGACTTAAGCCTCACAACATGAGCAAATTTCTCCCCAAAGTCTACACCCTCTATCTGTGTGTAGCCTTGAGCGACCAACCTAGCCTTATTTCTGATTATGGTACCATTTTTATCCATTTTGTTCTTGAAAATCCACCGGGTACCTATCACATTAGTCTCACTAGGCCGGGGGACAAGTTCCCAGACATTATTCTTTTTAAACTGAAGCAACTCATCCTGCATAACAGATATCCAGTGTTCATCCTTGAGTGCTTCTTTATGATTCTTGGGCTCGACTTTGGACGTGTAGCAAAGATGGCTAACAACGTTCTCTAGCTGAGCACGAGTCTTGACCCCTAGAGTGGGATCGCCAACAATGGCAGATGGGTCATGACTCTTGCGAACCCAAGCAGGTGTGTCCCCTAGCGCAGGAGTAGGGTCCACAGAGTGTGAGAGAGGAACAGGTAAATCACTGTCAGAACAATTCTCATCCTCACACTGAAGGTTAGGATCAATAACCGTCGAAGGTTCGTCATCTTGCACGGTGACGTTTATTGATTCCATAACCTTAGAGCTCTTCAGGTTAAAAACTCGGTACGCTCTGCTAGTCGATGAATATCCTAGAAATATTCCCTCGTCGCTCCGGGAGTCGAACTTTCCTAATTGCTCTCTATCCCGTAGGATGTAGCATTTACTCCCCAAAACACGAAAATATGCCAGGTTGGGCTTCTTGCCAGTCCACAACTCATAAGGAGTCTGAAGTGTGTGTGGACGCAAATACACCCTATTCACCGTGTGGCATGCAGTAGACACTGCCTCTGCCCAAAATCTCTTAGAAATTTTACGACCTAGAAGAATAGATCTAGCCATCTCTTGGATCGTTCTATTCTTTCTCTCAACAATCCCATTTTGCTGAGGAGTTCTCACAGCAGAAAACTCATGTTTGATCCCGAGGCTATCACAGTAAAGATTTACCCTTGCTTCTGTGAATTCAGTGCCATTGTCACTACACATTCTATTAATAGTGACACCGTGTTGATTTTGCAGGACACGGCACTTGGTCGTTAAAAATTCTACAGCATCGGATTTCTCTCTCAGAAAACCTACAATGGAGTATCTGGAGAAATCATCTACCATCACGAGGATGTACCTCTTACCACCTAGACTCTCAGTACGAGTGGGACCCATAAGATCCATGTGTATCAACTCAAGAACACGAGAGGTGGTAATGGAGTGCAACTTCCTATGAGGACTACGAATTTGTTTTCCCAACTGACAGGGTCCACAAACGGTCGAAGTTGACTTTCTAAGAGATGGTAAGCCACGTACTAGGTCCTTTTTAGCTAAGCGATTGAGATCTCTAACGTTCACGTGACCTAGACGTTGGTGCCACAGATCCATAGGAGTGATCGTGGCGCTCTTACAGACAAGTGAGGATGTGGGCTCAGTCCCATAGCAATTATCCTCGGTTCTCACCCCTTGCAGTAATAGTTTACCGGCTTGATTATAGACTTTACAAGTATCCCGGTCAAACTTTACTGCAAAGTCAGCGTCGCACAACTGGCTAATGCCGAGAAGGTTTGCTTTCAAACCTTTGACGTACAAAACCTCTTCTAGCTTAGGTAATCCAGGTAACTCGACAGTACCTCGTCCTACAATGCTAGACTTGCTCCCATCTCCAAAGGTGACTTTGCCATCCTGATAGTCCTCAAGAGTCGTAAACAATGAGGCATCACCTGTCATGTGTCTGGAGCACCCACTATCAAAATACCACTGTGAGGTATTATGTGCTTTGAGAGCAACATGAACAACTAGACCTGTCAACGGGTCGGTTTGGGTCGTGTACGGGTCGGGTTAACGGGTGAAAACACCCTTAACCCATACACGACCCGTTAAGCCTAACGGGTTTAATAACAATACCCAAACACGACCCGTTAATATTAACGGGTACACGACCCAAACCGTTAACACCCATTAATATTAACGAATCATTTTGGGTCGAAATGGGTAACGGGTTGGGTGACCCTATAATACCCGTTAGTCTTCAATACTTTAAAAATAATGGATTTTAATTGTAATTTTTATTGGGTATAGATTGGGTGACCCTATAGCACCCGTTAGTCTTTAAAGATTTAGAAATAATGGGTTTTAATGGTTATTGTTATTGGGTACGGGTTGGGTGACCCTATAGTACTCGTTAGTGTTAACGGGTGTTAACGGGTAGAAACGGATTAAAACGGGTACAGGTAAATTTCCAAACCCGAACCGTTAGTGTTAATGGGTCTACCGTGTCAACCCGTTAATGACCCAAACCCAATAAGGGTAAACCCATTAACTTATAATTTCGTGTCGGGTTGTGTCGTGTTAACGGGTTATCGTGTATTTTGACAGGTCTATGAACAACAAAGGCCTTTTTATATTTCTTAGGCACCCAAGCAGAGATGACCTTTTGTTTTCCTTTGTTGTTATTGGTTTTAGCTGGAATGTGAGAAGCATTCACTAACGGCAAAGACATTCGTCGGAATTCTTCCATCAAACTCTGGGACGTGGCAGCTAAGAACTCAACTCGCTCTCTCAGACTAGAAAACTCATCAGTATGACGTGGTGGAGCAATAGTACGTCGTGTCCGACCCATGCTATAGCAAGACTCCCTAAGGTGGCCTTTTCTTTTGCAATAAGTACAAAAGAGTACAGTCAAAGGCGGACCTTGGTTTTCCTTTCTTGGTCGAACTCTCCTTCGAGGTTTTTGACGATGGCCATAGGGATTCGTAGTAAACTCAGGAACTGGTCCAGGTGCAATTTGGGACGTAGAGGCACCATCATAACCAATTCCTTGCCGATCACCAAAACCTAACGCGGGTCCGAGGAGCATCTTTCCCATCTTCCCAGATTTGTCATCGATTTGAACCTTGACTTCCCGTGCTTTCTCAAGATCATGAGTCAGCTGGGCAATAAGGGCTTCAAGTTTCTTTCGAGTCTCCACGGAGGAATGGAGCTCACTCGTAAGACTAGCCACTTGTTTAGTCAACTCCCCTCTTTCTTTCTCAGAAACACTCTCTCTCTCTCTCTCTAAACACACTCTCTTTCTCGTCACAAGCAAATTCTCTCTCTCAGGGCGGTGAAGGTGGAGGACTCTCTTTCTCTCGCCTTTCTTAAATCTTCCTCTAAGGCGGTGATCTTAAGAACTAGCGCTTTGTTATGTTTTTTAGTTTTAAATGACTCAGAATATAACTCAGCGTAGGCGCGTTGAATATCACTCTCACTCTCACTTGAGTCATCCTCCCCCTCACTCACATCAATCTCACTATCGAGGTGTCCCTGTGAAGCATCATCTTCATCGTCGTGAAGAGAACTAAGAGTGCTCACTTGACTGGCCATGAATGCGGTGAAGTTACACTCATGCGGTGACTCATCTCCTGAATCCACCGTCTCGACCTCACTGTCGTCACTAAGGGTAGCATTAAGGACAGCTTTCCCTTTATCTCTATTCAGACGATTGGCACCCTCAAAGGCTCTATGACCCCTACCATCGCACTCAAAACATCTCTCACTTTCTTTCTTAAGAGGATTTTTGGAGTCTTTTTCATTTTTCTTCTCAAACTTATTTTTCTCAAATTTCTTTTTATCTTTAAAATTGCCATTTTTCTTAAATTTGAGAATCCTCTTGAAATTTTTTGCAAAAAGAGCCAAATCATCTAGGTCAAAATCATACTCAGAATCTGACGTGTCAGTCTCTCTCTTTCTAGACGACTCTACCCTTTTTCTAGCCGACCCCTCACTCCTTCTCTCTTGGTCTTTAAGTGCAATTCCCTTATCTTTAGATTTAGCAGTTTTAGGGAACATATCAATTTCATAAGTTTGCAAATCTCCTACAAGTTCTTCCAATTTTAGCGTATTTAAATTACCCATAGAATTTAGCACAGTGACTTTAGGGATAAAACGCTTAGGTAAAGAACGAAAAATCTTTTTAACAACTCTATCATTAGGAATATGTTCACCAAGATTAAAGCTAGTATTCACAATGTCAGAAAGTCTAGCATAAAATTCATCAAAGTATTCAGATTCATGCATGGTGATGGTTTCAAATTGAGTTGTCAAATTTTGCAACTTAGATTCTTTCTCAGCATTAGTTCCTTCATGGGTGAGTTGTAAAACATCCCATGCCTCTTTTGACGTGGTGCACGTCATTATGCGTTTGAACTCATCAGGTGTGACAGACCCAGAAATAGCACTTAGACCCTTAGAATTAAAAGATGCCCATTTAAATTCTTCATCAGTCCAAGAAGTGTTAGGTTTCAAGTTGGTCACATTATCAACAGTCACGGAGGGAGGAGTCCACCCTCGTTCAACCAAAATCCAGACACGTTCATCAATGGCTTTTAAAGCCGACCTCATTCGGGCTTTCCAATAAGCATAATTTGTCCCGTCAAAAACAGGCATTTTATTATATAACTTCTCCATTTGAACACGCACTTTTTCAAAAAATCAATTTTTTTTTTTTTTTTTTTTTTGGAAAATTGATATCTTAGAAAATTTTTGCAGAAAATAGGAATACGCGATAGATTAGCGTAACCTGCTCTGATACCAATTTGAGAACGTATGTGCGTGCGTTCAAATGATCAAATTATATATTAAACCCTTTTAACCCAAACAAACCCTAAACATGCAATAGTATGTGATTGTATAAGATGATAATCTAAGCAAGAACATTCAAACACATGCAATTGAGGAAAAATCCCCCAAAGGGGCAAAAACCATTTATTTTCATTATAATATTGTAGCTATACAATTTCGGATTACAATGAAAATACAAGTGACTAAGAATTACCCTCAGGTATCGGATTCTGTAGTCGCGGCTGGAACTATCCCTTTCCAGTAGGGTTGGCGGCTGGAACTATCCCTTTCCAGTAGGGCTGCAATGGAGAAGAGAACGGCTTCTCCACAAGGGTGTGAACAATAAGAATGCGTTCCTGGGTTGCAAAGTGATTCACAAAGGATTGGAAATTGTGTGAATCAAAACCTAGAGTCTAGATGCTCAATAGGTGAAGACTTAGGGCTTTCTGTACTCTGAAAATCGTGTGTTTTTGTCTTAGAAAACCACTTCCCGTAGTGGGATTAAATAAGAAGGCTCGGGCCTTAAAAATCTGAACACGATCTGAACACGATCTGATTGAATTTATCCCAGGCGGACTGGTCCGGGTCTGAGGCGGATCGGTCCGATTTGACCGGATCGGTTCTTTTATTCTGAGGCGGATCGGTCCGTTGATGATCGGATCGGTTCGCTTCCAAGCTTCATCGGTTCGCTTGCGGTCTGGGGTATACTGGCCTTCTGACAAATAAGCGGATCGGTCCGGGTCTTTAAGCGGACCAGTCCGGTTAGCCGGATCGATTCTTTTATTTCAGCGGATCGGTCCGACTGTCAGACTATGATTCCTCTTCTTCTTTTGATATTCGGATCCGTTGAATCTTGAATCTTGAATTTCTTCAACGGTGTAACGGCGTGCGACATAATACATTGATAATGGACAAAAATGTCCTTACAACAACATAGAATGTGCTTCATTTAAGATAAACAGAATATATAGATTTTTCAATTGGAAAATGCATTAACACTTTGTGTGTATGGTCTTTAAAGATTTTTCCATATACATATGCTATATGATTTTCTTTTAAGAACATATTTTGAAAATGTAACACCGGAAATTTTTCACTTATAAGGTGGTCATTCATAACGTCGAGAATAGGACCCATAATTTTTTTTTATCATTTTGAGCATCAACGATACGAATAAAACTAAATATATCCACAATAATAAATAAGCGATACCAATAAAACGAGATGACAAATATAAGTCTGAGTAGAAAAAAAATAGATGACCTCCACATAATAAATATCTTAAAAATCAAAACCAATGCAAAAATAAATAATTTTAGAATCCACCATGGGCCCATAATAAAGAATCTACAAATAACAAAACGTAAAGTCTAATTGGTGTAATGTTTTTATAATTCTGAATTGACAAAACATAGGTTAGGTGTTTCATACTGATTGCATATCTTTCACACGATTGGATTCCATTTTTGCAATAAATAGCATCAAAATATCCATCGCACCAAAGTACGGGTCACGTAGCAGGTCGTACAAGTGGCAAATTAATTTTAAAATATAAAATTAATTTAACTTTGTGGATTTTTAAAAATATTTTCAAGGAGTTTGAGAGGTTTTCAATGTTATTTTTGTGCCCAAAATATGTACTCCAATACCTGGTGGATATGTGGCATGAAGGTATGCACAAACGCCTGAAAATGTGCCCAAGTACATGTAAAAGGCCTCGACCTTGGATGAAGCCTCAACCATATATGTATTATTATGGTCTCATACATCACACCTTGACATAACACTAGCATAAAAGGACAAGGAGTTTAAACCTTGGCCTAAAGATTATCAGATATCCACCTTCTAGAAACATTCTCTCTTATTCGCATGTCACATGAATAATGCACGTGAAACACTAAATG
Organism: Sambucus nigra; assembly: GCA_949130495.1. NCBI lineage: Eukaryota > Viridiplantae > Streptophyta > Magnoliopsida > Dipsacales > Adoxaceae > Sambucus > Sambucus nigra. Next base: position 403,327,617 of record OX422209.1, on the reverse strand, counting down.
ACTCCTATAAATAGAGGAGGCATTTCTTTATTTAATAAGAAATAAAAGAGTAGCCAAACTTTGTCAAACTCTCTTTCGCTTCTCTCTACAACAGAGTACCACTTTAGTCACATGCTTTGACAAGCCTAGAATAGCATAGCCACGGCCTCCTTCATGATTACTCTACAAGGTCGTGGCCTCAAATACACAGAGGCTTGTAACTTCCATATTATAGCCTTCTAATATTTATTTGTATGCCCTTTAGATAAGATTATTTACTTATAAACATATATCTAATGAAATTAAGGCCCAAAGGGGATATAGGCTCGTTTTATAGCATAACCACTATAAATGTCGTGTATTTATCTCTTTATCTCTTTTTATCCTTTTTATACTTTTAAGTGCGGAGTATAGCTTAGATTGCATGGTTTAAATTAGTATATCAAATTTTAAACATCGATGGTCATGTACAACTCCTTTTTGTGACACGCTTTTATGGCAGTTTTACGTATCCCTAAAAATGTTGAACCATTAGGTGTGCCTTAGTGGTATTTTTGTATATAAAGAAAGCTTAAAAAAGTAACTTAACCAGTAACATTCGTGGGGGAGTCGAGATCACGGGGTGTTTAAGTGTAGCCTTGTAGGGCGCGATTGTGGCGTCTTTAGGTGCGAATGTGGGTTTGCTTTGGGGAAACTTGTATTAAACCTCTCATGTGTTGGGGCGTGATCTCATAAACACATATATCTTAAGACTTGGGGTGACTGGCCCAACGGGTGAGGAAGAAAGTACATGGGCCAGTGGATGGATCAATTTTATTCGAGGCACGGACTCCCTCCATACAGTCAGTATGTGTAACACCCTGTATTTTCAAAGATTTAAATAATTATGTGATTTATTATTATTGTTGGATTAATTAAATTAAAATGTGAGAATTAATTATTAATCCGGATTAAAATTGAATATTTTACTAGCGTGACGAGAAGTTAGTAATTATTAATATTACTGTGAGAATAATTAATATGGAATGACGCTTTTATATAACTTGTCGAGAAGAGAAATACGACAGTTTGGTATATTAAGTCGGGACGCGCGTGTGAGTCCTGTCATGACTAATTAAGTGGAATAAAAAAGTAAATTATTTTAAGTAACTCGTATGTTCATTTCGAGTGCGCCGTTGAGTCTGGAGGGGTTGAGATAGTCAGAAAACACTACCCGGGTATTTTATTTGGACTCCGGGATATTTTTAGGTCAAACCGGCACCCGGTAGGGGTAGTTTTGTAATTTGAATTTTTAGAGAAATTAAATGGACGAAAATTGGAGAAATATTATATCAGCTAATTGGGGACAATTAGGGTTATGATACACCAAAATCAAGAGAGAGCCACAGTGGGCGAAGGAGAGCAAATTCTAAAGGAGGAGAGTCAATTTACACCACCTTGCATAACCATAACCACCACCACCATCATGTAGATCGAAACGCAAGGAGCGCATCCATACCAACAACACCAACAGATCAGACCTTCAAAATCGAGAAAAGTGTTTATTGCTTGCTTTCTTTAGCGATAATTGTGTTCATGTTAGTCTAGGATGATAAACCATTGTTAAGAAAGTTAATTTGAGTCAAATTGGAGAACTATATCATAAACTAGGGCTGATTTGATAAGAATTTGAATCCCATATGTAGATACGATGATGCCTATGAAATTATAATGAGTTCTATGAATAAATATGGGTTTAATTGAGAAGTTATGCATATCAATTTAAGAACTAGGGTTCTTGATAATAAACTGGGGATTTCGAATTATATGGATGATTGGTGATGATTTAATGATGTTAGGTCATGGGAAATCACATATATATGTTAGAATAATGTTTGGTATTGATTGTTGGAAGTTTGGGGTTGATCTTTAGAGGTTTTAGGAGTAAAAATGGTGGGAAAATGCTGAATCTGGAGGTAGGGGACGAAATAGCCCAGGTCGCGAGATGTCGCGCGAAGTCGCACGAAGGGAGTCGTTCGAGTGAGACCCGTATCTCGCACGAAGTCGTTTGAGCGAGATAGAGTTATCGCACGAAGCTGGATCGAGCGACACTTGTATGTCGTTCGAGCGAGATCTTATTCTGGTTCGAGCGATATTTCTAATTTTGAGAGAATTTCCTATTTTGCCCCTATTTGAGTAAACAGTCAATTTGAGTGAGAAAAACCAGTGTCCGATTAACCCAGAATAGTGCATAATTATTTAGAGTTGTTTAAGTGTAATGATTCAAACATCAGGGATGGTGAGTTTACCTTGAAGATTACGATAGAGAGATAATCGTAATTATAAATGCATCGAGAGTATTAAGTCATAAATACTTACGATATTAGTTCTAACGATATGGAACTTATAAGAATTAAAATTAGTGGTTACGTTTGGGACTTCTTATGATTATGTATTAAGGATTTCGAGTGACATATTATCCTTATATATATTACGAGAGAGGGAATATCGTAATTTAAAAATACGTTGATAATATTTAGTGATGGTAATACTACGTATGGAATATGACATTTGGCTTGTGTGTATACCGTTTGATTTAATGGGATGGGTGTATACCTATTACGTGCTTAATATTATGCATATGACATACCTAGATGCTTGCTATCATGGTGTGTGTGTGTGTGTGTGTGTGTGTGTGTGTAGAGACGGTCTTATCTTGGGTGACCTTCGGGGGGATATTTGACTTGTATCTCAGAACATAGGACTGTGAAGACTTATTTGTGAGTTGATAAGTCAACTGACTATGGGAGCGTAGGTATGTACCTGACCCATAGGTATGTGAACTATGTTCGCCGCCACTATTTGTGTTTTGTGTATATGGTTTGTGGGAGATTTTCGAACCGATTGTCCTTATTGGAGTACGAGATGTACCGGGACATGATAGCAGAGTATGCAATGTACTACATACTTAGCCTCGGGGTGTTGTATTAGCATATGTATATTATAGTGATGAATATGTATATGTATACTTGTGTTATTCGTACTGTGAGATAATTGTAGGTTATTGGGATAGTACAATCTTAAGTGACGTAAGCTGTGAATACTTAACTTAGTGTGATAACACTTAACCAAATTAATGAATGATGATATTAATAATGTGGAAAACTGGGAATCATGGGTCGCTATCACGAAGTATAACTAGAAGTAAGTCTTTATCTAGTTAGAAGTGTGTCAGATGGCTAGGTTGGATTAGATGTACGTTAGGCGTGCACCCTAGTTGAGAGAGGAGAATCTCACGTGAGAGTTCGAACTAACATGCATATAATACTTGCTTTAATGCAGTTTTAAGTACTTGATAATAAATCTTTTTAAAACATCGGGCTCTGACCCGTCTCTTGCATCTCTTCTCTCTTTTGATATATATATATATATATGTATTAGTACAGGTGACCAGACATAGGGACACCGGTTCTAGATACTTGGATGGTTTGCCGAGCTGCAGCTGTTGTAGAAGTTGTGGGTCATTGAGATTAGATGCTACTCTCATTTCATTCAGTTCCTAGTTCAGATATTTCAGTTCGGGCATGTGTCGCCCATTCTCATTAGCAGGGTTGTACTCAGTTTCCTTTGTAGTTCTTTTTAGTTGGATTGAGTATTTATTATGGTTTGGTTTGTGACTTTGAACTGGAAGGTTTTATCTAGTCTTAATTATTCAGTATTTGATTCAGTCAGTATTCATCTCTCGTGTATGGTTTTTAATTAAATGTTCAGAAATTAAATGAATTGATTGGTTTCAAGTTTAATTGGAAAATGTTTTGACACTAACTTAATTAAATGTTAGGTAATTAATTGGATTTAAGTTTTCGACAGTGATGCTAAGAGTGAACCAACCGAACATTCTGTTATAAATTTTTTAAAGGACTGATCACCCGATATTTAATTGGGCGGGGTGTCACAGGTGGTATCAGAGCATGAGGTTCTAGAGTCTTTTAGGATATGTACGGCTTTTTACTTTTCATCTTAGTGTTCTTTGATGTAGAGCCTTATTTTAGGATTATTGTATTCCACTACGTATGCGATTTATGCTCTCCTGCGATTTAGTTTAGTGAATCCAATTCATATGCGAGAGTGATTGGACTTCGTACTCCGAACGATATGGGACGACTAGCGAAGGCCGTTAGCGGGACTGCAAGAGAAGGAAAACAATTGAAAGTTATTAAGCATTCGGGGAACGGTGATCACGATAGAAGTCACCAAAAGTAATGTCTAAGTTTGATGGGCTAATGGAGGGAGCTAATTCAAAGGCAATAATGTAAAGTAGAGTGCAGCGACACTCAGAATTTTAAATTCAGAAGAAATTTTTCTAGCTCGGAGAAACGGCAAAGAGTAAGAATAGAAAATCAAATCGAGATATTGGATACAGGTGGACCATTTTAATTTTCCATCCACCGGACAGACAGAGATACAAAAGAGATGTCGAACTTATCACCAGCAGGTTGGGTAGAGACCGCCCGTAAAGGATGAGTTAACTTGGTAAGCGAACTTTGTAACCGAAGTAGGAGTCACGGAAGATAAAAAGGGTCCGTAAGTTGAAAATGGGCTCGTGGGTGGAATACCCTAGCGTGAATGGGAGGTGCGACTAAGGTGACTAGTGTCAATGTCATCAAAGTATATGTTTACTAGAATATGTCAACGCCCCAGAAGAAAGGGAGCCAGTAGAGTTGTGATACCTAACCGAAGGCCAAGATTGAATTCAGCAGTGCTAGTGGAACATCACGAGAAGGTATAACCAGTGGGGGTGGGGGGAACTATTTAAATGATATGATTAAATCTTAACGTAATGGTGATGGATTCAGCCAAGACCAGCGGGTCGACCATGTGTTCCATATGCCCTATAGAGCGCAAGGAACAACGAAAATAACAATTGGGAGTTAGGACTGCCAGGTCCGAGAGAAGGATATCCCAACAAGGCCAGGAGGACCAGTGAAAGGGAAATTACCCTGTATGTAGAGAGAAGGGTTACCAGTATTGAATGTGTTCACGTGAGAAGTGAAATTGATAGTATCGGGAATAATAAACCGTGTCTGTAAGGCATACCAGTTGGAGAAGTAAAATGTCCAGTATAGGAATCGGGTCAAGAAAATTGGGCCCAGGAACTAATAACCCAAGAGTAGTGGGTTTAGGCAGGACCAGCGTAGTCCTCAATAACTATAGCATACCGTATTTCAGGGTCGGCGGGGCCCAGGAAATAAAGGGAAGGCCAGTAAGACCATAATTAAGGCCTAGAGATATGGGGCCAACGTATCAATGTCCGACGGGTAAGCCGTAAATCAGAATAACGCACCCACAATGAGGAAGGGAAAAACTAATGAGTGGAATCCGAAAGGTATAACGATTGTAGATAATTATGGGTCGCGAAAAGTGCGTGCGGTGACCCTACGATCACGCTAGACTGATGAAGCTTTGTTTCATCATTAGGAATAAATGATGAGTTCAAGTGGCATGGGTGTGTCACAACATATGTGAATAGTTAACACTAAATATTCGAGTGTGCATCGGGTTTACTGAGTACGCTGGCGATGGAAACCTTATTATTTATATGACTACCATTTGGTAGCGAGATTTTTGTACCACCTGCGGGGAGGAACAAGTGTGGACACTAAGAGAAATTTGTATATGGTATTATGTAACGATTTGTGCTCCTTGGAGCGTTATGATAATGGAGCATATTATTATCATATTGTATGATTACTGGTTACCGAGGGTTTGAACGGTAGTAAATTGTGTGATAAGACTATTGTACTAAAAATTTTAAATTTTAAATATATGGTTCTAACGAGGCGTCACCTGAAAGACGGTTGAGCCTGCATATGTGTTGTATTGTATTGTATAATTCAGTGAGTATGTTGTCTTACTATGTTGATCCCGGTGAGCAGGGATGTTTTACTGATGTGATTCAGGGTATATTGACTTATTACAGAAAGGAGAGATATAACTCCTTAATCATAGCGCTAATAACTTGTGATAGTGAGAGCGCCGCATTGTATGCCATCTTTAGTGACATAAAAGTGAACGAGTAGACTTTTTATGTTCGTAGACGGGAATTCAGGGATATATGTTATGGATTAAGGACTTAACGGATCTTGACGACCGATAGTGTTAAGTAGTAGTGTATCGGGGGGTTCCTTGTTTGGATTTCGCTTTATGAGACATCCCACGCATGAAACTTAGTGAACATTGGAAGTTGGGAGAAGTTTGCCTTTAGTACATGGATTTAGTATCATAGTGATTGCACTTATACGTAGTTATAGCTGTGAGTTAATGGTTAGATTACAAACTAAGGCCGATAGAGCCGTATAAGATTAATATGTGATAATGTTACCAATCGTTGACACCACGAGTAGACCGGTGGGACAACCTAAGATATTATTAGGTCAAAAAGGTAGGGTGCATGAGTAGGACCTTACCATATAGTCATGCCAAGTATGTGGGGCATAATTTGATATTTATATAATACGTCTAGTACGGTGGTGCTGCAATGCACAAAGCATAGGGTGTATGGGCGCCCTAGATATTTGGGTAATAAAAAAAATTTCCTTAAGTGAAAGATTGTGAGACAATGAGTATTTTAGATGTAACTGAATGTAAGAGTGTGACTTCAGGACTTAATTATTTGATGGGTTAGGGCAGTTAGGACAGTTAATTCCCATATTTTTCCACCAGGATGGTATAGGAAGAATTCGATAAATTTAACCCGGGGAAGTTGAAAGTTACTTGATAGGACATGGAGAGAACATGTTTCACGAGAATCTGAAGCTTAAAGAGAGGGGGAAGGACTTGTGACACGCAGTGATGACATTATCGCCTGAGTCATAGATGTGGATGCGGTTGTAAGAAAGGTACAATTCATAATGTTATAAAGACGTATTAGTGATGGCATAAGCAAAGAAAGACATTACTGAGCTCCAATTGGAAGTGGACCATCAGGAAATAATAAAGTTCCTTCAGCATTAGGAATTCCTTGGTAGTAATGGGAGAGTGAATCCCTGGACCATTACAAAGTTAATTACTTCGCAATGGGATCACGCCCCTATGTGGGTGAAAGTGGGATGGGTAATTAAAGTAGCTCACGTTATGCCAAGTTGGGACAAATCATAACGTGTAACAATACACCTTAACCATTATTCCTGGGATAGTAAGGTTATATGGGGTACAATTAGAGTTTTTGTCCGATAGAGTCAAGAGAGTTATAACTCGATTATTGGGAAGACTTTCCGGGAGGCCATGAATATCGAGATGTGAATATATCCGGCCTAACACAATCGCAGGCGGACGGGCATACTGAGAGTTCTAGTTACACATTGCGAGGTATGTTATATTTCCAATTATGGTAAGGTTTAGTGTAATATCTTCCACTGTTGGAGTTAGCGTAAGACGACTCCCCTCAGCTCATTATCGATAGAATTCCATTTAAGGCGTTATATATCAACCCTTGTCATTCTTGTGCTTATTGGTTAGAGGGGAGGACAATAATCTACTAGGTCCAGAGGAATTTTAGGGCCCACTAACCAGGATGGAAATGATTGGGAGTTGGAATATGGCATGTTGGAATGAGGAAATTAGTACCTAGTGACGTGGGATCTTTTTCTATTATTGTTAAGTTTGGGTCGGTAGCGTACAGGCTTGGGTTCCATAGTCCCTTGCGAAGGCAGTATGATGAAAATGTGTTAACATTTATAGTATATATTGTGTGTAAAATACATACCGTACAAGCAAGAATAAACTACTGAAGAAACATAGTAGTAAGACAAATTCGTGTATATCTAAATATCGATTAATCTACTAGTGCGAGTAGTAAGAAGCTAGATAGTAATTATCTAAAATTTAAGTGGTGAAACTTAAATGGTAAGGCTTGGAGAGTAAATTATAACATCAGTGAGGTATTCATTATTAAGGGTATTCGGTAATGTACTGTATGGGCAGTACTGCGTAGATTACATGAGTTGTGGGGTAAATACCCAGAGTTGTCCTTACCAGAAATGCCTTATTCTCTGAATTTCGGGACAAAATTCTGTTATTAGGGGGGGAGTATGTAACACCCCGTATTTTCGAAGATTTAAATAATTATGTGATTTATTATTATTGTTGGATTAATTAAATTAAAATGTGAGAATTAATTATTAATCCAGATTAAAATTGAATATTTTACTAGCGTGACGATAAGTTAGTAATTATTAATATTACTGTGAGAATAAGTAATATGGAATGACGATTTTATATAACTAGTCGTTAAGAGTGGTATATTAAGTCGGGACGCGCCTGTGAGTCGTGTCAGGACTAATTAAGTAGGATAAAAAGGTAAATTATTTTAAGTAACTCGTATGATCATTTCGAGTGTGCCGTTGAGTCCGTAGGGGTCGAAATAGTCAAAAAACTCTACCCGAGTATTTTATTTGGACTCCGAGATATTTTTAGGCCAAGTCGGCACTCGGTAGGGTTAGTTTTGTAATTTGGATTTTTAGAGAAATTAAATGGACGAAAATTGGAGAAATATGATATCAGCTAATTGGGGACAATTACGGTTCTGATACTCTAAAATCAAGAGAGAGCCACAGTGGGTGAGGGAGAGAAAATTCCAAAGGAGGAGAGTCAATTTACACCACCTTGCACAACCACCACCACCATCGTGTAGATCGGAACGTGAGGAGCGCATCCATACCAACAACACCAACGGATCAGAACTTTGAAATCGAGGCAAGTGTTTATTGCTTGCTTTCTTTAGCGATAATTGTGTTCATGTTAGTCTAGGATAATAAACCATTGTTAGGAAAGTTAATTTGGGTGAAATTGGAGAACTATATCATAAACTAGGGCCGATTTGATAAGAATTTGAATCCCATATGTAGATACGATGATGCCTACGAAATTATGATGAGTTTTATGAATAAATCTTGGTTTAATTTAGAAGTTATGCATATCAATTTAAGAACTAGGGTTCTTGATAATAAATTGGAGATTTCGAATTATATGGATGATTGGTGATGATTTAATGATGTTAGGTTATGGGAAATCACATATATATGTTAGAGTAATGTTTGGTATTAATTGTTGGAAGTTCGAGCTCGACCTTTAGAGGTTTTAGGAGTAAAAATGGTGGGTAAACGCTAAATCTGGAGGTAGGGGACGAAATAGCCCAGGTCGCGAGATGTCGCGCGAAGTCGCGCGAAGGGAGTCGTTCGAGCAAGACCCGTATCTCGCGCGAAGTTGTTCGAGCGAGATAGAGTTATCGCGCGAAGTTGGATCGAGCGACACTTGTATGTCGTTCGAGCGAGATCTTATTCTGGTTCGAGCGAGATTTCTAATTTTTAAAGAATTTCCTATTTTGCCCCTATTTGAGTAAACGGTCAATTTGAGCGAGGAAAACCAGTGTCCGATGAACCCAGAATAGTGCATAATTATTTGGAGTTGTTTAAGTGTAATGATTCAAACATTAGGAATGGTGAGTTTACCTTAAAGATTACGAGAGAGAGATAATCGTAATTGTAAATGCGTCGAGAGTATTAAGTGATAAATACGTACGATATTAGTTCTAACGATATGGAACTCATAAGAATAAAAATTAGTGGTTATGTTTGGTACTTCTTATGATTATTTATTAAGGATTTCTAGTGACATATTATCCTTATATATATTAAGAGAGAGGGAATATCGTAATTTAAAAATACGTTGATAGTATTTAGTGATGGTAATACTTCGTATGGAATATGACATTTGGTTTGTGTGTATACCAATTGTTTTAATGGGTTGGGTGTATACCTATTACATGCTTAATATTATGTGTATGACATACCTAACTGCTTGCTATCACGGGGGGTTGTGTAGAGACGGTCTTATCCTGGGTGACCTTCGGGGGGATATTTGACTTGTATCTCAGAACATAGGACCGTGAAGACTTATTTGTGAGTTGATAAGTCAACTGACTATGGGAGCGTAGGCATGTGCGTGACCCATAGGTATGTGAACTATGTTCGCCACCACTATGTGTGTTTTGTGTATATGGTTCGTGAGAGATTTCCGAATCGATTGTCCTTATTGGAGTACGAGATATACCAGGACATGATAGCAGAGTATGCAATGCACTACAGGCTTAGCCTTGGGGTGCTGTATTAGCATATGTATATTATAGTGATGAATATGTATATGTATACTTGTGTTATTCCAACTGTGAGATAATTGTAGGTTATGAGGATAGTACAATCTTAAGTGACGTAAGTTGTGAATACTTAACTTAGTGTGATAACACTTAACCAAATTAATGAATGATGATATTGATAATGTGGAAAACTGGGAATCACGGGTCGCTATCACGAAGTATAACTGAAAGTAAGTCTTTATCTAGTTAGAAGTATAACTGGGAAGGTTTTATCCAGTCTTAATTATTCAGTATTTGATTCAGTCAGTATTCATCTCTTGTGTATGGTTTTCAATTAAATGTTTAGAAATTAAATGAATTGATTGGTTTCAAGTTTAATTGGAAAATATTTTGACACTAACTTAATTAAATGTTAGGTAATTAATTGGATTTATATTTTCGACAGTGATGCTAAGAATGAACCAACCGAACATTCTGTTATTAATTTTATAAAGGACTGATCACCAGATATTTAATTGGGGGGGTGTCACAGTATGAGAGGGTATGGGGCCTGAGAATGGGTGGGCCATAGGTACCATGGAACAAATGTTTAAAAATATCTAAAAAATATTTAAAAAATCCCAAAAATATTTAGAAAATTATTTTGATGGGAATTAACACTCACACACCTAAAATGGTACAGACGCAACATAAAATATGCAAGCCTAGGTGCAGTGTTGATATACTACCTTTGAGACCATTAGAGGAATTCGCTGTAGTGTATGATGCTCTTTGGTAGCAAGGGATATGACTCTAATTTTGTCACTATTTCCAAACTAGATAAGCGCCTATACAGTATTGACTTAAGCGAGTAAAAATTATAGGGTGCTTCAATCTCCCCCTTTGGAAATATAAGACAAAATCTCCTTTTAGTCATTGAGCACTCGTAGAGATACAAAAAGATAAGAAAATTCTATTCCTATACAAAAATTATATCTACTCCATATCCTAGAAAGAGAAAATTACATTACTCAACTAAATACAGAACAATACCCTAACAATATTATGATATGAACGAGGTACTGATTTCCTAAAAATAAGATAGCTAAGATTAAGTATTTTAGTTGAAGTGAACAAAAAGATGTTCAAGTGGACTCAAATTTCTCCCCCATTTTGTCTCAAATGGACAAAGGGAGGCACAAATATTCATAAGCAATTCCTTGAACTCTACTAATTCACGAATAAAGTGATATCGAATCTTAATGAGTTTTGTGTGAGAATATTGCACATGATTTTGGGAAATATTAATTGCACTTTGATTATCACAATAGATATGCAACTTATCTTCAATTATGCCATAATCTTTTAACATCTGTTTTATCCAAAGTAATTGCAAACAACAACTTCCTGCTGCAATGTATTATGATTCAGTGGTGGATAGTGATGTACAATTTTATTTCTTGCCAGACCATCCTACCAAATTATTTCCTATATAATAACAGGCTCTTGACGTACTCGTACTGTCACCGGAACACCCAGCCTAGTCAGCATCGGTGTAGCCAATTACAGAAGTGGATATGTCATTTGTGTACCAAAGTCCTAAGTTGAGAGTACCTTTAACATATTTTATGATCCGCTTAACACACGATAAATGACTCTCTTTAGGAGCATTCTGATATCTAGTGCATACACAAACAACATACATAATGTCAGGGCGTGAGGCAGTTAGGTATAGTAAGCTTCCTATCATACTACGATAAAGAGTGGGATTAATAGATTTCCCATGTTCATCCTTATACATTTTTACCCAAGTACTCATGGGTGTCCTAGCATCTTTTACATTTTCTAAGCCGAACTTCTTAACAATCTCTAAAGCATATTTGGATTGCGAGATGAATAATCCTTCATAATTCTGTTTTACCTGAAGTCCTAAAAAGAATTGTAACTCCCCCACAAGGGACATTTGAAATTCTCCATGCATAACTTGGGAGAAATTTTCAATTTCGATTAAGGATGTAGATCCAAACATTATATCATCTACATAGACTTGGGCTATAACTACAGTTTTGTCAAAATGTTTGACAAATATGGTTGGATCATTACCACCTCTCCTTGAAGAGTGCCACTACAGCGGAATTAATGCGACTTCTCAAATAAACCAATTTTAATTATCTATCAACAAAATCGGATTTAATAAAACCCAAGTTTTAATTTAATCCTAAAATATGCATCTAAGTGATATGGAATCATAAAACAAGAAGCATGCAAAGGTTGGAAACATCAAGTTAAGGAAAAAATCCCCTCAGGGTAAAAACCTCTTATTTCCACTATAATTTGTAAAGTAACGGTTTACAGTCGGATTACAACGAAAATACAATATGACTTACGAATACCCGCAGGTGTCGGTCGCAGACGTCAGCAATGAATCCACACGCAACGAACTCACAAGAACCATAGTCTTATCTTTAACCCAGGAATACCGCAGTACTTTCCTAATGACCTCAGTCCGGTGTAAATTTATCCTCTCTACAAAGAGTTGAACAATAACAAAGATCTGTTCTTTGGGTTCCCAAATAATTCACTAAATATTGGGATGTTTTGTGAATTGAAAAAAAGAGATTGAACTCTCAAAAGGTTGGAGAATAAAGTAAAGCACTCAAAATCGTATTCTGTTTAAAATCAGTGTTTCTCCACATGAAATACAGAAGTCTGACACCCTTTAAATTAGGGGTGTTCAAAAAACCGACTGGACCGACGGACCGAACCGAACCGAGCCGAACCGACCCTTTTTTTTCGGTCTTTTTTCTTAATCGGTCCGGTCTCGGTTTATTTTTTTGGTGGACCGACCTAGTCGGTCCGGTCCACGGTTTACAGTTTCAAAAACCCTGTTAGGACCGACCCGGACCGACTGTATATAAAATAATATATTTTTACATATATATGTATATATATAAGATAAATAAATAGTAAAAATATATATTTCAATATTTGATTAGTTTAAATTATAGTTTAATCCAATAGTAGGTTTGTTTTAATCGCAAATTTTGATATTTTTTAGTTTTTAATGTTTGAAAAAAATAGATTCGGGTATATTTGTACTATTATAAATGATGTAATTCATTAATGTGAGGACCGACGGGTTAGACTGGACCGACCCTATAAAAAACCGAACCGACTAGGGTCGATTAACCGACATTATCGGTCCGGTCTCGGTACATTTTTTTAGAGGACCGACCAAGTCGGTCCGGTAAAAAAAAAACCTGAAAACCGAACCGGACCGGACCGGACCGCGAACACCCCTACTTTAAATACTAAAAATCAAGGCGGTGATGTGTTAGAAAAGAACTCTTCTCGTTCGAACGACATACAATGTCATTTGAATGAGATTCTTTCTCGTTTGGATGACCTATCAAATTAGGTCATGATTGTATATAATTTCGATACGAACGCGTGGTCGCCAGTTTCGTATTTTTCTGATTTTTTATGAATTAGTTATGATTTTTCTACGGAAAGGTGTCTGAGAACAAAATCTTTAGATAGTATGAATTTAAAAAAAAAAAATAATAAAAACTTTTAAAGCTCCGCTCCAACACTTAGAAGATATTTTATGAAAAATAATCACAATACTCTAAGTGCATTATTAAGGTACTCTAAAACGTAATATTACCAAAGTTAACCTTGCGGAGACTGTTTGTTGAAGAACCTTGATTATTCAGATTCATCTTGATGTGAATGTGATCTTGATCTTCTTCGACGGTGTAGCGGTATACGACATATAAATTGATAACGGATAAAAATGTCCTTACAAATCTCCCTCTATGTCTTTGCCAGTACAAAAGAAAAATATTCGAATTATCAATCAAAATATGACATATACAAATTTACCCTCCCATGAACCCAAAACTGAAAAGGTAAATGACAAGTCTTCCAACTTTTCTTCAAAAATCTTCAAATTCAAATCTTCAAACCTTTAATCTTTTCTCATCAGGGTGTGCAACATAATGATCATCAATCTTCGTACCTACACACATGAGATAAAACAAATACCATCGTGACGCATCGAGTTTGAAATGATATAAGAATAAATCAATTAATATAATCAAATCTCCCCTTAATGCAAACTCCCCCATAAAATCATAATTCGTTCTCCCCCTTTTTATTTGTCCGAAATAGAGAAGGAAAAGATTAAACAACGCATGTAGAGAATATGCTCAAAGGATCCACAGACTATTTTTGAATTTTATATTTTTTCAAACAAAAATAATTTACAAAAATAAACACATGAATAACATTAAGACAACCAAATCATGGATATGGAATGAATGGGTGTGAACAAATTCAATAGGTAATAAAACTCAATCAAGCATATGTGCACGATTTATAAGTCTACTCCTATCGATTGAACATAAAAAATATCCTTAGGTGTAAAATTGTTGAATTTAGATGATATCGACTAAATCAAATCAACAAATTAAAGCCTAAGTGATTTTCACACCAATAACGTCTGAAATTTTTTATTGTCATTTCGAGAACTTTTCGAAGGACGTGCAAACCCATTGATTACTTTCCAACCAAACTCTCACATATATAATAAAGCAATTTTTTTATATCTGACGAGGTACTAAATTCTCAACTTAAAGAAAACTTATTGGCCCAAATTTTGGCATATTTCATCTTTTTATTGCCTTTTTGTGCGGGCTCTTTTCAAACGGTGGCTTTCATGACGTGATAGTTATTCACTCGCAGCCCTTTCCCGTGTCACTCATCATTTTTTCAAATTTAAATAAATTCCTCACGGGCAATGGTTTTTACATGCACTACTTTTATTACTCTCGTATTATTGCACTTGGTTTATTTTAAGGACAAGATTGAGATGAAAACACTCGATCAACATGTGATAGACAAGTATAATAATCATAAAAATTCATGCACGTGTGCAATAAAGGACATATTGAGTCAAACATATAGGAAGTATCATCTAATAACATCTCAATGACTCCAAACATTGTAAAGCACGTGGATGACATGATATATTGTCTCAAAACACTATCAACTTATCACATGGATAAATGGAATGAAATTGTGACTTGATCATCCTAAGTGTTGATTCATATACGGTGTAAAACAAAATACAAAAATCTTTTTCTCTTTTTCAAAATTTTTTAAAACCAAAAATATTTTTGGTTTTTCAAAATATATGACAAATGTACTACAATCAGCAACAGGCATAATATCAACATGAAAGTCATCTTGTGCTAGCAAAACATAAATCACACAAATGAATCATTAGTCAAAGCAGGTGTGATTAAAGAAAATATGCAGTGTTATCAAATAAGCATGAATATCAAGAGAAGCTGCATATAAACTGTTCCAGAAGCAACCATCAATACCATAAATGTAACCAATGAACTCAGGGTACTGTAAACAGAGAAAAAAAATTCTCCAGAGGTCACTCGAACTAGACAGCCTATCGTTCAAACGATAAGGCATCTCGCGAGAAATATCATTCGAATGAGATATCAAATTTTCACTGTTTGCCTAAAAAGTTATGCAGTGATGCCGAGTGAAAACTTTCCAGAAAAGGATGCCTGAAGGATGCCGACAACTTCAAAACAGTAGATATCATAAGTAAAAGAAATTTAAACTACAACAAAGTGAGTCATAACACTAGTAAAAGTATATCAAGACGCACAACTAGTGTATGACAAATATCATCACAATCAACCAAAAGATCTCACATGGGGTGAATCACATGGAAGAAGACAAGAGTAGTGAATAATTAGACCATAGGCCTCTAAATTCGATTTCCTAACCCAAATCGATGTGTAACGAGGTGTGGGGGTTTGGGGAATCAGTGTGACTCTCTCTTTAAACTTCCTAGGTCCATTCAAAAGTTTGTAACATAAACGCCTAAGATGACCTTGCTTACCGCAATGTGTGCAAATGTAAATCGGGGGGGGTGAATGTTACCTAAAGGTGGTCCTTTTCTCAAATTCCTAGGTGGCGCTCTCCTTAAATTCTTAGGTGCCCCTCGCACGATGTTCCTAGGTGTCTCTCGCTTGAAAACCCTCGGTGCCTCTCTCTTAATAACCCTAGGTGCCTCTCTCTTAACAACCCTAGGAGGCTCTCTCATACGTGTGGGGTTGGATCTGGGGATGGGTGTGACACTCTCATCGAAGCCTATACCACCCCTATCCTCCTTAATTTGGACATTCCCTAAAAGTTTATCAAGCTTTTCAGACCTAGCCTCCAAATCGAATTTCACCTTACTCGAATCTCTCAAACTTTTCTCAAGTTCACCTATTCTATATTCAAGTAAACGTTTAGAATCCCCAAACTCAAAAATCTCCTTTTTCATAGCTTCCATCACGCCTCGAAGATCATCTCTCTCACCCTCGACATATCCAAGCTTCTCTCTCAAAATTTTCTCTCGTGCCCTAAGTTCTTCAACTAAAATATCATTATCATTTTTTAAGGCACGCTCTTGCAAATGGGCTTTCAATTTCAAATTTTCTTTTTTTATTTTTAAAGATTCAGCATAAAGTTTATTGAAAGCAGTTTGCAAGTCACGCTCATCCTCACTTGTGTCGTCCTCACTCAACTCACTTTTATCACTAGTCACACGGGTGGGAAACTCTCACCTAGAAGAAAAAAAAACTTCTTCTTCCGAATCATTGTCACTAATTGTAGAAACACGAGATGTCGGTTTATTCAATTTCATCATCAAATTTTGGGGACACTCATCTATCGTGTGACCCACACCCTCATAATCCGAACACCTCTCAAAATTATTTTGAACAGAAGATTTAAAATAAGAGTTCGTGTGAATTTTCCAATTATATTTTTTCAAAAAGTTGACACCGAAAAATCATCAAAACCGCCAAAAGTCATTTTTGAGAGAAAACGGGATCAAAAATTGATTTTTCAACACAATTTTCGAAAACATGATCAAACGCAATAGATTAGCGATACCCGCTCTAATACCAATTTGACGACGTGAGTAGTCAAATTGTATTAGGGAAAAACTTTAAAAATTGGGATCACTCGATAATTTAGAGTAACCCGCTCTGATACTAATTTGAAGAGTGTCGCTACAACGAAATTAATGCCACTTCTCAAATAAATCGATTTTAATTATGTATCAACAAAATCAGATTTAATAAAACCCAAGTTTGAATTTAATCCTAGAACATGCATATAAGTGATATGGAATCATAAAGCAAGAAGCACGCAAAGGTTGGAAACACCATGTTAAGGATAAAATCCCCGTAGGGTAAAAACCTCTTATTTCCACTATAATTTGTAAAGTAACGGTTTACAGTCGGATTACGACGCAAATACAATTTGACTTACGAATACCTGCAGGTGTCGGTCGCAGTCGTCACCAATGAATCCACACGCAGCGAACTCATAAGAACCGCAGTCCTATCTTGAGCCCTGGAATACCGCAACACTTTGATAAGAAGCTTTTTGCGTGTTCATTGTACGGTCGTTGTCTTCAAAAGCCACTTTTAAAATTTTATTGAGTACCTACAAAACTTGTCTAAAAATAACTCTTATTGCGGTATGTACGGGTATCAATCCAACTTTCAGTGGTGAAACAATTGATGTGAAAACTTGCAATTCAATTTTTTTATGAAAATATTTTTTTTATTTTTTATTTTTTTAAAAACAATTTCAAGGGAAAAATTAACTACTAGATGCTAAAATTAAAATGATTAAATAAAAAAAAATGTGTGCAACCGAGTGTGAAATAATGTGAGAAGGTCAAGAGATGGGATTACACTTCATTTTTAATTATTCTAATCTCTCAATTTATTAATGTGAAATATTTTGAGATTATATTAAATCGATAATCTAACTCTCGTTAAAATTATAAATTTAATAAAATCTTTTTCAGAAAATTAATTTAAAAATATCACACAATGAAAAATTAGGAATTATACTGTTTTCAGAAAATTACCCGCTAGGGTCAATTTAACGAAAATAATATCAATCCTCGAATTTCAATACCGAATTAATATTCAAATATCGGAAAAACCTATCTCTAGTTCGATTCCTAAATTCAAACATTAATTTGTTCAATTAATTTACTAACTCTCGTTACATAAATTAATTGGTGACAGTTAAAAATAAACTTTCCTAGAATTATAACATTAATGAAATTGATTAATTAAACTAACATCATTCGCAGTGCATCCCACCCCTTGAACGGGGTGTTTAGCCAAACATTCTAATGTGTGCCTAAACAACAATCAATAATATGTCAAGAAGGATATAAATTGAAAAGAGAAAGAAGAAATACTATACGCAATTTTTTCTATAAATTTGTCTTGAAATGCGCCTTGACATGCGTCCAACTTCTTCACAATTTTTAGCACTTGATTACAAAAAAGAACACTAAAAACTAAACCTAAAAATTATTCTAAAGCTAAACTATTTTTTTTGTATTTTTCTGGAATTTTTTCATGACCCAAAACTGTACATAATATATACAGTTGCTCTCTCTATATGCGTCTCTCTCCTTTTTCTGATCTGTGAGAGTCCCCCGCTTTAATGAGCTAATGCCCCTTTTTTATAACGCTCATAGTTGGTGTTTTTGTTTAGAGATTTTCTTGGGATTTACTTTTGGCTTGGGATTGACTCCGATTTTTATGAAGGTTGGTGGAAGGCCGGTCACTATAGGGATTGAAGTGGGTCTCGAGTTTGGTTGAATTTTGGGTATCCGGGTTAGACAGAACCCGAGATCGGTCTTGAGGTGTTTGGGTTTGTGGATTGCTGCCATAGATGTGGGTCTCGCCGGATTCAGGTTCGAAAAGGGGGTCGTCGGCGGTTACGGGGGTTTGTTCTGCAAGTTAGGACGACGGGTTTAGTACTCGGGTTACAGGGGGGTTGAAGTTGGGTTGAGACATAATCAGGTTTTGGATACGGGTTTTATGAGAGAGAGAGATGTGGGTTAAACTGGGTATGAAGGAGAGAGAGATAGAGAGGTATAAGGATGGAGGTTTTGGATATGGAGGTGAGATGAGAGAGAAGGTGGGATTGGTGTTGGAATATGGTGAATAGTGTATGGGATTGGGTGTAGTGGTTGTGTGTGGTAAGGGTTTATGGTAAGAAGAGTGAAGGTTAGGGATTGGTTTAGGGGTATATGAGTGTATGGGTGTATGATATATGTGTGTGTGTTAGTATCCTAAAAAAAACTAAAAACTAAAACTAACAAAATTAAAAATTAAAATCTAAAAAAATAAAATTTATTAAAATTAGAAACTAAAAAGTTTATTCCTAAAATAAAATAAAATGAAAAAGTACAAATCCTTAAGCTAAAAAATAAGGCCTTAAAAAAATACTCATCCTAATGAGATAAAAACTAAAAACTAAAAATAACTTCCTAAAAAAAACTAGTCCTAATAAAATTTAAAATAAAATAAACTATTAATAATTAAAAACTAATAAAAATCAAAATCAAAATAAAGAAATATAAAATTCAAAAATAAATCCTAGAAAAATCTAAATAAATCTAAATAATTCCTAAAAATAAAATGACTCAAAATAAAATATAAAAGAAATTCTAAAATTTAAAACGACTCAAATAAAAATCTAAAAATAATATAAAATACAAATTAAACACACACGGGGATCGGGTGATGGACTGGGCTCGGTGTACGCTTAGGTTTGGTTCGAGGATAGGGTTTGGAACTTCGGAAATGATCTCGGCAAGCTCAAATACGGACTTCAGACTTCGCGGTCTCTTTGATTTCTTCGATGCATGTTTTTGACCGCTATTATGTCGCAATTATACCGATTTAGCATTATTTGTACCGCAATTACGTATTGACCTGAGAAATAAACAAATACAAACATAAGGTCATTTTTATTAAAAACGAGTGAAAATAGAGATAAGTAACCAAAAGTGTGTCACTTTCGCAGACACTGGCGATTGCACTTAACATGTGTAACAAGCCGTTAAACCTATAGGTTGCCCTACAGGACGAGTGGCGTCTCGTGAGGGTTTCCAGTGAATATACCCACAAAATTCGAAAGTTTATTTAAATGCAGTATCTGAGTAGATGATGAAACGCTATTGTGACACCCCGCCTAATAATATACCGGGTGATCAGTCTTATACTAAATTAAAACATGAATCCCAGTTGGATCATCCTTAGCATCATTGTCGAAAACTTTTTAAAACTTACTAACCACCTAGTATTCCAAAAGCTAGTGCCAATTTTTAACTTTTCGATTAAACAAAACAGTACATGCGGAATTAAAATATAAACCATTCACACAACTGAATGAAAATAAACTGAATTATAATTACACAACTTGCCGAATAAATCACCGACCACCAAGAAAATCCAATACAAATATTCAACACCTGAATAAATTACACCTGAAAACTGTACCGAGAAGTCTGGGCGACAAGCCCTAAATAAAACTGAAACTGATACAAGATTCCTACTCTAGGAATGAATGAATGATGCGTCTAATTCAAACTCCTGCTAGCATCCACATATGCCGCAGCTCCGTGTTCCTGGAATCGAATATCAAACCTGGCGTCCCTGTGGCTGGACTCCTAAAAGGTTTTGAAAATAGTTTTATAGCAAGGGTTAGAACCCAAAACATTTTGAAAATATTTAGCAAGTGAATTAACTGCAGTAATTTAAAATGCATGAATGCGCTTCATATTTAAGTTAGTGTCGCACTCCCTTGTGGACATTCTCACCCCTCCACTATTGTGCACACCTACCGATTATCTTAACCCCACCTAGTTGTACTACCCCATTCAACTAGTCCTGGTATAACCTTACCTTACCATACTGCTCTAACCCGAGTATAAATGATTCTTGAATTATAAGTTATCTCACAATTAACTTAATTAATTCCTCTTAAATAATAGCATATAACCGTACAAAAAGTTATATAAAGTAAATACATCACACACTGTATTATTCCCACAAATGATTAACTTAATTAATTTCTCATTAATTAACTGCGTATAGCTGTAACCCGAGTTATATAAAGTAAATACATCACACACTGTATTATCACCTACATATAATAGTTACTACCATATTATATGTACCTTTACTAACATCCACACATATATCATACGTGTATCCATCCTTCCGAGTTTACCCTCACCGGATGATTCCCTCTAAAATGCTATCTCACTAGGTGTGCTCACAAAACCTAGTTTCCCCGAGTTGAAATCGCTCACTAACTCGGCCCAAAATATAAACGTAGTGGAGGCGGTCATATTCCTTCCCTGAAAGTGAGATAAATCCCTCACCCATATATACCGGACGCTATGACCTGGGGATATACTCGCCTACTAGGGGTGTGCAAAAAAACCGACCAAACCGACAAACCGACAAAACCGAGCCGAACCGAAAATTTTCGGGCGGGTTTTTTTTAGGGTCGGTTCGGTTCGGTTTAATCAGGTATAAAACCGACTGGGTCGGTTCGGTTTTCGGTTTTGGCATAAAAAAACCGATTTTGAACCGAACCGAACCGATTTAATTTTTATACTTTTTAATTTTATATTTTATATTATATTTATATTAGTGTTGACATATTATATTATATTTCTTAATTTTATATTTATATTAGGTATTAAAAAAATATATTTTTTATTAAAATAAAGGAAAAAATCGAACCGGCCCTGTATAAAACCGGCCCTGTAAAAAACCGACGGGAAAACCGAACCGGCCCTGTCAAAAACCGACCCGATTCGGTTCGGTTCGGTTCGGTTCGGTTTTTCAGCATTTTCGGTTCGGTTCGGTTCTCCTCCTCCAAAAACCAACATGGTCGGTTCGGCCCAAAAAACCCGGTCAAAACCGAACCGACCGACCCGTGAACACCCCTATCGCCTACTCCTCAAGCTAGGGGATTCACCCACATCGCGCAACCTCCCTTGATAGCATTAGAGTATTTAAATTGAATAAATATCTAGTCACTGATATTTAATATCACACACAATATAAACACATATATATATACTATCACTGTACCGTATATATATAATATAAACCCCAGCTTTACCGTGTACTCAAAATCCCGTACACTGCCTGTAATTTAGTATCACACACAATATATATATATATATATATATATATATATATATATATATATATATATATATATATATATATATACTATCACTACACCGTATATATATATATATTATAAACCCTGGCTTTACCGTGTACTAAATATCCCGTACACTGCCTGAAATTTCCTGAGTCTGTGGCCCGACTCAACGTAATTAATTTTCTCACTTAATAATTTATCGTTTTCCCGAGTCTATGGTCCGACTCTAATATATTCAACTCATACCTCAATTTATATAGTATTTTCCCCGAGTCTATGGTCCGACTCCAATTAAATTAATTAACGCACTTATTAATTTAATACCTCCCCGAGTCTATCGTCCGACTCTATCGTCTGACTCTAATTAAATTAATTATTACACCCATTAATTTAATACTTACTCGAGTCTACAATCCGACTCCTATTTAATTAATTTACACATTAATTAATCAACACAAATCCGAGTCTGCAATCCGACTCTAATTAAATTAATTATCACATTTATTAATTTAATCATTTCCGAGTCTACAATCCGACTCTAATTAAATTAATTATCACATTTATTAAATTAATCCTACCCGAGTCTACAATCCGACTCTAATTAAATTAATTATCACATTTATTAATTTAATCCTACCCGAGTCTACAATCCGACTCTAATTAAATTAATTATCACACCCATTAATTAATAACTTGGTGTCACCCAACCATTATCCCCGGACTCGCTCACTTGGCCCGTACCTCAATATTTTCCGAGTCAATGTTCCGACTCCAAATTAATTACCTTCTCTCAATAATAAATTTACTACTTTGATGCCACTTAACCAATATCTCCGGACTCGCTCACTCGGTCCATTTTACATCTCATAATTTCATTCTCACATTTTCACCCACAATGTGTCACACATTTATTTCCATAATTTCCCCAATTATATTTACCTATAATTGTTAGCACATCCGGACTCACCCATTTGGTCCATAATTAAATATTTCACCTAAATTCCTTTAATAATGTAGTGTTACCCAACTACAATTCCCGAATATCATTCTTGGGCCCAATATCAATAATTGAATTATTTCTCCAAATTCGTTCATCTCATGACATTTCGTTCACACCCTCCTAAACCCAATTATATCACCCTATAATTGTTAAGGAAACATATGTCCCATATAAATTTATCACCAAATAAAAGTAAGGGAATTAAAAATTAAATTAAACCCTCATTATAAACAAACTGGCTGAACTGCTAATTTCCTGGGACCCTCGATCGATCGAAGGCCCCCGATCGATCGATCGATCCTTCCTGGGCAGCTCTTCTTCCCCACTGCATTACACCATTAACGAAAATTTAAGGTTTGTAAACCTTAATTTCAAACCCTGATCAAGTCATCCCATCACATAAACATATGAACTTGGATCCTATATCTCATATACACCCTCTAGTATATAAATTTCTCAACTTATCTCACAATTTTCGAAATGGGTTTTCCATTAAAATTCATAAATCTTGTTCTATAACCCAAATTCCAAATCCATAATTTCCCCTATTTATACTTCGAATTCTTATTCCAATTAAACATCCATACTCAGATATGTTCAACACAACCATTTTTACTATGAATCTCATTCAATAGTTTCATGAACAAAAACCCCATTTTGTACCCATTTATCCCCAAAATGAATTTTGGTTTACACATCACTATGATATGAATTGATTATCATACTTTAAGAATCAAAACAGTTAACCACTCTCCTGAAAGTGTTCGTAGTGTCTGATCCGTTGGCGTAGTCCCTCAATTTGGCTCCAAAATCCCCAAATTGGCTTTTGCTAAGCTTTCCCCCAATTTCCCTCTCAAGCCCTAGGCTTAGATTTGAGATGGCTGCTGATTTTCTAATCCCTCCCTTAGGTTAAAACTCTAAATCCCGTTTTTCTCCTAATGGGCTTAATTAAAGTGGCCCAACTCACCCCGTGTGGGCCCGGCTATGCCCAAAAATATCCCGAGACCCAATTACCACCCCCGGGTACTCTTTTTTGACCTTCTCGACCCATCCGGACTCAATCGCGCACTCAGAATTGGCATCCAAATTAATTTATAAAAATTCTTATCTCACACCCAATTTAGTCTATACCGACTCCCGGCTGGGATAAGTGTATACCTCGTCATTAATACTCGAAATGACGTAATAAAATTATTACTATCCACTTAGTAGATAAATTTCCCTAAACATTAACCATTCATTCCCTGATTAATATTTAAATATATATATTGTCATAATTAATTCAATTAAAATTACAACACACAAGTAATTCAAAATTCCCGAATTAATTAAATATTAAATGTACAAAAATACGGGGTGTTACAGCTATACAACCCAACTAAAAAGACATCAAGGAACACCGTATTCAACTATCAAAATAAGATATGAAATTACTTAATACCAAAAAGCGTAATCATTCCTAAAACTCAGCATGTATTAGTTTGAAACAATTTAAGTATCATTAGGGTAATTCTTAGATCTCCTTTTAAGAATCGACGCTTTGACTTCAATTCTCATTGGATATATCTCTCTGAATCGAACTCTATGAGAATTGGGTAAGTGTATCTCTCTAGTGTGTGAGGATGTGAGTAAATGTAAACGAGTTCAAACATCTCACACACTTTATTGAAAATGACAAATACATGAAAAAAATCTGATCTCATGAACGAATGCTAATCATTATGTTGAGAATGTCGAGTTATTCACCATATAGTCTTCTCATTTGCCCGATCATTTTACCAAGGGTGAAAATAGGGATTATGTAACGTATGAGGGGGAAATGAAGAAGATGGATGATGGAAGTGCTTTGAGAAGAGTGTGACACAACTTTGAATAACTAATGTCTTCATTTTTTGATTTTTTTTAGCGCATGCTATCTTTTTCTTCTTTTTTTTTTCTTTTCTTTGTAATTGCGATGCATTTTTCTTTTCATAACGAAAATGAAGACAATTTACATTGATGATTTTAAACACTCCTTTTCTAAAAAACAATAGCAATGATGGATGGTATTTAGGACATATATGGGTAAGGAAAACATGGAATGATAATTGGTTGAGTGAAGGGTAAAAATGGTAAGTGTATGATAAAATCGGTTTAGTGCTCGGGAGAAACTACAAGACACATGTTTCTTATAACTCGAAGATGATGTCATTATCAGTGATTAAGCCAAATTTGAAAAAAATAATAATATGACCATGCAACGACTAAGTGCGATATCCAAAGAAAGTTGAGTCAACTTGTGACTCAGAGACACGTAAAAACCCTCAAAAAGGTGAAAAGCTCGAATCTTACGGGTTTAAGTCGCCACTAGTGATCTTTTAAGGCTCTCTTGAGAATATAGTTACTATTTAACTTTTGATTGTAAAAGTGATAGTGCAAATTGGTGAGTCTAGAAATTCATAATGCAAGTATGCTTTTAAGAGGTATTAATTAATTTATTTTTAAAAAGCGTAACTTGAGGGTCGAACACGGGTATTCCGAGATTTCTAAAAGAAGGATGATAGATAATTCATAAAAAATTATTTTTGACTGCACAAAAAGTTTAAAATGATTTGTTTCTGATATTTTTCAAAAGAGGTACGATTTTGATAAATTTCCCATCCCCAAACAAAATAGAACATAGTCCTCGATGTTTAAACTACATATAAAAAAAAGCACAAGGTGGGAAAGAGATTACAATAATGAACCGCTAATGAAAATGTACCGCATGATGGAGAAGAGATGAAACTTGAAGAACATATGCGACACAAAAATATGTACAAGTTTATAAAGCACGTTAAAATCATTGGATGATGTGAAACACCACACCCAAACAGGGTAAGACTCATACGCAGGAATAAGAAACAATGGGCTGCCTCCCGGTAGAGCAATGTTTAACGTCTTCTGCAAGGCCGATCAGAACTCACCCTAAAGATAATAACTATGAAAGCGTGGGGTTGTAGAAAATTGGGTGATGAAAATCAACCCCAAACAAGACTCAAGCGTCAATATTGTTGGATAAAGGCTAAAAGGGGTCAATGCACTTGTATAGCAAAGTGCATCACTCGATGCAAAGCATCTGTGGACCATGGGTGGGTGGGTAGGAGGGTACATGGATGAAGGGCAAGGGTGAGGATGTACAGGCACCGGTCATGGGCCTTATTGAGCGTGAATGTGAGGGCAACAAGGGCCCTATAAGCGTGTGCTCAAGCTGGATGAGGAGGCAAAATGGTTTTGGCAATAATAATGCGGCGAGCCTCGTAAAAAGTGCACCATCGTTCTATAAATGGACGATGATAATGGTTGCATCATGACACACCAGGGAGTTGTCGATGGAAAAAATCAACACCACAAGGAAGTGGTGTGCATAAATTAACAAGCTCGGAGTCACGAAAAATTAGAGTGGCACAGATATGCACATAGATGGTGGGGTCGATGAAAAGAGAACAAATGGGATCGTGGAGCACTAGGGTGGACGGTGGGTGTAGGTGAGAACCTAAATGCTTAGATGTGAATAGGGAACATATAAGATAAAGGTCCGAATCAAGTGGTGGGGTGGTATGGACAATGTGTGGGTCGGGTGGGACAAAGGGTGGGGGAAGATGATCTAACTCGAAAGTAGGGGACACACACTTATCGGGAGGAGGAAGTGAAGACTCAGACTGGAGTGTGGTATCTAAATATGGCGTGGTCAACTTCTCCACCCGAAAGTCACCATCCGAAGTAGTGGAAAAATCTAACGAGGCATCCAAATCCAAGATAGATGAATCAACATTAATAGCGGACTCAACGGGAGCCAAGCAAGGTGGGACATGATCCATATATAGAGCGATAGAAACCATCTCAGATTCAATATCAATAAAATGGTGAGAACTCGTAGCTGGAGCGAACCTAGGATGAAGTGGGTCCTCGGGAACACACGCAGTGGGCTTAATAAATGTAGGTTCGGGAATAAATAAGGATTCGATGGAAGGGGAAAGGCGAACCTCAATGGTGGGTTTAAGAGGATAGGGCGGTGTGGGAGCAGTCTCACAAGCAATGGATAAATCAACTCAAGTGTTAACTTGAGGCCCGGACCACGGAATGGTCGCAAGTTTGAGATTCTCGGTAGGATAGGGTTGGTCACACTCAAAATCTGTGTCACAAGAGGACAAGTCATCACCACACTCGGGTGCAACAATGGATGGTTCCATGGGAATGTCCGACTCGCTCGCACACTCAAATTCATTTAATCGTTATTCAAGCTTTTGGAGAGCTTGAGTGGCTTGTTCTTGCTCGTTGATGAACTGTTGCAAGAGTGCCTCGAGAGCGGATGTGGATGATGGTGTTGACGTGGTGGCGGGTGGCGACGGTGGTTGAGGTGGACACAACTCTCTATGGGCATGTCGATACGAAGAATACTCGAATGAAGTGTGTGGAGTGGGACCAAGTTCATCATACACGAAAGGACCGTCGTTGTGATGGACAAATGGTTGATGCTCATGGGGTGCGTAGTGAGAGAACTGATCGTGAATGGTTGCATAAGGTGGCGATGACGACTGTTGGAAACCGTAAGGATCCATAACATGGCGTTGTGATTCATATTGCATGTTAGGGTGATCAGGCCTCCATGAATAAATTGGGTACTCATACCCTTCGGCATTGAATATGTCGTGAAAATACATCGAGGGTGGTTTCGAAACAGTGGCATATGGAGACACATGTTCCATGGTGGGTTCATAAGGAGTGAAAATAAATGGACACTCATGGGACAAATGGTCCACCAGAAAGAAGTGTGTGCACGGCGAAACATGGGATGGGTTGACACTCGTCATCGGAGGTGGTGGAGTAGGAGATGTGTGCGTGGACGACACACGAGTAACAACGGTGGGCGATTGAGAGTTAAAGCCATGAATTAATGAATAGAGGTTCGAATCGGGGTTAACATCAAACAATGAAAAATGGCCAAAGTACTCCCGTAAAGGACGTTCTTTGGCCATGAGGAGAGAAATATTTTTGGGTTTTGAAATATTTTTCAAAAGATAGGAAGATATTTTTGTGGTTTTTGAAAATAAGAAAAGGGAAATATTTATGGCATTTTGAAAAGAAGAATAAAATCTTTTTATGTGTTTTGGAAATATTTAAAAAAAAAGGAAAATATTTTTGCGATTTTTCGGAAAAGGGGATAAAATGGACACTTGATTTGGATGAACGAACTAAAATTGACTACCTAAAGAAGTGAATTAGACACACACGAGTCAAGAAAAATCCTAATGAGTACGTAGCCAATTATTATCTTCAAAATTAGTGAAAGGGGTAGTCAAATTTTAATTAAGTTCGTGGGCGATAAAAATCACGAAAGTTATCTTGTGATCGCCTGTTGCAAATGTGTTCCTACGGGGCTAGCTAGTTGATTGGTTTTAAATTTAATGACAGCTAGGGGTAGCACACAATGGAGAAGCGAGTGAGTCGAGTGATGAAATCCCTTCTCGTTTTAATGACCGGGTCCAGGTCTTAGGTAAATTAATTCATCAAACCATTCAATTCAAGTGCGATGCAGAAATTAAAAGCACACAAGAGCAATTAATCACATAAAAAATAAACTCGCTTGTAGGAGATTCACGAGGGATAAAAAAATGTACCTCCCACAAT
The DNA here is from genome assembly GCA_949130495.1 of Sambucus nigra. Taxonomy (NCBI): domain Eukaryota; kingdom Viridiplantae; phylum Streptophyta; class Magnoliopsida; order Dipsacales; family Adoxaceae; genus Sambucus; species Sambucus nigra. The sequence continues at coordinate 403,298,788 of OX422209.1, read as the reverse complement.
TTTTACACACGTGGAGTGAAGACCGAGTTTAGTCAGCCGGGGGGAGATATCGCCGATCTCAGTCGTCTCGGGGAGTCCTATCGACCCAAAGTAGAGAGGCTTCAAAATTCCTCGCCTTGGACGCCTTCTCACTACCTTGTCCGGTTTCCCTTTTCGCTTTTTTTTTTAATAAATAAAGATTACAAAAATAATATGGTGTCAAAATGCACTCCAAATAAATACAAAGCTTCAAAAATCCTATATAACCAGTCTAAGGAGGAGGGAGGAATAATAATTACAACTAAAAAAAATTATAATAAAAATTACAAGTCTTCAATTTGTCTCCACGTCAAGAAAGCGGCAACAACGCCATTTGATAAGAAGCTTTTTGCGTGTTCGTTGTACGGTCGTTGTCTTCAAAAGTCACTCTCAAAATTTCCTTGAGTACCTACAAAACTTGTCTAAAAATAACTCCTATTGCGGTAAGTACGTGTATCAATCCAACTTTCAATGGTGAAATAATTTATGTGAAAACTTGCAATTCAATTTTTTTATGAAAATATATACATATTTTTTATTTTTTTAAAAATAATTTCAAGGGAAAAATTAACTACTAGATGCTAAAATTAAAATGACTAAATAAAAAAAAATGTGTGCAACCGAGTGTGAAATAATGTGAAAAGGTCAAGAGATGGGATTACACTTCATTTTTAATTATTCTAATCTCTCAATTTATTAATGTGAAATATTTCGAGATTATATTAAATCGATAATCTAACTCTCGTTAAAATTATAAATTTAATAAAATCTTTTTCAGAAAATTAATTTAAAAATGTCACACAATGAAAAATTAGGAATTATACTGTTTTCAGAAAATTACCCGCTAGTGTCAATTTAACGAAAATAATATCAATCCTCGAATTTCAATACCGAATTAATATTCAAATATCGGAAAAACCTATCTCTAGTTCGATTCCTAAATTCAAACATTAATTTGTTCAATTAATTTACTAACTCTCGTTACATAAATTAATTGGTGACAGTTAAAAATAAATTTTCCTAGAATTATAACATTAATGAAATTGATTAATTAAACTAACATCATTCGCAGTGCATCCCACCCCTTGAACGGGGTGTTTAGCCAAACATTCTAATGTGTGCCTAAACAACAATCAATAATATGTCAAGAAGGATATAAATTGAAAAGAGAAAGAAGAAATACTATACGCAATTTTTTCTATAAATTTGTCTTGAAATGCGCCTTGACATGCGTCCAACTTCTTCACAATTTTCAGCACTTCATTACAAAAAAGAACACTAAAAACTAAACCTAAAAACTATTCTAAAGCTAAACTATTTTTTTTGTATTTTTCTGGAATTTTTTCATGACCCAAAACTGTACATAATATATACAGTTGCTCTCTCTATGTGCATCTCTCTCCTTTTTCTGATCTATGAGAGTCCCCCGCTTTAATGAGCTAATGCCCCTTTTTTATAACGCTCATAGTTGGTGTTTTTGTTTAGAGATTTTCTTGGGATTTACTTTTGGCTTGGGATTGACTCCGATTTTTATGAAGGTTGGTGGAAGGCCGGTCACTATAGGGATTGAAGTGGGTCTCGAGTTTGGTTGAATTGTGGGTATCCGGGTTAGACAGAACCCGAGATCGGTCTTGAGGTGTTTGGGTTTGTGGGTTGCTGCCATAGATGCGGGTCTCGCCGGATTCAGGTTCGAAAAGAGGGTCATCGGCGGTTACGGGGGTTTGTTCTGCAAGTTAGGACGACGGGTTTGGTACTCGGGTTACAGGGGGGTTGAAGTTGGGTTGAGACATAATCAGGTTTTGGATACGGGTTTTATGAGAGAGAGAGATGTGGGTTAGACTGGGTATGAAGGAGAGACAGATAGAGAGGTATAAGGATGGAGGTTTTGGATATGGAGGTGAGATGAGAGAGAATGTGGGATTGGTGTTGGAATATGGTGAATAGTGTATGGGATTGGGTGTAGTGGTTGTGTGTGGTAAGGGTTTATGGTAAGAAGAGTGAAGGTTAGGGATTGGTTTAGGGGTATATGAGTGTATGGGTGTATGATATATGTGTGTGTGTTAGTATCCTAAAAAAAACTAAAAACTAAAACTAACAAAATTAAAAATTAAAATCTAAAAAAATAAAATTTATTAAAATTAGAAACTAAAAAGTTTATTCCTAAAATAAAATAAAATGAAAAAGTACAAATCTTTAAGCTAAAAAATAAGGCCTTAAAAAAATACTCATCCTAATGAGATAAAAACTAAAAACTAAAAATAACTTCCTAAAAAAAACTAGTCCTAATAAAATTTAATATAAAATAAACTATTAACAATTAAAAACTAATAAAAATCAAAATCAAAATAAAGAAATATAAAATTCAAAAATAAATCCTAGAAAAATCTAAATAAATCTAAATAATTCCTAAAAATAAAATGACTCAAAATAAAATATAAAAGAAATTCTAAAATTTAAAACGACTCAAATAAAAATCTAAAAACAATATAAAATACAAATTAAACACACACGGGGATCGGGTGATGGACTGGGCTCGGTGTACGCTTAGGTTTGGTTCGAGGATAGGGTTTGGAACTTCGGAAATGATCTCGGCAAGCTCAAATACGGACTTCAGACTTCGCGGTCTCTTTGATTTCTTCGATGCATGTTTTTGACCGCTATTATGTCGCAATTATACCGATTTAGCATTTTTTGTATCGCAATTACGTATTGACCTGAGAAATAAACAAATACAAACATAAGGTCATTTTTATTAAAAACGGGTGACTAAAATGCATCTATTCGGGGCTTAAATTAACACTTTTGGGTGCTTATCACACTTCTCTAATGACCTCAGTTCGGTGTAGATGTATCCTCTCTATAAAGAGTTGAACAATAACAAGGACCTGTTCTTGGGTTCCAAAATAATTCACTAAAGATTGGGATGTTTTGTGACTTGAAAAATAAGAGATTGAACTCTCAAAAGGATGGAGAATAAAGTAAATCACTCAAAATCGTATTCTATTTAAAACTAGTGTTTCTCCACACGAAATACAAAAGTCTGACACCCTTTAAATACTAAAAATCAAGACGGTGACGTGTCTCGTTTGAACGAGATCCTATCTAGTTTAAACGACCTATCAAACAAGGCCATGATTGTAGATAATTTCGATATGAACGCGTGGCCGCCAATTTTGTATTTTTCTGATTTTTCTACGAAAAGGTATCCGAGAACAAAATCTTTAGATAGTATGAATTGAAAAAAAATTAATAAATTTTTTTAAAGCTCCGTTCCAACAGTTAGAAGATATTTTACGAAAAATAATCCCAATACTCTAAGTGCATTATTAAGATACTCTAAAACGTAACCTTACCAAAGTTAACCTTGCGGCGATTATTTGCTGAAGAACCTTGATTATTCGGATTCATCTTTGATGTGAATGTGATCTTGATCTTCTTCGACGGTGTAACGGTATACGACATATAAATTGATAACGGATAAAAATGTCCTTACACTCCTAAAGCCATTTTTTAATTAAAAACGTAGACAATCTGTCATACCAAGCACGAGGTGCTTGTTTTAGACCATATAAGGCCTTTTTCAATCGAAAGACGTGATTCGGATGATGAGGGTCAATGAACCCTTTGGGTTGTTATACATACACTTCCTCAGTTAAAATAGCATTAAGGAATGCAGATTTTACATCCATTTGATAGATACTGAATTGAAAATGACAGGTTATTACTAAGAGTAAGCGAACAAATTCAAGGCGAGTTACTGGTGTAAATGTTTCCTCAAAAACTATTCCTTCATTCTGATAGTAGCCCTGGGCAACTGATCTTGCCTTATTTCTAATGACCATTCGAGTCTCATCTGTTTTATTTTTGAAAACTCGGAGTGTACCAATAATCTTTTTATTTTTTGGCCTGGGTACAAGATACCATACGTCATGAGCGACAAATTGAAGAAGTTCCTCCTGCACAGCACTTATCCACAAGGAGTCACTTAGGGCTTCATTTACATTCTTTGGTTCTATGAGAGACACAAAGCATGCATAATGAGAAAAATTACGTAGCTGAGATCTTGTACGAATGGACTCTGTAAGGTTACCAACCATGCTATCTAAGGGATTATCTTTATAAACCCAGTTGGGCACCTCGGGTATCTCAGGTGGTAAAGCATCATCTTTTTCTGGAGAGTCATAATTTAAAATATTTTTAGACTCATCCACGATAGTTGGTCCTATGGGTTTACTCTCAACATTAGTGTCACTACCAATCACATTAATGGATTACATGATGGTTTTGTTCGAAGATTATAGACACGATAGCCTCTACTATAGGGAGAGTAACCTAAGAAAATGGCTTTATCACCTCTGGTTTTGAATTTGGACAAATGTTCTCTGTCCTTACACACATAGCAAGCACTGCCAAAGCATCTAAAATATTTTATGTTAGGTTTTTTGTCGTACTAAAGTTCGTAAGGAGTCTGTTTGGTATCTATTATGACAGGCAGTCCTAACAGCTTCTACCCAAAAATACTTAGGGTGGATTTTGGCATGAGTTATTACTTGTGCCATTTATTGAATAGTTCTTTCTTTCTTTCAGCTATACCATTTTACTGAAGGGTTTTAGGAGCGCTAAATTCGTGTTGATGCCCATTGTAGGTACAATATTCAATATCTCATAAGTCTTTAAAGTATCCACCTCAATCACTACGGATACGATTTATTTGACTATCCTTTTCATTTTTGATACGTAGGAGAATTTTTAGAAATTCTTGAAAGGTGTCGAACTTTTGTTTAAGGAAAGTTATCCAAGTAAAACGGGTAAAATCATCTACTATTACTGAGATGTATCTGCTGCCGCATAGGGTAACCGTTTTAGTAGGTTTCATTAGGTCCATATGAATGGGTTCTAGAGGTTTAGAAGTTAATAAATCTTTGACTTTCCTATGTGGAGACTTAACCATTTTTCCTTCTTAGCACGACCCACAAACAATGTTTGATGTAAGCTTTATCTTAGGAAGGCCTCTAACTATTTCTTGTGAACACAATTTACCAAGGCTATTAAACTTTATATGACCCGACTTATTATGCCAAATCTCATTGTCATCCATTCTGGCAATGTTACAAACCTTATTACTTGGATTAACTGTGTAATAGTTATCTGGCGTACGAAGGCCTATAATAATGCAATCACCATTTTTATTTAACATTTTCCAATTATTCTTTGAAAATGTGATAGTATGGTTGGAGTCACAAAATTGTGAGATGCTTAGTAAATTTGCTTTTAGACCTTTTACTAGAATTACATCTTCTAAAGTAGGTAACCCCTTTTAATGAAGTGTCCCTTTACCAACGATCTAGACTGATACCTTATCTTCAAACAAAACTTTACCTCCCGAGAAGCTAGTTTTATTTGAAAGTTTGGTATCATCCCCAGTCATGTGTTTAGAACATCCTGAATCTAAATACCATCCAAATGCTATATGCTCGACTTTCAAGCACTGATCACGATATTACATCTCATCTGGGTATTAATTCATCATTTCTAACCCAAATTGCTCTGGTTTTTAAACGTTTGCGCTGATTAGCTCGAATAAGGTAAAATTTGCGAGCATTAGCCTTTTCTTTAAAAGATTTTTGCGCATAATGATTTTTTTCAAATCTCTGAGCATTTGTCTTAGTCATGAATCTAAGGTTTCATCTTGTTTATGATATTTTAGTACTAGATCTTTTCTTCCTATTATGATACTTAGAGTTCTTATCTGGTTGTCTAGGAAGATTATAGTTATTTCTGCTTTTCCTAGAGTAGTTGAAGTTATGATAGACAGGTGAATGAAATATCGATTTATATAGATGTTTAGAAAAACATCCATTAACAGAATGTCCATAGACATCTCAATATGAGCAATAAAGATGGCTCATAGGAGGCTTATCCTTAGGAAAACTGTTAAACATGGAATCGCCTAAATGTTGGACTCTAGCTTTATTTCTGGAGGGCACAGGTTGGAAATATGATTCGCATTTTCTTATGGGAGGACAGACGTATTTATCCTTATGTTCAACTTTAGACTAATAAGTACTGACCTCACCAATGTCTATCATTTGTTGTTTTAAATCAAAATCATTTTCCAAGGCTTGAAAGTCTGGACAAGTTTCAATAGGTCTTTTTCCGTCGAACACAAACTTAATTGTTTTAAGATTTTTAGTTTGTTTGTTAGGACTGGGGCAAAATCCTATCCCAGTTCTGTCATCAGAATTGGTTTTACTTTCATCAACAAAGTCTTCAAAACAGTTTGAGTTATTTTTAAATTTAGCAAAATTTTTTAAGATTGTTAATGTATTTTCTTTAGTTTGTTCCAATTCAAACAACATCCCTTTATATTTCTTGTCCAAAATTTCATTTGATTTAGATAATTCCTTGATATTTTGAACAAAAGTCTTAGTCTTATTCTCATGATCTAGACATTGAGAGGTGTATTCTTTAGCATTTTGTTTGACCATTTGGCTTAGGACTTATATTTTATGGGTACGGTTCTTCACTACTTTTTCAAGTTTAGTACTCTTCTTGAGGGTTTTCATGTATAGTGTGTGAATATCTGGGAGGTCCTCATTATCGGAGTCACTAAATGTACAGTGTGCAGTGTCCCCTAGTGATTCATTTTTAAGACTCACACACACGTCTACATCATCAATAGAACGTTCCCTTTGACTCACACACACGACATTAAAACTACTAGTAGCATTTTCAAATAACAAAGCAGATAATCCATTAGGAACAATATCATTCAGCATAGCATGATTAGAGATACTACTATCAGATTCAATACTAGTCATAGGCTCATCAGTGTAAATGATTTTGGCGAAGAATGACATACAAGGGTCAAAATAATTAGATGACTAAGGCTCATCAATTTCTTATTCACTTGAGTCATCCCATGTCTTGCACAGATTATCCCTATTATTTTTGTTATTCTCATTCAAATTGACTTTACAATCATTGGCCATATGTTCTAATTTCCCACATCTAAAACACTCAACATTTTTAGGTATTTTCTAGATTTATTTTGGTTATCAGTCTGGTATTTGTCCTGTCTTTTCTCACGAGGCCTATTATTAGAAAACTTTGAATAAATAGGTTTGCCTTGTCTATTTGCAACTTTGTTTCGAAATGTTAAAATTTTCTTAAAGTGTTTAGACATTAAGGCAATGTGATTATCCAAATTGTCTAAATTATAGTCCTCATCAAAATCTAAGTCAATATCAGGTAAATTGAACTCGAATTTTGTCAACTTAGAGAAGAAGATAATATTAGATCTGAACTATTTCTTTTGGGGCTGAGTTAACTGTTTCTTAAACTTCAATTCTATTTCCACTGTTCTTAGCTTGCTACTGAGTAGTTCAGGTGTTAAATTCGGGTAATCCATCTCCTCAACGACATAGTGCCTGTTATCAAATTTTAATGGAAGTGACCTTCGAATTTTAGAAAAAAATTCCTTCTTATCATAAATTATTCCATTAGCATGCAACTTAGTCACTATGTCTGTTAATCTAATATATAAGTCATCAAATGACTCAGTCTCAGTCATGACCAAAGTGTTGTACTGCTGGATTAACATTTGGGTTTTAGTAGCTTTAACACGTGTGTATCCTTCATGTGTAGTCACTAAAGTGTCCCATGCTTCTTTAGAGGTAGTAAGGAAAGATATGTTCTTGAATTCCTGTTCATTAATAGACACGAATATGACATTTTTGCCTTTATTATTATTAAGGGATGTTTGTTTCTCTTCTTTAGTGTATTCACTTATGAGAACGTATATGGTCGCGTTCAACTGAGCAAATTATATATTAAACACCTTTTAACCCAAACAAACCCTAAACATGCAACAATATGTGATTGAATAAGATGATAATCTAAGCAAGAACATTCAAACACATGCTTGTGAGGAAAAATCCCCCAAAGGGGCAAAACCATTTATTTTCATTATAATATTGTAGGTTGTACAATTTCGGATTAGAATTAAAATACAAGTGACTAAGAATTACCCTCAGGTGTCGGATTCTGTAGTCGACGGCTGGAACTATCCCTGTCCAGTAGGGCTGCAATGGAGAAGAAGAACGGTCTTCTCCACAAGGGTGTGAACAGTAAAAGTGCGTTCCTGGGTTGCAAAGTGATTCACAAAGGATTGGCAATTTGTGTGAATCAAATACCTAGAGTCTAGATGCTCAATAGGTGAAGACTTAGGGCTTTCTGTACTCTGAAAATCGTGTGTATAAGTCTTAGAAAACCACTTCCCGTAGTGGGTTTAAATAAGAAGTCTCGGGCCTTAAAAATCTGAACACGATCTGTTTAAGTTTATCCCAGGCGGACCGGTCCGGGTCTGATGCGGATCGGTCCGATTTACCGGATCTGTTCTTTTATTCTGAGGCGGATCGGTCCGTTGATGATTGGATCGATTCTTGTCCAGGCTTCATCGGTTTGCATGCGGTCCGGGGTATACTGGCCTTTAGCAGTTGGATCGGTCCGGGTCTGAGGCGGACCAGTCCGATTGACCGGATCGGTTCTTTTATTCCAGGCGGACCGGTCCGGTTCTGTCAGACTTTGATTCCTCTTCTTCTTCTGATATTCGGATCCGTTGATGAATGTATGAAACTTGAATTTTCTTCAACGGTGTAACGGCGTACGACATATAAATTGTTAATGGACAAAAATGTCCTTACAAATCTCCCCCTATGTCTATGCCGGTACATACATAAAAACGAACATTCGAATTATCAAAACAACTAACAAAATGCCTATACAAATCTACCCTTCCATGAACCCAAAACTAGAAAGATACAATTGAATAAGACTACAACGTTTGATCTTCAATTCTGCAGGAATCTCAACACTTTTCTCATCAGGGTGTGCAATCCAATGATAATCCATGTAGTACCTACACACATGAGACAAAGCAAAATACCAAGTGACATATCGAGTTTGAAATGAGATAAAAATATATACCAATTTATGAGCAAACTCAACTTTCAAATCTCCCCCATAATAAGATAATTCATTCTCCCCCTTTTTATGATGTCCCCAAATAGACAAATGAGAGAAATAAATCAAATAAGCAAGTGCGGGGTGTCACTAGGATAAAATCACACTATGAATGAACACAAACCAACCAAGTCGATGATAGCGTAAATGAGGTGGTGTGATTAAATTCGATAGGAAAATCAATGCATACAAACATGACATATGTGCACGATGAATATTGGATATTCCTAGCGAATGAACTCAAATGCTTCCTTTGGTGTAAAATAATGTCAATATAAGATATTGACTCAATCAAATCAACAAATCAAAGCTCAAAGTGATTTTCACACCAATAACGTCCAAAACGATTTTATGCTTTTTCAGGACTTTCAAGGAAGTGCAAACCCGTTTAAAGATTCTCCAACCAAACTCCCTCAGATATAATTTTGAATAGAGGCATTCTAAATTCTCAAACTTTGGAGAATTAATGGTGAAACCTAAGTGGCCCATATTTGGCATGAATTGCTTTTTATTGGCTTAAAATTTTTTTCGGGCTCTTTTAACCTCTTTGGACCTCGGATATTAAAATTCCTCAATTTTTTAGGTCCTTTTTAACGGTGGCTTTTGCGCAAAGGATAGATGATTACCTTTCGCAGCCCCTCCCCGTTATACAAAAACACACAGTCTCACCAAAACGGTTTTTACATGCATTCCAATCTTGTCAAGTTTTATCGCATATTGTACATTGTATAGACAGAATTGAGATGGAAACACTCAAACCAATATGAGATAGACAAGTGCAATAATCAAATATAGCCGTGCATGTGTGCAATAAAGGATATAGGAGTCAAACATGTAGGGACATATCACTAATTACATCTCAAAGACTCCAGACTAAGTAAAGCACATGGATGAAATGATGTAGCGTCTCAAATCTCTATCAAACAGTCACATGGATAAATGGAATGAAGTCGTGACTTGGCTATCTTAAATGCTCATCCATAAAAGATGCTTAAAAATACAAAAATCTTTTTGGTCTTTTTCAAAAAATTTATCAAAATAAAATCTTTTTGTGCTTTTCTTAAAAAAAATAAAAGAAAATCTTTTTGTATTTTTCAAAAGAAATATAAAAAGCAAAAAAGAATTAATAAAAGCTGTACAACTAAGCAATGGTATATATAAAACATACTAGCAATAGGAAGCATATGATATGAACATGAAGAAGCAACCTATTCTAGACATAGACCAACCCCTCAGTCAACTGTGCAAATCCCCAAAGACTTCCTAAGACTCTCAAATCTAAGGGCATCTAAAGGTTTCGTGAAAATATCGGCTAACTGACGGTCGGTGGGAACAAAACTCAGGGATACAGTGTTCTCCTCAACTAACTGACGAATAAAGTGCTCACGTATCCTGATGTGTTTTGTGCGCGAATGCTGAACTGGATTGCGGGATATGTGTATCACGCTCGTGTTGTCACAGGAAATGGTCATGGTGTCCTGTGAAATCCCATAATCCTCCAGCATTTGCTTCATCCACAAGAGTTGTGTGCAACAACTCCCGGCGGCTATCTACTCAGCCTCCGCAGTGGACAAAGAGATGGAATTTTGCTTCTTGCTCAGCCAGGAGACAAGAGCAGAACCAAAATAGAAACACCCACCAGAAGTGCTCCTACAACCATCTACATCCCCAGCCCAATCGGCATCCGAATAGGCGGACAAACGGCCATCGGTATCAAAGGAATACCAAATACCGTATGAGAGAGTCCCACTTACGTATTTAATAATACGTTTTAGAGCAAGTAAGAGTGACTCTTTAGGGGACGCCTGATATCGCGCACAAACTCCAACACTAAAGGCGATGTCGGGACGATTGGCAATCAAGTAGAGAAGACTACCTATCATACTCCGATATAAGGTTTGCTCTACGTCCTTGCCTGAAGTGTCCTTTCTAAGCTTGGTAGTGGTACTCATAGGTGTACGTGCATGCTTAGCGGAGTCTAAACCAAATTTCTTCACTAGGTCTCTAGCATACTTGGATTGGGAGATGAACATCCCATCCTCTAGCTGACGAACCTGGAGACCAAGGAAGAATGTAAGCTCACCAACCATTCTCATCTCGAACTCACTTTTCATCTCCTCCTCAAAGTGGTGAGCAAGCTGGGAGCATGTGGATCCAAAGACTATGTCGTCCAGATAGACCTGGGCAACCAAAATAGCACCGTCATCTCTCCTGACGAACAACGTCATATCTACTCCCCCTCTCTTGAAGCCACGAGCTAAGAGATAGGAAGTAAGCCTCTCGTACCAAGCACGGGGTGCTTGCTTCAAACCATACAAGGCTTTCCTCAGATAGTAGACGTGCTCTGGGTGCTGAGGGTCTTCAAACCCTTTTGGTTGTTCCACACAAACCTCCTCCTGTAGAATGCCATTCAGAAAGGCACTCTTGACATCCATCTGATATACCTTGAAGCGCAGATGACATGCGATGGCGAGCAGAAGACGGACGGACTCAAGCCTCGCAACAGGAGCAAATGTCTCCCCAAAGTCTACACCCTCTATCTGTGTGTATCCTTGAGCGACCAACCTAGCCTTATTTCTGATTATGGTACCATTTTCATCCATTTTGTTCTTAAAAATCCACCGGGTACCTATCACATTAGTCTCACTAAGTCGGGGGACAAGTTCCCAGACATTATTCTTTTTAAACTGAAGCAACTCATCCTGCATAGCAGATATCCAGTGTTCATCCTTGAGTGCTTCTATATGATTCTTGGGCTCGACTTTGGACGTGTAGCAAAGATGGCTAACAACGTTCTCTAGCTGAGCACGAGTCTTGACCCCTAGAGTGGGATCACCAACAATGGCATAAGGGTCATGACTCTTGCGAACCCAAGTAGGTGTGTCCCCTAGCGCAGGAGTAGGGTCCACAGAGTGTGAGAGAGGAACAGGTAACTCACTGTCAGAACAATTCTCATCCTCACACTGAAGGTTAGGATCAATAACCGTCGAAGGTTCGTCATCTTGCACGGTGACGTTTATTGATTCCATAACCTTAGAGCTCTTCAGGTTAAAAACCCGGTACGCTCTGCTATTCGATGAATATCCTTGAAATATTCCCTCGTCGCTCCGGGAGTCGAACTTTTCTAATTGCTCTCTATCCCGTAGGATATAGCATTTACTCCCCAAAACACGGAAATATGCCAGGTTGGTCTTCTTGCCAGTCCACAACTCATAAGGAGTCTGTAGTGTGTGTGGACGTAAATAAACCCTATTCACCGTGTGGCATGCAGTAGACACTTCCTCTGCCCAAAATCTCCTAGAAACTTTACGACCTAGTAGCATAGATCTAGCCATCTCTTGGATCGTTCTATTCTTTTGCTCAACAATACCATTTTGCTGAGGAGTTCTCACAGCAGAAAACTCATGTTTGATCCCGGGGCTATCACAGTAAAGGTCTACCTTTGCTTCTGTGAATTCAGTTCCATTGTCACTACGCATCCCATTAATAGTGACACCGTGTTGATTTTGCAGGACACGACACTTGGTCGTTAAAAATTCTACAGCATCGGATTTCTCTCTCAGAAAACCTACAATGGAGTACCTGGAGAAATCATCTACCATCACGAGGATGTACCTCTTACCACCTAGACTCTCAGTATGAGTGGGACCCATAAGATCCATGTGAATCAACTCAAGAACACGAGAAGTGGTAATGGAATGCAACTTCCTATGAGGACTACAAATTTGTTTTCCCAACTGACAGGGTCCATAAATGGTCGAAGTTGACTTTCCAAGAGATGGTAAGCCACGTACTATGTCCTTTTTATCTAAGCGATTTAGATCTCTAACGTTCACGTGACCTAGACGTTGATGCCACAGATCCATAGGAGTGATCGTGGCGCTGTTACAGACAAGTGAGGATGTGGGCTCAGTCCCATAGCAATTATCCTCGGTCCTCACCCCTTGCATCAAAATTTTACCGGCTTGATTATAGACTTTACACGCATCCCGGTCAAACTTTACTGCAAAGTCACTGTCGCACAGCTGGCTAATGCTGAGAAGGTTTGCTTTCAAACCTTTGACGTACAAAACATTTTCTAGCTTAGGAAATCCAGGTAACTCGACAGTACCACGTCCTATAATGCTAGACTTGCTCCCATCTCCAAAGGTAACTCTGCCATCCTGATAGTCCTCAAGAGTCATAAAAAATGAGGCATCACCTGTCATGTGTCTGGAGCACCCACTATCAAAATACCACTGTGAGGTATTATGTGCTTTGAGAGCAACATGAACAACAAAAGCCTTTTTATCTTTCTTAGGTACCCAAGTCGGGATGACCTTTTGTTTGCCTTTGTTGTTGTTGGTTTTAGCTGGAATGTGAGAAGCATTCACTAACGGCAAAGACATCCGTCGGAATTCTTCCATTAAACTCTGGGTCGTGGCAGCTAAGAACTCAACTCGCTCTCTCAGACTAGAAAACTTATCAGTATGACGTGTTGGAGCAATAGTACGTCGTGTCCGACCACTGCTATAACAAGACTCCCTAAGGTGGCCTTTTCTTTTGTAATAAGTACAAAAGAGCACAGTCAAAGGCGGACCTTGGTTTGCTTTTCTTGGTCGAACTTTCCTTCGAGGTTTTTGACGGTGACCATAAGGAGTTGTAGTAAACTCAGGAACTGGTCCAGGTGCAATTTGGGACGTGGAGGCACCATCATATCCAATTCCTTGCCGATCACCAAAACCTAAAGCAAGGCCGAGGAGCATCTTTCCCATCTTCCCAGATCTGTCCTCGATTTGTACCTTGACTTCCCGTGCTTTCTCAAGATCTTGAGTCAGCTGGGCAACAAGGGCTTCAAGTTTCTTTCGAGTCTCCACGGAGGAATGGAGCTGACTCGTAAGACTAGCCACTTGTTTAGTCAAGTCCCCTCTCTCTTTCTCTAAAACACTCTCTCTTTCTCTAAACAACCTCTCCTTCTCGACACAGGCAGATTCTCTCTCTCTCAGGGCGGTGACGGCGGAGGACTTTCTTTCTCTCGCCTTTCTTAAATCTACCTCTAAGCCGGTGATCTTAAGAACTAGCGCTTTGTTACGTTTTTTAGTTTGAAATAACTCAGAATATAACTCAGCGTAGGCGCGTTGAATATCACTCTCGCTCTCACTTGAGTCATCCTCCCCCTCACTCACATCGATCTCACTATCGAGGTGTCCCTGTGAAGCATCATCTTCATCGTCGTGAAGAGAACTAGGAGTGCTCACTTGACTGGCCATGAATGCGGTGAAGTTACACTCATGCGGTGACTTATCTCCTGAATCCACCGTCTCGACCTCACTGTCGTCACTAAGGGTAGCATTAAGGACAGCTTTCCCTTTCTCTCTATTCAGACGATTGGCACACTCAAATGCTCTATGACCCCTACCATCGCACTCAAAACATCTCTCACTTTCTTTCTTAGGAGGATTTTTGGAGTCTTTTTCATTTTTCTTTTCAAACTTATTTTTCTCAAATTTCTTTTTATCTTTAAAATTGCCATTTTTCTTAAATTTGAGAATCCTCTTGAATTTTTTTTGCAAAAAGAGCCAAATCATCTAGGTCAAAATCACACTTAGAATCTGACGTGTCAGTCTCTCTCTTTCTAGACGACACTACCCTTTTTCTAGCCGACCCTTCACTCCTTCTCTCTTGGGCTTTAAGTGCAATTCCCTTATCTTTAGATTTAGCAGTTTTAGGGAACATATCAATTTCATAAGTTTGCAAATCTCCTACAAGTTCTTCCAATTTTAGCGTATTTAAATTACCCATAGAATTTAGCACTGTGACTTTAGGGATAAAACGCTTAGGTAAAGAACGAAGAATCTTTTTAACAACTCTAGCATTAGGAATATGTTCACCAAGATTAAATCTAGTATTCACAATGTCAGAAAGTCTAGCATAAAATTCATCAAAGCATTCAGATTCAAGCATGGTGATGGTTTCAAATTGAGTTGTCAAATTTTGCAACTTAGATTCTTTCACAGCATTAGTTCCTTCATGGGTGAGTTGTAAAACATCCCATGCCTCTTTTGACGTAGTGCACGTTATTATGCGTTTGAACTCATCAGGTATGACAGACCCAGAAATAGCACTTAGACCCTTAGAATTAAAAGATGACCATTTAAATTCTTCATCAGTCCAAGAAGTGTCAGGTTTCAAGTTGATCACATTATCAACAGTCACGGAGGGAGGAGTCCACCCTCTTTCAACTAAGATCTAGACACGTTCATCAATGGCTTTTAAAGCCGACCTCATTCGGGCTTTCCAATAAGCATAATTTGTCCCGTAAAAAATAGGCATTTTATTATATAACTTCTCCATTTGAACACGCACTTTTTCAAAAATCATTTTTTTTTTCAGAAAATTGATATCTTAGAAAATTTTTGCGGAAAATAGGAATACGCGATAGATTAGCGTAACCTGCTCTGATACCAATTTGAGAACGTATGTGGTCGCGTTCAACTGAGCAAATTATATATTAAACACCTTTTAACCCAAACAAACCCTGAACATGCAACAATATGTGATTGAATAAGATGATAATATAAGCAAGAACATTCAAACACATGCTTGTGAGGAAAAATCCCCCAAAGGGGCAAAACCATTTATTTTCATTATAATATTGTAGGTTGTACAATTTTGGATTACAATGAAAATACAAGTGACTAAGAATTACCCTCAGGTGTCGGATTCTGTAGTCGGCGGTTGGAACTATCCCTGTCCAGTAGGGCTGCAATGGAGAAGAAGAACGATCTTCTCCACAAGGGCGTGAACAGCAAAAGTGCGTTCCTGGGTTGCAAAGTGATTCACAAAGGATTGACAATTTGTGTGAATCAAATACCTAGAGTCTAGATGCTCAATAGGTGAAGACTTAGGGCTTTCTGTACTCTGAAAATCGTGTGTATAAGTCTTAGAAAACCACTTCCCATAGTGGGTTTAAATAAGAAGTCTCAGGCCTTAAAAATCTGAACACGATCTGTTTAAGTTTATCCCAGGCGGACCGATCCGGGTCTGATGCGGATCGGTCCGATTTACCGGATCGGTTCTTTTATTCTGAGGCGGATCGGTCCGTTGATGATCGGATCGATTCTTGTCCATGCTTCATCGGTTTGCATGCGGTCCGAGGTATACTGGCCTTCAGCAGTCGGATCGGTTCGGGTCTGAGGCGGACCGGTCCGGTTGACCGGATCTGTTCTTTTATTCCAGGCGGACCGGTCCGGTTCTGTCAGACTTTGATTCCTCTTCTTCTTCTGATATTCGGATCCTTTGATGAATGTGTGAAACTTGAATTTTCTTCAACGGTGTAACGGCGTATGACATATAAATTGTTAATGGACAAAAATGTCCTTACAACTTAGCAGTTTCCTAATCCTCACAATACTTCCTTCTGCGGCTGGTTTAGTAGGAAAAGTGTATCCATTTTCAATAGCATCCCAGACATCGTCTCCTAACGTGCCTTGGATGAAATCAACCATCCTCATTTTTCAGTAAAGGAAGTTGGTTCCATCAAATAGTGGGGGTCTTGAAAGGTTACTTAATCTCTCAAATTTCTCGTCCATTGTTTGTTTTGAAAAAACAATTTCAGAAACTCGGGATCAAAAAGATTTTATAAAACCAAAGTTCTGATACCAATTGAAAAATATGCCATTTAAGTTGTTTAAAAGGTTTAAAACAGTTTAAATGGCTCCGAATAGTTTGTTTGAGAAACTCTTTTTTACAACACAAATTACTAACACAAGATGTGTACGAAAATTATTATGAACGAGATATTTCAGTTAGGTGACCAAGTTTTGAAAACCAAAACTAAAAGAGTTCTAAATCTGCAAACAATCAGAAGGGGGTGAGAGGAAGATTAAACATGCAAGTACATAGGTATTTTAACGTGGTAAAACCCTACCCACTTGGGGAAACATCCACGGAGGTGTCTACACCTCAAAAACAAAGATCCACTGAAAATGAGTTAACAGGTTACAAACTATTAACAAACTAAACGCACAATCAGACCTATTTTAAGTTAAGAAATTATACCAACTCCATTAGGTAATTTTGACTTCTCTGAAGGCTCTGAAGTTGTTCTTGTTATTCTCCCAGCTTTGTACCTCCTGCTCCTTTTAGCTTTACATTGACTCTAAGGTCAGAAATCTCTTAACCAACACTGTTTTAGTGTTATAATGTGAAATGTGTATTATGGTGTTGTGCCTAACACATGCATGAACACGCACGCACACACACAAACAAACAATCCTACAAATTACAGGGTTCGTCTAAGATGATGTATAAGATTCTGAATCATAGTTTATTAAAAACTTAGACTTCTCTCTTTTTTGTGATAGATCGAGTGACACCTTGCTATTCAAAAGAGCCAAGGTCCTATACACTTCCTTTTTATTTATATACACTTTTATTTCACAAAATGTGAAATTTGAACTTCAAAGTGCAAACGTCTCAAGATCTTTAAATGTTTTGAAGTCTATTTTTCTCAAAACTTGAAACGGAAGATGGATTTGTTTATAAATCGATTAAAAGAAACATTTGAGTACATAAATACTAACAAATAAATATTTCTTGAAAAATAAATCAAACTAAGTTTTAGGTGATTTATATCACAATAGAAATCACATCTACGTTTTCTATGAAGAAGAAAACAAGACCTAACTAAGTGACTGGTTGGACAAGAGATTTAAAACTAGAGAGGAATTGATCTTCAAACAAAGAATCACTCTTAAACTCACAAGGAAATTTCCTGGGAAATTTTTCAAGAGTTTGGCTAGGTTTTGTAATTTCTCTCTCTTCTCTCTCTCTCTCTCTCTCTCTCTCTCTCTCTCTCTCTCTCTCTCTCTATTCTCTCTTAAGCTCAGACTCACCAATGATTATGAACATATAAGCCATAACCTCTATTTATAAACGATGGAAGGGTCTGGAAACAATAACTAAATCAATGACTTAGATTAAGTCTAACAAATCGAGTGTAAATCCAAGGGCTGTAAAGGCACCGCGTTTAAACGCTCTCTCATTGGTTAAAATGGTTAAGACTTGGATTGAGATAAACAACATACAGACCATCGATAAGGTTAATCCAATGGCTGATAAGAGTTCTTAGTTATGTGAGAGGCAAAAAACACAATCTTTACCGATGTGAATCAAACACGTGTAGGGCTAAGATATGAAATGAAATGCATTTTTTTGGATTCTTAAAAATCCTAGTTTCTACCCCATAAGTTCTTGCCACTTTCGGTTTCTACCCAACCAACTTTTTAGGAATAAAATGATATTATAAATTATCCCAAAACATTTTAAAACCTTAATTTTAAAAGTTTAAAAATTCATAAAAAATCCCAAATATTTTTAGAAAATTATTTTGATGGGAAGTAACACTCACACACCTAAAATGATACAAATGCAACATAAAATATACAAGCCTAGGTGCAGTGTCGGTATACTACCTTTGACCCATTAGAGGAATTTGATGTAGTGTCTGAGGCTCTTTGGTAGCAAGGGATGACTCTAATTTTGTCACTATTTCCAAACTAGATAAGCGCCTATATAGTATAGATCCAAGTGAGTAAAAAATATAGGGTGCTTCAAGGTTCACCACATTAAACGTATGGTGATCCAGTAAGTCGGTCAATAGGTCAATCTTGTAGGCATATTCCCACAGCTACAAGTGGCATGGAAAGAAGAGGTCGACGATGAGAATCAAGTGTCCCTCTTGGAGGAGGTATACACACATTGAATGGACGCATAAATGTCAACATAAATAGAGAGTAATCAAGAGACAAGCCCAAAAGACGAGGGGCACACTAGAGTAGTGGGTGGAAGCTTAAAAAAATGTAGAACTTTTTTTACTACACTCTTTTATGACATTTTTAAGTGCCCCTGAAAGGATTGAACCGTTAGGTGTGCTTTATTAGGATTTTATTTATAAAGAAAACTCCAAAAAGTAACCTAACCAGTAAAACCCGTGGGGGATCTGCGAGTCAAGACTCCTGCGGTCGCGGGGTGTTTAAATGAGGTATTGTAGGGCACAAATACGGCCTCTTTAGGCACGGTTTTGCTCCAGGGAAATTTGTATTAAACTTTTTTTTAAATCATTTTAAGAATTTTAATTACTCATAAATCTCCATTGCTTATCTTTAAAACACTATTCAAGACAAATTTCATAAGTAATTTTAAAGGCCTCAATTTTTGTTCACAAAGAACCTTTTGTGAGCAACTAAATCCTAAAAAACTCTGAAGTCCACTATTTGGTATTTTTATTTTAAATGATTTAAGAAACAATTTTTGCCACAAATTGAAGATTTTAATGGTGTTTTCTTAAATCAAATTTCTCCCACAGATTACTATCAATCTATGGATGTTTTGGTTTTGGTTACGATTAAATAGTTTGTTGAGGAGATTAGTGCATCAATTGTCAAGGATTGAGATCCAATCCACGATTCTAAAACTAGTGAATAGGGAGCGAAAATTGTGGCGAAAAATCCTAAATCGGTGGATACCAAGGCTTGAGGCCTACGACTGTAAAGTTAAACACGCGGTGGAGATTGATAAAGTTAATATTGTTGAGGTAAATGATTCAAAATGACTATAATTTATGGTTACGGTGGAATCTGGTGTAATACCCCGCGCACCAGAAAAGACACGCGGCGTGCTACTCCGATAAAACTAAACTAAATCCACAATATAAACAAGGTATAGAGCATCTAAATAAATCCCACAACAACAAAGAGAGAAACCATTAATATCAAACTCTTCAAATTAAATACAACAAAAAATCTCTCGAAATAATACAACTAAAATAAATCTCCAATGCTCTATACAATAAAATAAATACAAATCTTCCAACTTGTATTCTCGAATAATCTTCCCAAAAATATCCACGCTAAAAATCAATCTCCAATAATTCCCAAGCACCCAAAATCCGCGCTAACCTGCCAATAAGAGAAAATATGGGGAATTACACAATACGACAGGAAAGATGTTCAACAAATATTAGCGGTGAATAAAACGTAACAATACGAGTACGAATATTCAAATCAAATGCAAATCTCAAAAGCATTTTATCAATAAAATTTCTTAACAACACATTAACCGGAGTCACCAGGCCTCACCATACCGCACCATACTTTATCATGTAGCCAGAACAGGAATCTTGACGGGTGCCCAACATCAGTGCCATATTAAAATCTCATGACAATATTCCCAGCACAATAACAATACCACATGAATCAAAATTAGATTCCAACAAAAATTTCTAGATTCCAAATGAATTTATTCATTAAAATATGAGTTCAATAATCACATGAAATCAAAGGGAATAACTCTCGAGAGATTTAAGAGCATATCGTGTAAAATCCCATACCTCAAAATCATCACATGAATCATCACATAATTTCAGCCTCAAAATATAATCACACCATCACGTTCTTCTCGCGAAAACGATTAAATCTCGTTCTAGCCCAAACTCGAGAAAACACCAAATAAACCTACTAATCTGAGGTTGAAATCTTGAATAAGTTTAGGGCCATGGTTTGTAGATGAAAGGGAGTAATTTTGGAGAGGTCTTTTGGTTAAAAAGTTTGAGAAAAAATGATTTGAAAAGTCCATCCACGAAATAGTTGATATATAAAGGATTAAGAGTTTGATTAAGAAAAGAGTTCTAATCAGATACAAACACTAAAAAATTTATTTCGGACGATCGGACCGTTATAATTAGATGAAATTTGGCGAAGAATTAGATAAAGACGAGATGAAGCTGTTTAAAAAATTTCAGCTCGATCGAACCATTCAATATTTTTAAATATTTTTTTTGCTAGACAATTTTATGTTTTGAGGACTTTAGAGAGTTTTATGTTTCGAGGACTCTTCTATATAATAAAAATTCAATTAAAATTCCATTTTAATTCCAATTCCAATTCCGTTTGAAAATTTATTTTTCAAATATAAAAACCAACACTTTAAATTATAAAATTTATAAAATCCAAAATTTTATTTTTCTCCGATTTCTAAAATTAATTTAAAAATTCCCATTTAAAAAATCCGGGTTGTTACATCTGGGTTATAAGTCGTGTTTGTCCTTTGTGTAAATCCTATAAAACGCTGTGTACTAGTGGACTTATGATTGGGGTATGTGTATTTTTTTTCGTGAAAGGGTTTTCACGTTAATTATAACAAGGTGTTGACAAATAGGGAGTGTGGACATCCCATGACACATACCAAAGTCAAGAGATTCTTGATTTTAACATGATATTACAAGAGGTCCATTCAAGGGTTCTCGAAGATTGGGGCACTGACACTCCTCAACCAGAAGGCAATATCATTCGTTTGGTACGAGCATTGCCAGCGGACTTTTGAAGTTGATGAAGAGGTTAACAAACAAACTTTTTGCTCGTTCTATTTAGAGGAATTACTAGTTGGGTGAGAGATTCACATGATTCTAGCACCATAAGGCCATTCAGTATTTTTCCACTTAGTAGGAGTTAAATAAGCATAAAAGGATGTGGTTGAAGTCGTGAAAGAAGATCACATATCCATTCAGTAGTGTTTGAGGAAAGCAAGCATGTTAGTAGACGCCTGATCCATCGACCGACAATTTATATATCGATTTTAAGGGAAATGTAATAGGATACTTTGTGTACAGTTGATGCAGTGGATGAATTATTGGCAATAGTGATCGTTGCACCCGATTTTGTATATTTATTGATCGAGACCCAAACGTTAAACTATTTTCGTCAAGAAAAGTTAGGAAAAATGTTGTCGATAAGCGTTTCATTTTTATTTTATTGGCTCGGACGGAGGTTTATATTTTAAAGGGAGTTTAATTGTGTTCAATAGTGTCAAGATGCAAAAGGTAATTTTTGTCGAGGCCCATGGTTCATAGTTCACTGTACATCCTAGAGGTGACCAAATGTACTATGATTTGAGAGGTTAATATTGGTGATCAAGTAAAGTAGGTATTAGCATTTTTTGTGTCTAAATGTTCCACCTGTCTATTAGTGAAGATTGAGCACCAAAGATATTCGAGGAATTTTAACTATTAGTGATCCTAGCGTGGAAGTGGGAGAATATATCGATGGATTTTATCTCGAGGTACTGAGGGCCAATATGAGACATAATGCCACTTGGTTCATTGATGGACATAGCAAGTTATTCAGATCAAATTGTATTTGAGACCCCTCAGAGGAGGTGGTGTCATCAAAGAGAGTGTGAAGACTGCCATAGTAGGGAAAGAGCTATGAAGATAAGAGAAGGCACAAATTGAAATTTTCTAGTAGGCACTACACCATATACCGAGAACGGTCACGATTTTAGGCCATGACTAAGGCTTTGAGTTATAATTATGGTCCATAGCCATTTGGTGGGGTAACGGTCCAAACCCGTGACCCCATGTTATGGTCACAGTGTTTTAAGTGACATCAAAACTAGGACTTGGTCACGGATGAAGACCACGACTCATAATCGTGACCTTACCCGTGACCCCATACCCATTTTGTTTTTATGGTTACGGTCCCCAATCATAACCATCAGTGGTGGAATTATAGGGTTGTTCACTAACTCAAATCGTGACTCGTAGTTGTGACCAAAATTGTCATGCCTAAGAAGCGTGACGCGTTTAAAATTTAATTAAAAATAATAATTTTTTGCTCCCCAAAAAAACTTGTACATATTTCAAACCTGTATATATTTCCAGAGATAAATATTAAGCCATCAAATTGTTCAACGGAAATTAACTAATTATTAAGCCGTTAACTAATTCATAAATCAAAATATAGTTATGTAGTAATATTAAATGTCAATCCAATGCACATTGCGACAACGCTCATATAGATACAACTAAAACTGAAATCGTTGTTGTCTCCCGTAACATCCGAACCAGTGTGTTATCATTGTATTTGCAAAATAAAGTCACAAATGATCCAATTCCTATTGCAACACAAAATGAAACAAATAGTAACATAATAATCCAAAAAAAGTATACACAGTACAATGTGCTATACTACTTCATTTATACGCGCTTGTTAATCAAACTAATGTGCTGTAATAAATTTCATATTGCTTTTTCATAAATAATTGAATGTTATAACCAAAATAAAATGGGTGAACATTATTACACATTATAAAGCAGCCAAACATGACATGAATAGTAATACAAGGACTTGAATCCCAAAATGACTAGGTTTACAAAATTTTCAAAATGTTTCAAATCGTAAGAAATGACTTAAATCCCAAAATGATTCGGGACGCCTACATATCCAAAAATAACATCAAACTCCACTTAGTTTGTACGATTAATAAGGTTTAACCCATAATTCGAACCTAGGGTGTTACTTTTGATTATGTTAAATGTTTTGAAAATGTACAAAATTATTTGAAGGCTCTAAATTGAGAATTGTGGTATAATCCCCCTTTTTGGGTTTTTAATCTATCAAAATAGATTTGAATGTGCATACGATAATAAAAATAACCGGATTAGTGATAAAAGTATATAAACAATCAACAAATGGATTTTAGAAAATGGGATTTGTAATACCAATAAGAGACGTTGATGCTTGTATCTCAGTGAACATCATATAACACAAACCACCGATTGAGGCAACCGACAAATAGTGGACATCAGCAGAAACCATGACCATTCATGTGATTACCTCATATTGGCGATTTATTATCAGGATCACATTCAAAACTTAATAAGATTTATAGAAAAAAAGATAAAATATGAGCGTCAAGGAAGCAAGTGCAAGAAAACTAAATATATGAGCAAAAGATGCACAAATGTAAATAAATACAAGGGTCGTTCGAATACATATGATACAAATAGGGTTATTATGTAAGGGTTAATTAAATAATAATAAAATAATGTTTCGAAAATCAGTATTTGTCTAAATTAACTAAGAGATATTTCAAATTAGGGTTGTCATAAATAGCAGACTACAGTTGTGTAGGGGACTTTAATGCATCTGCTTGGGTAGTCAAAACCTTTGGTGCATGCATAACAACAAACTAATTACCAACGTCTATGCACTTTGAGTATAATACTTTCTTCATAATTTAAAAGGCATAAATAAAAGGCTCATCGACCATGATATCTTTACTCTTCATCTTAGATAAATCTACCACAACATGTTTCGAGGCAGGACCAACTTTACAACCATTCATAGTGTCCTCCGCCTTTAACCAATCACAATAGAAGATATATTCTTTGAAATCTATTGATAACTTTGCTTTTTGTGTGTCGTTATTGAAAGGCAAGTTAGTCAAAACCTCAAATACCTACAAAATGATATCAACTCAAGTGTAGCGGTAAGTAAGGGTATCAATCCACTTCCGAGGGGGTAAAGCAAAGGGAACACAATTGTAATTCACTTTTTATTTTCTTTTTGTGCTTTTTCACTTTTATAATTTTTTTTAGCTTTTCAAATATTAAAACAATTGGGTGAGGTGAGGTGAAATAATACTAAACTAAACTAAATAAAAGGGAGTAATCAAAATAAAAGTAAAATGTGAAAAATATAAACAAGTGTGTGATAAAAGTGAGTGGAGTGAAACTAAATGAGAGAAAATATTCAAGGGGCGGAAAATCCACCCTCAATTCACACAAATTTATCTAACTTGCACAATTTTAATTTCATCAATTTCTAAAATATTCATTTAATTCAAAAGTTGATTCTCATTACACTAATGAATTAATTGAATATTCTTTTAGAAAAGTAAGCTTAATCCCCACAAGCACTACTCTAAATGAATTAAAATCAATTAAATTAATCACCCGCTAGGATCGATTCACCAAACTAATTTTAATTAGACAAAGTAAAAACAAGAGTAGATGAAAATTATACTAACATTTAAATCAAGTGATAATCCTATCTCTAGTTTGAATCAAATGATCAAATGATAATAACATTTTCAATCCTTTCTCAAGGATGATTTTCCATTTCTCAATGTGAAAATAATTAGGAATTAAATTTACTAATCAAAGGAAACTAACAAAATTATAATTGACAATTAAACCAAATTGGATTCATGAGGGTTTCAATTCATCCCTTGAATGGGATGATTAGCCCTCCATAATCATCATCCAATAAAAATTAGAATTAAATAAGAGGATAAATTAAAAATTAGAGAAGAGTAATCAAACCAAAATTGCCTTCAATTGCATTAATTCTTCAATTCTTCATTCATCTTAATTAATTACAACCCTCAATTTATTGAATTTTTTTTTCTCTAATCTAAAAAAAAACTAAGCTACCAAAATAAAGATGGTGTTTATCTTTCTAATTCTCTCTCTATTTGATGATATATCCCCTCCTCAAATGGGAACTTGAGTCTTCTTTTATAGTAGATGCATGGCACACATGGGGCTAAGGGATATTTTAGGTAAGGTTTAATGTGCATGTAAATGGGGTGTGTACACATGAGGTAAGAGAGGTGTGAGGTCATGTGGATGAGGGGATTAGAACAAAGCAAATCAGATTTGTTAAGGGTTATTTTTGGAAATGGTTAAAAGTGGTGGTTGGGGGTATTTGGGTAAAAGGAATTAAATGGGTTTTAAGCACATGTGAGTTTAATTGGTTTTGTTAGCTTGCTTTGGAACTTGGCAGGTGGAAGAAACGTGTCTTTTGGAAATGGGTTGGAGGTCGGGCATGGTGGAACGGGTAGTGGATATAGGGTTTCGGGTTGGTTCAGGATGTTGGGTCGCAGTTTGGTGGAGCAAGTCCTTGGGTTCCTGGTTCGTCTCGGGTCTGGATTGGCCGGTTCAAGGCAGCGGGTATGGGAGCTTCCACGGGTTAGAGTTCCGACAGGAGGTCGAGAAGGTCTTGGGTGAATAAAGGTTGGGGTTTGAAGAATGGAAGAAGGGGGATGGTAAATAGGGGATCGCGGAGTGGTGAGAACCAGGTTGGAGGTGCGACGGGATCACCGACGGTAGGGGTGTAAAATGGACGGATACGGAGCGGATACCATAGTATCCATATCCGTATCCGCCAAGACTCCACACTATCCGTATCCGTATCCGCCCGGATAATAATTTCAACTATACATATCCGTATCCTCTCGAATTTCCCGGATTCGGATAATATCCTTATCCGTTTTTATTGTTTAAGATATATTAAGATACACATAACGTATTAAACACTAATTTAATCAATCAATTAAATATATAATTTTTCATTCCATGTAAGATATAGAGAATGTGTAAAGCATAAAATTAAACTATAAAAGAAGGTTTGAGCAAAAGTACTAACCTTTAATGTGCATTTTCTTATTCAATTATGAGCCATTGAAATTTGTATCCTCTTCAGTTTCTCTAATGTTTGAACAAAAATGAAGTGAAGCATCATCTTACCTGAAAAGTATAACTCAATTAAAATACTAACAGAGAAAGCAAAGAATATATTACAATAAATAAGGGATGTTATTTTTTACTCCTTAAGTTCCTGAAGTGTGTCATTCTCATCTCCTTTCCTTTGTATCCTTGTTGAATTAAGCATTAAGGTAATTAGTAATTAGTAAAAACAACACTGAATAACATAAAATTGTACTGAGATTTAAAAAAATGGTGTATTAGAGCCTCTTCAATGAGTGCCTAAACATATCTTTAAGCTATCCAAATTGGGGGTTTCCAATGTGTGAAACCAAAATGCCACGAAAACAAAAAAATAACAGTTCACAAAAAAAAGATATATATGGTTCTACAAAGATTGACCTACGTTCACAAGAGAAATAATGAGGGAAAATACGAACCTCAAATATGTACAATAGGCTATTTATATGACAATGAATTTTTAGTTTATTTAACGCTATAACATATACCAGGTACAAGACAATATTGAAAGTACAAAACAATCAATGCATGAACATACAAGATATAGTTCTCCCAAAATTAACCTACGTTGGACCTTTGAAACAACAAGTTTTCACGACTGGATTGCAAAATTGGAAGCTTTTGATCTTCTTCTACAAGAAAAACAAAGCCCCTAATGTATCGAAAAGAGTATTTATATTACAAGAAAAACAAACCCCCAATAGACTATTTATACAACAATGGACTCAAATGCGATTTAGGGCTACAGGTATATAAAAAAATTGACCTCCAAAATATAAAAGTTAAAACCCCTATAAATCTGAATAATTCAATAAACATCATGATGGACAACAATCATGATGTCACACACTTATGGGTGATGACGATCACATTTCAAAAATAGAGTTGGAAGAGAGTATACAGAATCGAGAGAGAATTGAGAAGAAAAGAAATTCATACTATTCATTTAACTAACAAAATTGATCCTAACTAACACGTGTGTATTATGATTCTGTTACAGGATACTTAATTCCCACCAATGAAACATTTAGCTCACCTAGTTCATTTGTTATACCGTTTGACTGAGAACTACTTTTAATGACGCCGCAGCTCAATATGTGACAATACCTCGTGAAGGGATATTTTGTAACAGAACATCTGAAACTAATATTTTTTAAAATTGATCTAAAACTCATTTCTTTGTCAAATAAATAAGACGTGCACATCTAAAACTGATTTAAAACTCTAAAAGGGATATTTTGTAACAGAACAGGCATTCCACTAGTATTGAACATCTGAAACTAATATGCTATTCATCTCATCTCATCAACACTGAATAACATACATCTGAAACTAATTTGTTCAGTCTCGAAGATACAGTTCAAACAGATCTAAAATCATTTGTGACTCTTACATTTCAAACAGATCTAAAATCATATGTGACTCTTACGTTTGAGCAAAACGAACCTGATTTAAAATCCATTTAAACAAACATTTTCACACCTGTTATTGGACTAGACCAATTGAGATGGAAGAGACGTCAGACATGGGGGAGCAACTGGACACCGTAGAGCGACCGAACACCGGGGGAGAGAGATCGAAGGGACAGGAGGACAGCGTAGAGGACGGTGTAGAGGACAGGAGGACAGCGTAGGGAAGAGACAGTGATCGAAGGGAAGAGAGATAGCGAGCGGAGGGAAGAGCTTAGGGGAAGGGCTTTTGGAAAATGGGGAAACTGATCTGATTTACCATGTCCCGTGTTTTGTTTTTCTTATTAATTTAGGATTATGTTAGATTTTTACAGTTTTCATAATTATACTTATGCCCAATTTTTATTTTAAGTTTTAGTTCATATATAAAATATTATATGACTAATATTTTATACGTACGTTAGATGGTAAAATGGATACTCCGTGTCGGATACGGATTATCCGTGTCGGATACTACAACTATCCATATCCGTATCCGTTTTCTCGGATATTTTTATAGAGTATCCATATTCGTATCCGTTTCCATTTTTTCGGATAAATATCCGCAAATTCGAATTCGGATATCGAATGGATGCGAATTTTCGAATATCCATTTACATCCCTAACTGACAGCGGCGTCGGCAGGGAGGTCGCGCAGTTGCTGGAGGGTTGAGGGCTGCTTGAAGATGGGTTTCCTCGCCGGCGTATAGCGGGTTGGGTGGTGATGGTTGAGGGTCCGATCGGGTTTTCAAATGGTGGTGTGGGTGAGTTTCAAGGGGGCGATCGGGTTTCGAGGTATAAGGGATTGTGGTGGGGAGAATGGAAGAAGGGGGGCGAGGTCTGTCGCCGGAGCGGAGGTGGTTTCGGAGCTGGCTGGGGTCAGTCGAGCAGGAGGGGCTGGTGGTTTAGAAGCGCCGTCGGCAGGAGGGAGGTTTTGGGTTATTAATGGAGGTAGAAGAGAGAGAGAGTGGGATAGAAGTTGAAGATGAAAGTGTGGGTTGTAGGGTGTGTGGGTGTAGGGGATATGGTGTGGATGAGGGTGAAGAGAGATATTTTGGTGTATTAGTGTGTAGGATTAAAGGTGTATGTGTCATAATTTGTGACCCTTAAAAATTGACTAACTAACTAAAAAATAATATTAATTAAAATCTACTAAAAAATATAAAAATCCTAATCTATAAAATAAAAGACACAACTAAAAATAGAACTAAAAAGAAGAAACAATAAAAATAAAAATAGAAAACTATTAAACTAAAAACTAAAATCCTAAAAAAAGTAAATTCTAATAAATCAAAAAATAAAATAAAATCCTAAAAGTTCTAATCCTAATAAAATAAAAACTAATCAAAATAAAATAAAATTATATTAATAAAAATAAAATATAAAAATAGAAAATAAAACCTAAAAATTCTAAATAAATCTAAAATAAAACCTAAAACTAAAACGACTCAAACTAAAAATCTAAAAAAATATTAAAAAGGGACAAACAAAACACACACAGGGTTTGGGGTAGGTTTAGGCTCGGGTAAGGTTACGGGAGAGGGAATCAGCACCATAAAACGCGCATTTGCCTCGATATATAGCTTTTGACACCGCAAAACGACGTTTGACCTACAAGATAAACATTTAAGCACATAAGGCCCAAATTGTAGAATTAGAAATTAAAGTACGTCTATTAGGGGTATAAAATGTACAATTTTTGGTGCTTATCACACCACCCTAAACAGAGCGTTGCTAGTCCTCGAGCAATAAGATAGAGAGAAAGAGACAGATAAGAAACCAAAAGTGTACCACTTTCGCGGGCACTTGCGATTGCACTTAGCATGTGCAACAAGCCTTTAAACCTATAGGTTGCCCTACAGGACGAGTTGTGTCTCGTGAGGGTTTGCAGGGAATATCCCACAAAATTCTTATTTTGCAAAAAAAATAAAATAATTGAAACGCCGTCAATCTGTTATTAGACGTAAAATAATCGCACAATCCATATTGAGAGAAATGATTTCAGAAATACAAGATAGAATTTGTAAAAAGATTAAGCTAAGTAAATACACAAAGCACATCCTTCCTAGAACTCAACGTGTGTAGTGTGAATCAGTCAAAACGGGTCGAGTATCACAAGAGTAATTCCTAGATTGCCTTTTTGGAATCAACGCTTCAACTTTAAATCTCACTGGATATCTCTCTCAAACGAACTCTCGAGATATGGCTCAGTGTATCACTCATGTGTGTGAGGAGGTGAGGAAATATAAGCAAGTTCAAACGTCTCACACACATATAAGAAAGAACGAACAATCTAGAAAGAAAAATGATCTCAAGAAAGAAATGCTAATCACTATAGTGAGAACGTCGAGTTATTCACCACGTTGACTTTCATTTGCCTGAACACCTAGGAAAATATGGATGATTATGGGTGAGGGGAAATGAGATGGAAAGGATATGATGATATGAGTTAGGATGGTGATGTATGGATGAATAATGAGTGATGGATGTGTGATGGATGCGAGAAGAGTGTACTATGAAGAATAAATGTCTTTATTAAAACAAAATAAACTACAAACTCTTTCTTTTCTTTTCTTTTTTTTTTCGATTTTTCTTTTCTTTTTCTCTATTTTTTTCTATTTTTTCTATTTTTATGTTTTTCTCTCTCTTTTTTTTCTTTTTTCTTTTTTGTTTGTTTTTCTCTCACTTTTCAACACTGAAGACATTTAACATTTGAAAAACACTCTTTTTCTCAATATGATGGATGATATATGAATGTGGTGGGGAATGTATGATGCGGGGAATATGGAAAAGCATGGGAATGTAATGGGTGAGTAAATGAAAATGTGATATGGAAAAGTGGTAAGTGTATGGATGAAAACCTAGTGATCGGGACAAATTTTAAGACATGCGTTTCTTACAACTCGAAAAACATGTCATTCTCAGCGATCAAGCCAAAAATGAAGAATAACGAGATCATACAACAATTAAAGTGAGGACCCAAATGAAGTTGAATCAACTTGTGACTCGGAGATTGTGTAAAACTCTCTGAAAGGGTGAAAGGCACAAATCTCACAAGCTAAAGTCTCTACTAGTGATCCTTAAGGTTCTCTTGAGAATTATAGTCCTCTTCAACTCTAACCATATTGACGTGATAAGTGCGCAAATTTTGTTGAGTCTAGAAATTCATGGTGCAACATGCCTTGTTATGTATTACATAAGCTATTTAGAAAAATATTCTCTAGCTTGATTCCTAGATTTAAAAAGATGGATGATTGAAAATTCACATCAATGAGTGAGATGAAAGAAACTGCACGAAATTTAAAAAATCAGGTTCAAAAATCAAAATTTTCCAAAAGAGGTACGATTTTGATAAAATTCCCTACCCCCAAAATAAAAAGGAACATCGTCCTCGATGTTATGTAAAATGATTTTTAAAATTGAGAGCATAAGATAGAAAATATAATACCAGAATCAACCACTAATGAAGTGGACAGATATCCCCAATAATAAACCTGAATAAGAAGTGAGATAAAAAAAATATGTACCAGTCTATAAACATGGCATAACATAGGGTGATGTGAAACACCACCCCCTAACAGGATAAGACTCATACAAGAAATGCGGGCTGCCTCTCGGTAGCGCTAAGTTTAATGTCTTCAGCCAGACCGAACCATTCTCACCCTAAAGATAAGATCTATGAAAGCGCGGGGCGATATAAAAATAGGTGATGAGAATCACCCCCAAACAAGACTGAAGCGTCAGTCTTATTGGATGAGGGCTAAAATGGTCAATGCACCTGTATGGCAAAGTGCTAGGGACCTATACACATGGTGCTCTAATTGGCGAGGGAGGCAAAATGGGTTGCTAAGTGAAATGGGATGGGCCTCATAAAAATCACACGACCATTCTATAAATGGGCAATGG
The DNA here is from genome assembly GCA_949130495.1 of Sambucus nigra. Taxonomy (NCBI): domain Eukaryota; kingdom Viridiplantae; phylum Streptophyta; class Magnoliopsida; order Dipsacales; family Adoxaceae; genus Sambucus; species Sambucus nigra. Next base: position 403,267,063 of record OX422209.1, on the reverse strand, counting down.
TAATGGTCACGCCGTGACATGCCGGGAGCTGTTTATGGGAAAAATCAACACCACAAGAGAGTGGAGAGTATATAGTAACAAGCTCGGTGTCACGGTGGAGAGTAGCACCACATATACTCTCATGGGTGGTGGAGGATGGTTTCAGGTGAGGATCTAAAAATGTAGATGGAAACATGAACTGTGTAAAATCAAGATCCAAACCAGGTGGTGGGGGTGGAAGGGACAATGGGTGGGGTAAATGGTGGAGTAAACGGTGGATTGGGTGGGATAAATGGTGAAGGAAGATGATCTAACTCAAGCGTGGAAGACACACACTCATTGGGAGGAGTAAAGGAATACTCACAAGGGAGTGTGCTTTCTATAGATGGAGTGGTCAACTTATCCATAAGAGTAGCATCGGTGAATGTGGTGGGCGGGTAAGACGAGGCACCAAGATCTAAGATAGAGGAATCACTAGAAATATCTGGCTCAAAGGGAGCCATGCAACGTGGAATAGGATCCAAATCTGGATAGTTAAGAACCATCACGGATTCTATCTCGGGAAAATGGTAAGCACTCGTAGCCGGAGCTAACCTAGGTTAAATTGGTTCCTTGGGAACACAAGAGGTAGGGTCGATAGGTGTAGACTCGGGCATATTTTTGGATATGACGGGAGTGTGAACCGCAATGATGAGTTCAGTTGGATATGGTAGAATTTGATCAGGCTCACTATCCAAAGGTAAGTCAACACAATTGTCGACTTAGGACCCGAACCATGGAATGGTCTCAACTTCGAGATTCTCAGGGTGGTAGAGTTGGTCACATTCAAAATCCGTGTCACAAGAGGACACATCATCATCACACTCGGGTGCAATAATGGGTGGATTCATGGGAATGTCCGACTCTCTTGCACACTCTAATTCATTTAACCTTTGTTCAAGCATTTGGAGGGCTTCATTTTGGATTTGAGTGGCTTGCTCTTGCTCGAGTATGAACTTTTGCAAGAGGCTTTCGAGAGCGGAGGTGGATGATGGTGGTGGTGGAGTGACGGGTGGTTGCAATGGTTGAGGTGGACACAACTCGCTTTGATCATGACTATATGGAGAATACTCAAATGAAGTGTGTGGAGTGGGGCCAAGTTCATCATACACGAAAGGATCGCTTTCGTGATGGACAGTTGGTTGATGCTCATGGGGTGCGTAGTGAGGGAACTGATCGTGAACGGGTGCATAAGGTTTCCATGACGACTGTTGGAATGTGCGAGGATCCACAACATTGGGTTGAGATTCGTATTGCGTGGAAGGGTGATCAGGTCTCCACGAATAACTCGGGTACTCACACAACTCGGGAGGAGATACATCGGGATAATAGGCCGAGGTGGGTTCCGAAACAGTGTCATATGGATACACATGCTCCATGGTGGGTTCATAGGGATATGACAAGTATGGACACTCATGGGACAAGTGATCGGCATAGGAACAATGGGTGCACGATAAGGTACACGACACGTCGACACTTGATACCGAGGGTGATGAAATAGGAGGTGCGTGCATAGATGGTGCAAGAGTATCAACGGTACTCATGTGAGAGGTGAAACCACTCAAAATATCATAAAGAGACCGCTCGAGATCACTCTCACACGTGTCGCGTGTCAATGGGAAATGATCAAGGTAGTCCCGTAAAGGACGTTCTTCGTCCATGTGGATGGAAATAGTTTTTTTGGAGTTTTTAAATTTTTTTCAAAAGGAAAGAAAATATTTTTGGATTTTCCTAAAATGAAAGAAAGAAAATATTTTTGAATTTTTTTTATAAGAAAGAAAGAAAATATTTTTGGATTTTTATAAAAAGAAAGAAAGAAATTATTTTTGGATTTTTTATAAAAATAATAGAAGATTTTTTTTTGGATTTTTTGGAAGAAAAGGTGGGGAAAGTGTATGGACTCTTGATTTGGACGAACTAACTAAAACCCGACTACCGAAAATTGGAATTGGACACACACACAAGTCAAGAAAATTTCTAACTAGCACATAGCCAATTTTTATCTTTAAATTTAGTGAAAGGGTAGTCAAATTTTAATTAAGTCCGCGGGGGATAAAAAATAACGAAAATATTTTAGTGATCGCCTTTGCAAAAATATTCTCCTAGTGGGCTACCTAGTTGATTGATTTTAAATTTAGTGATGGCTAGGGTAGCACACAATTGGTAAGCGAGTGAGTCGGGTGATGAAATCCCTTCTCTTGAGTGACCGGGTGTAGGTCTTAGTCAATTAATTCATCACACCATTCGAAAATAAATGCGAGAGTAAAATCAAGTAAGAGAACACAAAGCACCCAAAATAATTGACTCACTAACAGGAGAGGCGCGAGGGTTTTAGAAATGTACCTCCCACGGTTTTTACGTCATGGGGTGCCAAAAAAATTTGAGTCGACCGGGGGGAGATTACACCAATCTCAGTCGGCCCCGGGAGTCCTACCGACCCAAGGTAGAGAGGCTTCTAAATCCTCGCCAGTGTACACCCTCTCTCTACCTTGTCCAGTTTCTCTATCATGCTTGTCTTCGATTATTACAATTTTAAAAAGGAAAAATAAAATAAAGGTGTCCTATTCACCGCAATACAAGCAAAATAATAAAGTCCTAATACAAGCCTTCTAAAATAAAGAAAAATGGTATAAAAAATAATAAAGTGCAAAAAACTAAAATAAATGAACTACAAGTTGAAATCTGCTCCGAGTGCTTCACGCTCCCAAGAATGGCAACGACGCCATTTGATAACTTTACTTTTTGTGTGTCGTTGTTGAAAGCCAAGTTACTCAAAACCTCAAATACCTACAAAATAATATCAAATCAAGTGTAGCAGTAAGTAAGGGTATCAATCCACTTCCAAGGGGGTAAAGCAAACGGAACACAATTGTAATTCACTTTTTATTTTCTTTTTGTGCTTTTTCACTTTTCTAATTTTTTTTAGCTTTTTAAATATTAAAACAATTGGGTGAGGTGAGGTGAAATAATACTAAACTAAACTAAATAAAAGGGGGTAATCAAAATAAAGGTAAAATGTGAGTAATATAAACAAGTGTGTGATAAACGTGAGTGGAGTGCAACTAAATGAGGAAAAATATTCAAGGGACGGAAAATCCACCCTCAATTCACACAAATTTATCTAACTTGCACAATTTTAATTTCTTCAATTTCCAAAATATTCATGTAATTCAAAAGATAATTCTCATTACACTAATGAATTAATTGAATATTCTTTTAGAAAAGTAAGTTTAATCCCCACAAGCACTACTCTAAATGAATTAAATAAATCACCTGCTAGGATCGATTCACCAAACTAATTTTAATTAGACAAAGTAAAAACAAGAGTAGATGAAAATTATACTAACATTTAAATCAAGTGATAATCCTATCTCTAGTTTGAATCAAATGATCAAATGATAATAAAATTTTCAATCCTTTCTCAAGGATGATTTTCCATTTCTCAATGTGAAAATAATTAGGAATTAAATTTACTAATCAAAGGAAACTAACAAAATTATAATTGACAATTAAACCAAATTGGATTCACGAGGGTTTCAATTCATCCCTTGAATAGGATGATTAACCCTCCATAATCATCATCCAATAAAAAATAGAATCAAATAAGAGCATAAAATAAAAATTAGAGAGGAGTAATCAAACCAAAATTACCTTCAATTGCATTAATTCTTCAATTCTTCATTCACCTCAATTAATTACAACACTCAATTTATTGAATTTTTTTTCTCTAATCTAAAAAAAACTAAGCTACCAAAATAAAAATGGTGTTTCTCTTTCTAATTCTCTCTTTATTGGATGATATATCCCCCCCTCAAATGGGGACTTGAGTCTTTTTTTATAGTAGATGCATGGCACATATGGGGCTAAGGGGTATTTTTGGGAAGGTTTAATGTGCATGGAAATGGGGTGTGTACACATGAGGTAAGAGAGGTGTGAGGTCATGTGGGTGAGGGGATTGAAACAAAGCAAATCAGATTTGTTAAGGGTTATTTTTGAAAATGGTTAAAAGCGGTGGTTGGGGGGTATTTGGGTAAAAGGAATTAAATGGGTTTTAAGCACATGTGAGTTTAATTGGTTTTGTTAGCTTGCTCTGGAACTTGGCAGGTGGAAGAAACGTGTCTTTTGGAAATGGGTTGGAGGTCGGGCATGGTGGAACGGGTAGTGGGTATAGGGTTTCGAGTTGGTTCAGGAGGTTAGGTCACGGTTTGGTGGAGCAAGTCCTTGGGTTCCTGGTTCGTCTCGGGTCTGGACTGGCCGGTTCAAGGCAGCGGGTATGGGAGCTTCCACGGGTTGAAGTTTCGGCAGGAGGTCGGGAAGGTCTTAGGTGAATAAAGGTTGGGGTTTGAAGAATGGAAGAAGGGGGCTGGTAAACAAGGGATCGCGGAGTGGTGAGAACCAGGTTGGAGGTGCGACGGGATCGCCGACGTCGGCGTCGGCAGGGAGGTCGTGCAGTTGCTGGAGGGTCGAGGGCTGGCCGACATTATGTTTCATCGCCGGTGGATAGCGGGTTGGGTGGTGATGGTTGAGTGTCCGACCGGGTTTTCGAATGGTGATGTGGGTGAGTTTCAAGTGGGCGATCGGGTTTCGAGGTATAAGGGATTGTGGTGGGGAGAATGGACGAAGGGGGGGCCGAGGTCTGTCGTCGGAGTGGAGGTGGTTTCGGCGCTGGCTGGGGTCAGTCGAGCAGGTGGGGCAGGTGGTTTAGAAGCGCTGCCGTCAGGAGGGAGGTTTTGCGCTATTAATGGAGGTAGAAGAGAGAGAGTGTGGGATAGAGGTTGAAGATGAAAGTGTGTGTTGTAGGGGATATGGTGTGGATGAGGGTGAAGAGAGATATTTTGGTGTATTAGTGTGTAGGATTAAAGGTGTGTGTGTCATAATTTGTGACCCTTAAAAATTGACTAACTAACTAAAAAATAATATTAATTAAAATCTACTAAAAACATATAAAAATCCTAATCTATAAAATAAAAGACACAACTAAAAATAAAACTAAAAAGAAGAAACAATAAAAATAAAAATAGAAAATTATTAAACTAAAAACTAAAAATCTAAAAAAAGTAAATTTTAATAAATCAAAAAGTAAAATGAAATTCTAAAAGTTCTAATCCTGATAAAATAAAAACTAATCAAAATAAAATAAAATAAAATTATATTAATAAAAATAAAATATAAAAATAGAAAATAAAACCTAAAAATTCTAAATAAATCTAAAATAAAACCTAAAAATAAAACGACTCAAACTAAAAATCTAAAAAAAATATTAAAAAGGGACAAACAAAACACACACAGGGTTTTGGGTAGGTTTAGGCTCAATTTAGGCTCGGGTAAGGTTACGGGAGAGGGAATTAGCATCATAAAATGCGCATTTGCCTCGATATATATAGCTTTTGACACCGCAAAAGGACGTTTGACCTACAAGATAAACATTTAAGCACATAATACCCATATTGTCGAGAATTAGCAACTAAAGTACGTCTATTCGGGGTATAAAATGTATAGTTTTGGGTGTTTATCACCCCCCAAACAAAGCATTGCTAGTCCTCGAGCAATAAGATAGAGAGAAAGAGACTAATAAGAAATCAAAAGTGTACCACTTTCGCGGGCCTTTGTGATTGCACTTAGCATGTGCAATAAACCTTTAAACCTATAGGTTGCCCTAGAGGGCGAGTTGTGTCTCGTGAGGATTTGCAGGGAATATACCCACACAATTCTTATTTTACAAAAAAAAAAAAAATTATTGAAAGGCAGTCAATCTCTTATTAGACGTAAAATAATCGCACAATCCATTATGAGAGAAATAATTTTAGAAATACAATATAGAATTTGTAAAGAGATTAAGCTTAGTAAATACACAAAGCACATCCTTCCTAGAACTCAACGTGTGTAGTGTGAATCAGTCAAAACGGGTCGAGTATCACAAGAGTAATTCCTAGATTGCCTTTTTGGAATTAACGATTCAACTTCAAATCTCCCTGGATATCTCTCTCAAATGAACTCTTGAGATATGGGTTAGTGTATCGCTCATATGTGTGAAGAGGTGAGTAAATGTAAGCAAGTTCAAACGTCTCCCACGCATATAAGAAGGAACGAACAATCTAGAAAGAAAAATGATCTCAAGAAAGAAATGCTAATCACTATAGTGAGAACGTCGAGTTATTCACCACGTTGACTTTCATTTGCCTGAACACCTAGGGAAAATATGGATGATTATGGGTGAGGGGAAATGAGATGGAAAGGATATGATGATATGAGGTAGGATGGTGATGTATGGATGAATAATGAGTGATGGATGCGAGAAGAGTGTACTATGAAGAACAAATGTCTTTATTACAACAAAATAAACTACAAACTCTTTTTTTTCTTTTCTTTTTCTTTTCTTTTCTTTTTCTTTTTCTCTATTTTTTTCTATTTTTATGTTTTTCTCTCTCTTTTTTTTTTCTTTTTTCTTTTTTGTTTGTTTTTCTCTCACTTTTCAACACTGAAGACATTTAACATTTGAAAAACACTCTTTTTCTCAATATGATGGATGATATATGAATGTGGTGGGGAATGTATGATGCGGGGAATATGAAAAAGCATGGGCATGTAATGGGTGAGTAAATGGAAATGTGATATAGAAAAGTGGTAGGTGTATGGACGAAAACCTACTGATCGGGACAAATTTCAAGACATGCGTTTCTTACAACTCGAAAAAGATGTCATTCTCAGTGATCAAGCCAAAAATGAAGAATAAGGAGATCATACAACAATTAAAGTGCGGACCCAAACGAAGTTGAATCAACTTGTGACTCGGAGATTGCGTAAAACTCTCTGAAAGGGTGAAAGGCACGAATCTCACAAGCTAAAGTCTCTACTAGTGATCCTTAAGGTTCTCTTGAGAATTATAGTCCTCTTCAACTCTAACCATAGTGACGTGATAAGTGCGCAAATTTTGTTGAGTCTAGAAATTCATGGTGCAACATGACTTGTTTTGTATAACATAAGATATTTAGAAAAATATTCTCTAGCTTGATTCCTAGATTTAAAGAGATGGATGATTGAAAATTCACATCAATGAGTGAGATGAAAGAAACTGCACGAAATTTTAAAAATCAGGTTCAAAAATAAAAAATTTCCAAAAAATGTACGATTTTGATAAAATTCCCCACCCCCAAACAAAAAGGAACATCGTCCTCGATGTTAAGTAAAATGATTTTTAAAATTGAGAGCATAAGGTAGGAAATATAATACCAGAATCAACCGCTAATGAAGTGGACAGATATCCCCATTAATAAACCTGAATAAGAAGTGAACACTCATTCTCTACGAGAAATGAACCTTCTAATCCCTCTTCAGGGTTCCCGAGAGGCAATTCATCCTCAAACTCGTCAGGTTCCTTGATCACCCATTCTCTATGAGAAATGAACCTCCTAATCCCTTGTTCTGATATATGTTCCCAAATGTATAACGATGATCATTTTGTTATGTATTCTTCTACAATTGACCCTTCGATATACTGTTTATTCTTAACGTAATATTTGAAGGTTTTCATCAAGCGCTCAAAAGAATACATCCAGTGATATCTAACGGGGTCCATATAATAAAGCTTCATTACATAGATGTGACACCCCGACTAATTAAATACCGGGTAGCTACTCCTTTATTAAATTAATTCAAAATGCCAAGTTGGTTCAGTTAATAGCATCACTGTCGAAAACATTTTAATAGTTACTAACCACCTAGTATTTAAAAGTAAGTGCCAAATTTTAAGTTAAGTCTAATTAACATGCAGTAAAAGAATAATGGAAGAGTCAACATAATCCATTCACCATAATGAAGTAATGAATAACCAACAATTAATAATAATAAGTCCGGAGGAAAAACTCCTCACAACAGTCCCACAACTTGAAGAAAAATACTACAAGTCTGAATCCTGAATAAATACATGCCAAACGTCTGAATAACTAAAATAAAAGAAATGTCTCTAAAAGAGTGGGCGACATGCCCTACAACTGATAACTGCTGAATATAGAGTCAAAGTAGATGAAGCGTCTACAAGCAAAGTCCTGTAACTTCCACAAACAGCTACAACTCGTCACCTGAATGAGAATCCTAAGCATGGTGTCCTTGTGGCTGGGCACCTAAAATGGTTTTTACAAAAATAGATTTGAAAGCAAATGGGTCAGAGCCCGAAAGTGGAAAACATTTTGAAAACAGCAAGTGTTTTAATAACATTAAAACATTAAATGCAAAGTACATGTTAGGACGTGCACTCACATGAAATTCTCACCTCTCGACTACATGTGCACTCCTAACGTACCGTACCCATCTACATGACATACACATCTAACCAAACCGTAATAAGTTCTACCCCTTACTACTCGATCCCCATATTACATTCTAGCGTTATCAAATAAGTAGAGGACTTCACTTAAACTCAGATTCTCAATTAGTAACATAATTCACTATCAGTTAACCCGTTATGTTCTCTCACTACATTACCATAATTATGTTCACAATAACAACATGAAAGTTCCCATTAATTAAGTGTATATTATTCACGTCATAAATATACAATATAAGCACCCCGAGACTAGCTGCGGTGCACACATACTCTGCTATCCATCCCGGTACATCACGTACATAAGGATCACATATTCCGAATCTCTCAAGAATAGTTCACAGATAACAACATCACAAATAATGGAGGCGAACAGAGTCACATCACATGGGTCACGCACATACCTGCGCTCCCACAATCAGCAGACTTATTAACATCCCAATAAGTCCTTCTCTGACCTATGTTCATCGAGGTAACCAGTCTAAATCCGAGCAACACAAGGATTAGAGGGCCCTAAGCGAACGCAAACCTCTCGTGATAGCAAGTATTGTAGGTATGTCATACACATAAAATCAATACATATACTAAGTATGCACACGTCTTAGTAATCACCATAATATATTGGTACATATCTCTTCTCGTACTGACATATAATACTACACCATTTATATGTTCCCGGTTAATATAATTAATTAGGCCGTCAATAGCTCACATCGTAATAGACACTCACGTCCTACTTCATATTTTCCCTTAGGTTCAAACTACACTTCTAGGTTTGACTCCTCATTATATCCCAAACATCCCAAATATATCAATTACTCATCAAGGAAAGGCTATCTCTACCTATACACAAGGTTACGGGGCACTCAGGATCAAAACAGGCTAAAAAGCCTAAACTGTCAACTCGTTCGAAGTCTCGTTCGAACGAGGCTGTTCGAACGAGACTTCGTTCGAACGAACTGAGTCTTCTAACGAGATCTCGTTCGAACGAAGTGGGCTTTCTAACGAGATCTCGTTCGAACGATATCATCGAACGAACTTCACCCTCGTTAGAAGTCAATGGTCAACTCGTTAGAAGCTCGTTCGAACGAGGTCGTTCGAACGACCTGGGCAGGTCTTCTGACGAGCGACTAGATTCGAGCCCAGATTTCTGATTTTCGTTTTTCCAACTTCTCTACTCCCCAAATCTCATCCAAACCTCAATTTATCAATTGTTTAAGGTTCCTAATCGTCCCTAAACATCCTTAGGTCACATATTAACATGTTTGGGGTGTTAATTCATCCTAACATCATTCAAATATCAAATCTCTACATATTTCCCCCAATTTCAAACACATGAACCCTAGAATTTATAAATCATCTAGAAGTCTAATTAAATCCGTTTTTGGTTTCATACAAATTGTAATATCATCAGAATAATCATCAACTACAAATCTACATGCAATTTCCTCATCAAGAATGTAATTTCTATTTCCAATTTAATGGGGTTTTTCATTAACTCCCAAGAACAAATCAGATTTTTATCAATTCCTACACATGGAAGAAATATTCTCTATAAAAATGAAATTAAATCACTTGCCTTAATGGTAACTCTGGATTTGATGACGAATTTGATGAATGGATCTCTCTCCTTTGCAGATTTCTCCTCTCCTCTCTTTCTACAAGCTTTCTTCTCTAATGGTGGCTATGGACGCTAGGGTTTTGTCTTAGGAACAACTTTCAATAACCTCCGTAGTCTATTTGGGTATTAGTGGGCTTAGTGGGTTAATGCCCAATCAGATATTAATTCCCAATTTTCGTAGCTTTTAATTCCTCAAAATTCAAAATTACCAAACTACCCTTATACGTTGCCGGTATGGCCTAAAAATGCTCCGGGACCCAAACCAAACCCCCGGCTAGTGTTTTCTGACTATTTCGACCCTTCCGGACGCGTTGGCGCACTCAAAACGACCATATGGATAATAGAATTAAAATTCACTTTTTAATTATCGTAATTATATACCATGACGCGACTGTCACACGCGTCTCAACAAAATTTCCAAATTGCCGTATTTCAATCTCACGACAAATTTCATAATTCAATATTCATATATAATCATATATGCACATATAATCAAATACCAAATCGCATCTCGCTAGTATTTTAATCCGGATTAATTTCCAATTAATACACATTTAATTTAATTAATCCCATAAAATAAATATCACAAAAATACGGGGTGTTACAATAGATGCACAAGTAGGTGGACGTTGATGTTAGAGAATGACGGAGGAAAATATTTCTCTAAGACATAAGTCGTCTTTACTAAAGTGGCATTTGCATCCTTAATGTGCTTCATGTTTACCACTTTTTCACACAATAAGGTGAAGCACTAACTAATATGCATAATTTCCCTATGAAGATCTTTCTGCCTAGAAAATCATTGCCTAAATAATAGAGAGATTAATTTAATAATGACATTCCGATCGTAAGACTTGCACTGTTCTAGATCATTTATTTGGTAACTTACAACCCTGTGCAAATTACTGAAATAACCAATTGGTGTCTTCAAGTTAAACAACGTGTCTAGAAATAAATTTTTCTCACTAGTTGTTAAAGTGAAAGTACCCGCGGGAATCGAATTTCTTCCTATTATAGGATCAGTTGTTAATCATAATTATTATAATCTCCTTTAGATCACAACACACCCTCTCTCCAAATTTCGAATGAGAACCACCCAGACATGTTCCTATATATGTTTTGCAAAATTCTTCTTCGTGTGTATCACATCAATTACATGCCTTACAAGATGCGCTTTCCAGTATGACAAGTTAATCAAGATTTAATGTCTTAACCATGCCTTCATTTTACTAGGATCTTTCGCATTCTCCCTAATTTTACGCTTCTGAACGATAAACTGAGGGTGTTTGCTTTCAAACTATTCTCGAAAGTCCCATCCTTCACCTTCTCCTTGATTTAATAACTAGGAAGCTGATCAATTTCCATTCTATGCTTGTGGCCGACATAACTCGTCTTACCACTAGCTGAGTGGATTCAGTTTCCTCCTTACATATGGAACATCCATAATAACCATGAATATTATAACCGGATATAGCCTCATGGATAGGAAATTTGTGGATCATCCGCAACACTATTAATTTAAGTGTGCATTTGTCTCCCTTATGAGCGTCAAACGACCTCATGCCTTCATCCCACAACTCTTTAAGTTCTTCGATTAACGGGTTTAAAAAAATACCAGTATCGTTGTCGTAATCCTTTGGACCAAGTATCAACCACGATAGTAATGTGAACTATTTTCTCATGCACAGTGTTAAAGGGAGACCTAAAGGTTCCATAAGAACAGGCCAATAACTCTTATTAATGCTTAAGTTATATAAGGGGGTTAAACCCATCGGTTGGTAATGAAAGACGAACATTACGGGGTCCTTTGCAAATTTAGGGTGTCGTGCATTCGAATGCTGCGAGATGAGTGAATTAACCATATTATGCATGAGATTCCCACCCATCTCGGTTAGACGTGCCATATTATGGCCTCTGTTATCCACGATACAATAAAAAAAAATTGTGGCCCAAGGGAAAAACACCTCAATACCTTATATTGAACTTGCGTACACTTACGAAATTTTGTAAGTTTGTCTTTTTTATTCTCACAAACCATGTATCTTTGCTCATTGCATACATGACACTCATCATTCAGTTCTTGTTCATTGAGGTCTAATATACAATCGCACTTGGATGTATGAATAAATTTGTACTTCAAACCCAAGCCCTTCAAGCTCCCCTTCATGCGCGAATAACTATTTGGTAATATGTTCCCTTTCGGTATAATGTCTTTAGCCTATTTAAGAATTTTGATTACGTTGTTTCCCCAAAAAACAAATTAATGTTTCAAATTATGAAAACCTATCCTTGTGTATAATGTTGAGCGATATTCTTCGTAATTTTTATACAAAGGTCTAGCCGCATCAATTTTTAACCGTATGTATTCTCGATCTTCGGGTAGTTCAGCATCAACTTCTTTATTGACTTGGTTACAATGTGCATTATCTGTATCCATAGGTCGGTGATGGACTCCGTAATCATCATCAATTAGGTCAGTCAATGGACGGTGTGTTGGCGAAGCATTAACCACTTCCACCTAATGGGGTTCTGTTACGTGGTCGGGTATCGGTAATTCTTTTGGAACATCTAGTACTTTATTTTCCCCATGGAATGTCCATATCTTATAGTCTTGAGACACACTCCATATTAGTAAATGCAATTTAACGTCTTCTAAAGACTTAAATTTTTCGTTCATACAATGTTTATACGAGCACTGAATCTTATCAATGTTGAGATTTCTATTTACATATTTAACAAATTAACGAACGCCATGATTATCGGAGACTTTATTACTCTTTGTCATACATTATTTGTATTGTGGGAACACACTAAACAGTCTTTTAAATTCAATTCACCTATATAAATAGGTTGAAATAAAAGTCACATTGGATATAAGAACTCTCAATTTATAATAAAAGAAAATTCCTTAAACCAGAGCATTCAATAAAAATGAAATAAAGCCAACCATATTAAGATGTAATCAAACCCCAAAAAATTAATAATAAAACACTAAAGATGTACCATATAATTAAAACATTGCAAACATTATTGATGTCCCAAATAAAATATTGTCCATCTCCTAATCATGACCAACAAATGAATTGGCCAGGTAAAATAATCTTTTTTATAATATTTTATTAAAGGCCCTTCACTGGAGTTAACATGAACAGGCTCATCTCCCCAACGATCGTATACTTTATTAACCAATATAAGAGCCTCACCCACCACCAAAGGGTGATTGTGGATAGGTCTTCCGGTATTCATGAAAACGAGCGTGCACGTGCCAACGACCCTGCTATTAGACAAGACCCCTAAATAATAATCCTCGTTATAGTCATAATGAATGGACGTTGATGATATACCGAATGTTACAGGAAGAGGAACTTAGAAGGGGAATGTTGTAGGAAAATGCATTTAGGGGGAAAAGCTCGAGGCGTAGGATAGGGGAATGTTTGAGGAGACATCTAGGAGGGAACACTATTTTGTTAATAAGAAATGGACCAACCTCTTGATTTCATTTGTTAGTATTACCAAATTGTTGTCAACATTGCCCAGGAACCCCCTAAGCTTTGACACTTCCCCTTGAGTTCTGGACTATTTTTTCGCCTAGCTCGATATGCGACTCTTCACTAAAGAGATCTCATTCAGTAGAGGTGTTGTGTGATGTAATTTGCTACTTATTTTATGTGAGCCCACGCCTCTTATCATCCCCCTTTTGTCCTTCCTAAGTACCTTGTATAGGGTATCTACTTCAATGTTTAGGGGTTACACTCGGGCTAACTGCTCGTATGCCTTCTATTATTCTTTATAATATAATATTATATTTAGGACTATGATTTTAACATTATTTTATTTTTTATATATATATATATATATATATATATATATATATATATATATATATATATATATATATATATATGGTATTTAAATTCAAACTCACTAGACTCGGAGCCACTTTATTTAGGAATTTATTGGATTAACAACGGTTTGTTGAGTTTGATGACTTTGAGATGGAGTGGTAGATTGAACATGTGGCTGAGTAGAGTATTGTCGATCCGCGGTTGATGAGAATTGAGGTTGGGGTGTAAGAGAGAATCGAGTTGGCGATGTTCCATCATTTGGTTGATTATTCCCATTCCTATTCGACATTGCCTACAATTAAAGAAAACAAATTGACGATGAATGAATGATAGTCATTTTTAGGACTATATATATGCATATACCTTTATAACAGCTTTTAACACATGCTCGATGTGTCTGTTTTCCTTCCGATCAGTATTATTTTTTAAAAATTTATGAACTTTTGCATGTGGACAACTGGGAGAAAGCGTATATATGATTAACGTATAAATGTTTGTGACGTGAAATTGAAATCTTTCTACTTCGACATATTTGCAATCTCACTTTTAATGTGCAAACGTCGCGATAGATCACAATCTCGGTGATTACTCCCTTTACGGAGTAATATCCACAATGGATGAATTTTTTTTAGTATTTTCTAACGATGTCACCAACGTTAGTGCCCTGTCAAGATTATGACGGTGAAATGTATTTTCACTATCTCATCTCAGCATTCTAACAAGGAAAACAGAATACAATCGAATAGACACTCTTGTGAGAGGTCAACTCCATGATTTGTAAGGTAATTAAACTGTTCAATTTTTCTTTTTCTGTACTTGTATATATAAGTTACCTCTATATGGTGCACACTAATAAATAATATCTCAGTGCGGTACAATGGCATCCTCTCGTACTCTTGTTGAAAGTAATTATTATCGTGACTCATTTTTCCTGAGAAAATATGTAGAAGAGGGTGTGAATATGAGTCAAAGAGGTAACAACTTTAATTAATCCTAAATTAATCATTGTTTTACAAGTGATCAATCAGACACAAGTTCATTTTAATTAAATTAATTCTAAAATTACCATGTGTCTACAAAATGTGTAAGCCCTTCCACCAATTTATGTTCACCCAAACTGCAACCACTTAAGGAAGCGGTGAACACAGCGGCCACAACAAATAACCAAACATATATATGCATTAATATTCATCCGCACAACATCAACAAGTCCAATTTAAGTTCATTTTAATTAAATTAATACTAAAAAAATTATTTGTCCACCAAATGTGCAAGTCGTTCCACTAATTTGTGTTCACCAAAATAACAAACACTTAGGGAAGGTGTCACCACGGCCATAATAGACAACCAAAAAGTTATAACTATATTTAAGACTATGGTACATAAAAGAAAAGATATGTAAAATTACTTGAATAAAAAAACACCTAAAATGAGTTGAGCTTCAATAATTGTTCTCCAACTGTATGCATACACGTAACTAGAAGAGAACATGATAACATATTATTCAATCGAAAATGTTACCAAATTACTTTATTCTAAATATGTAATTTATGTATCTCATGGTACTCCAAGCTTTCATTTAGGTAAAAAGTGTGTATATATATGTGTGCAATTGTGTAAAAGTATATATATGTGGGTGTGGGCGTGAATGTGTGCGTGTGTGAGTATATGAGGGACTTCATTTGTGTATACGAATTCATGTGTTATATGTGTGCTCGTATGTGTATATATATGTGCACGTGTGAGTATATGTGTATATACGTGGATGAGTGCACGTGTAACTTAATTTCATTTTCACACACACACACACACACACACATATATATATATACACAAACAAACATACATAATCATGTTTATAATTTCAATGTTCTAATTCGTATATACCCAATTTTCCTATTCTAATGTGTATATGCCCAATTTCACATAACCAAATTCATCATTCTAATGCGTATATACCCAATTTCACATATCAATTTCACACTTTCAATTTCACATACCCAATTTTACATTCCTATTTTGACATTTTCAATTTCACACACACACGCGCGAAAAAAGGTCATACCCAGTGCACAAGGCTCACGCTTCACTGCAGGGTCTGGGAGAGGTAGATGTCAACTGATCTTTCCCCTATATATATATATATATATATATATATATATATATATATATATATATATATATATAAGGTGAGAGATAGTAGCCACTAATGAGGGTGAGGGAGAGCAGAGAGAAAGAATGAGAGCAAGAGATATAGAGAAAAATCAAAATTTGTTTTTGAGCTGGTGGTGGCCCCATATGATTTGATGTGAGTTGAGCATAATCACTAATATTATATATTATGTGATTTTCCTTTAGATTGTTGATTCGTCTCGAATATTACATTTATTTACCCTTTATACTTATGCATTTTAGCCCCCTTGGGTATCTTAATTCCTATTTTTACACTCATTAACCATACAACCTCTTTTATGAATGTTTAGATGTTTTGCTAAGTATAATTGAGCTTTTGTAGGTATTAAAGTTCTTAGTGTGAAGTTTGGTCCCATTTCAGAAAAGTTCCATCATCAAGTGCACATTCAATGGCATTTTGGTCATTTCATCATTTGTTATTATGGCCCAAAATCCATGGAAGTGATATCCCTCTGAGTTAGCTTCACGTAGCTTCTTACCGCGCCTAGTTCCGATCTATAACGAAGAAGTTACGACATTTTTCATATGTTGGTCCAAAATGAAGAATGAGACCTGTCAAGGGAGAATTGATTCAAAATGTCAAAATTGTGACACCCTGTCTAATTAAATATCGGATGATCTGGACTTTATCAAATTAAAATAGGTTTTCTTATATGGTTCATTCTTAGCATCACTATCAAAGAATAGATTAAATACTAACCACCTAAGTTAATTAAACCGGTGCCAAATTTGTATATTTTAAATAAACAAAATAAAAGAATAGTTTGAGATCTAAACCAACATTCACAATATACTAGAATCCAAATCATCATGATATGTAAATGAGTCAAATTCATGCCTAATAAAACATCGGCTAAAACAACCAAACCAAGTAATAATCCAAGTCCCAACTGCAAAGTAAAACTGATACAAAATTGAAACTATAATATCGACAATGGACCACATGTCCAAACATGATATACAAGAGTGAGATCCTATGCTAGATCTAAATGAAAGAGTCAGCAACTCAATAATCCTATTAGCATCCACAGTGTTACAACTCTGAATCCCTAAAACGAAATCAAGTATGGCGCCCTTGTGGCTGGACACCTAAAAGGGTTTGAAAACATTTTTATAGCAAGAGTTAGTACTCAAAATAGTTTGAAAACATTTAATAAGTAATTTATTGCAATTAAAATCAGTTATTGATTATGCATGTTAGCTTCACTTACACTCCCTTGAGTCTCATCTAATGTGCACGCCTACCTAACGTTCTATACTTTGCCTACCTAGCTATCATACCCAAGCTATCTCGACTAAAGATTAATCGATCTTATCAATGGTCTACTCTCCCGTACCGCCCATACAATACGCTTCGTTATTAACAATTTCGCATATTATTCAGTTTTCATATAACATTCACATATGTTATGTTTAATCATCATAATCAAGTCTCACTACTTAATTCATAAAGCATTTCAGATTTATCATTCGACTTTCATAATTAAGTCTTACAATTTAATTTACTATAGATATTCCCAAGCTATTTTTAAATCTTGAAATTAAGTTTCTTTCTACTTAATTTATCATTTAGATGTATATCTATATCTATATCTATATAAATATCTTTTACTAGTCTACTTTCGCACATAAGTAGAATATCATGAAGTATATATTTCACACACAATATATACTACAAGGATTATTGGTCCGGATAATCATTGACCCCAATCATCCTATCATTTACATTGGTCCGGATATCCCTCCACCCCAAAGTAAATGTTATGCATATGTATATTGGTCCGGATACTCATCGACCCCAATATCTTTCATCTTCGAATTGGTTCGGATAATCATCGACCCCAAATCGAGCTTTCATGTATTGGTCCGGATAATCATCGACCCCAATACCAAATTAAGCGTACTTTAGGTATTCACACAACCTAAGTATCAATATAGTAGGTATTCGCTCAACCAAATTATTTATACTTGTACGTAATATTTTCTCTCTAATTTTCACCATACTTTATCATTTATTTACGAATTTTATTTACTTTCGTAATTAGTTGAATGTCCACACAACTCTAAGGTTCCCTTCCTATACACATACTAGTCTTTATCAAGTCTCAATATATGTATAATAACACTCCTAAGATTCCCTTCCATCAATGGTAATCCTAGAAAATTCAACTAAAAAAATAACCCAAAATCTGCCAGGGTCGATCGATCGAAAGATTTGGTCGATCGATCGACATTCATGGGTCGATCGATCGATTGAATAGGTGCAACTTCGTCTTCTTCGATTTTTCACCCTTTATGATTTACTCAACTTCCATTATTCTTCACCAAATTCACCTCTGATTATTCCTAACTATTTCTACATGAGTTAGGATGATTTCAAATGTTTCAAACACATTAAAACTCCACCGAAATCAAATCAAGAATGAATCAAACCCTCAAAATTCTTTCATAATCTAGTTTTGTGTTCATCCATTAAATTCAATTCAAAATCCAGATTTAAATCTTTAGTAATAATAAAAACTCTTCTGATTTACAATCCTCTATAGATATAAACCCTAACTACATGCAATTTTACCCAAACATGAAATCAATTGATGCTTTTCAACAAAGGTTTTGAAATAAAAATCAATATATTCATGAAATCCCTACACATAGGTATTATAACTTCAATTCAATTTGCAATAAACACTTGCCTTAGATTGATGTATCTGATTTCCTGTTTCTTTGATGATGATTGATTTCTTGTCCTCCAATCTTACTTTTTAATTGTCTTGAGGTGCAAGAAACCCTTCACCACCTTCTCAATTATCTCCTTAGGCTTTGGGAAAAATGGTTCTCTTTTTTCTCTAATGGCATCTCTAATCTTTTGAGTTATAATACCTAACCCCAATATATAAATATCAGATATATGGTACTAAATTTCGTAGGTCCCTTGACCTCTTTTTCAAAAATGATCGTAACGACCTTAATCGGTGCCGGTTTGATCCAAAATTGACCCGGGACCAAAACTATACTCCCGGGTACACTATTTCGACTATTTCGACCCATCCAGAATCATTTGTGATCTCTAAATTCCCATCCAAATCACTTAAAATACATTTCTCTTTTCTCACCTCAAAATAGTCTACACGCAACTCCCGGTAAGATAAACTAGAATACGCACATATCACTCGCTATGCCGTATAATAATCATTTATTATTTACTGTTCACACTTAGTAAATTTCATCAAAATATTAATCAGTATTTATCTCTCGATTAATATTTAATAATCGCATTTATGAAATAAATCACATTAAATTACTTTACTCGCGTAATTTAATTAAAACGTATTTTCCTAATTAATTTTTGAATTAATTAAATTAAAAATATGCAGAAATACGGGGTATTACATACTTCCCCCTTAACAAAGGAATTTCTTCCTCCAAATTAGGACATACCTGTGGTAAATAACTCTCGATACTTCTCTCGCATATCATCCTCCCGCTTCCAAGTTGTCTCATCAGTACTGTGGTGTCCCCACTGAACTGGCACTAATGGCACCACTTTGGACCGCAGTTTATGCTCACCACGATCTGAAATAGCCATGGGCCTCTCCTCATATGAGACTTCTGGCTGTAAGTCAATCTCCTTAAGTGGAATGTGCCAGAAAGCTCTCTCGCTCCTCCTGTATTTCTTCAGTGATGACATATGGAACACGTCGTGTATCCGCTGAAGATACTCTGGAAGTCCCACTCTGTATGCTACCGATCCCACCCTCTCTATAATAGGAAACGACCCCACATACCTCGATGCTAACTTCCCTTTCTTTCCAAATCTCATAATCCCCTTTATAGTAGATACTCGAACTAACACCTGGTCGCCAACCTCTAACTCTACATGTCTCCTGTTGGCGTCGGAATAACGCTTCTGCCTATCTTGAGCTATCCAAATGCGTCCTCAAATCAACTCAATCTTGGCAGTAGTCTCTAGAATCATCTCGGGTCCTAATAACTTATTGTCCCCCACCTCTAACCTGCATGCGGGCGAACGACAAGGTCTCCCATACAATGCCTCAAGCGGTGTTGTCCCGATAGTAAATTGGTAGGAGTTGTTATACGCAAACTCTATCAACTCCCAACCTCCCCCGAAATCCAGGATACACATCCTCAGCATGTCCTCCAACATCTGATTCACCCTCTCTGTCTACCCGTCCATCTAGGGGTGATATGCTGTACTCAATCTCAAGTCAGTACCCATAGCCTCCTGAAAGATCTGCCAGAAATGAGACACAAATACCTTGTCTCTATCAGACACAATATTAATCAGGACTCCGTGCAACTTAACAATCTCCGAAATGAATAGCTACGCGTACTGTATCGTGTCGTAATCTGTGCGAACTGGCAAGAAGTGGACAACATTATTTAACCGATCCACTATCACCCATATCGAATCGTGACCTCGATCCAAAGTAGGTAGCCCTGTAATAATATCCATTGAGATGCTCAACCACTTCCACACATGAATCTCAAGTGGCTGTAGCATCCCCGAAGGTAAACTTTCATTAGCTTACAAGTAACACATTTTGAGACAAACTCTGCTATGTCTCTCTTCATGCCGGCCCACCAGTACTGTCTCCTCATGTCCTAGTACATCTTATCCCCACAGGGATGTACCGCAAACCTGGAACCGTGAGACTCGGTCATCACTGCCTACCTCAACTCCTCATCCTCGGGCACTACCAATCTCCCATTAAAGTGCCGAACTTCCTATGATATGACTGAGTAAGACTCTACACCCTTAGCTAATAACTGCCTCACCCTGTCCTGACAGAATTGGTCCTCTGCCCGTGCCTTCATTACCCGCATAATAATCTCGGGAGTGATAATCATAACTTCCATGTATGCTCTGATAACCTCATCCTCCTGCTATAGCTCACTCCACTTTACTTTCCACACTTTCGCTAATTCACCAGTAGGTCGTCGGCTCAATGCATCTGCCACCACCTAAGCTTTACTAGGATGATATTGTATATCAACCTGGTAGTCCTTCATGAATTCTATCCATCACCTCTGCCTCATGTTTAGATCCTTCTGTGTGAAGAGATGTTGAAGTGACTTATGATCCGTGAACAATGTGAATTGATCCCCCAACATGTAATGTCTCCATATCCTTAACACAAAAATGACTGCTGCCAACTCTAGTTCGTGGGTGGGGTAATTCTTCTCATGGGGCTTTAGCTTTCAAGATTTTTTGGTGTGTCAATCTATGGGTGCTGATGTCAATCTATATCCTTGATGAAAGTATATGGAGGTGTGTCAATCTATGGGTGCTAATGTCAATCTATATCCTTAGTGCTGATGTCTCCATATCCTTAATGCAAGTATGGGTGCTGATGTCAATCTATCATTCAGCTCATCGAAAGCCAACTGACATTGGTCGCTCCACATAAATGGTATTCCTATCCGAGTCACTTAAAATACATTTCTCATTTCTCACCTCCCGATCACCCGATATTTAATTAGATGGGGTGTCACATAAATGCCCGCAAATGACTTTTTTTTGGGTGTGTGTGTGTGTGTTTGGTGGGGTGTTTATGGGAAAATGTCCCCGTAAGTGGGGGATTTCATTTTAAACATTAGTTAGGTTGGAAAATCAGATTTTTTTTGAGGGGGGGGGGGGGGGGGGGGGGTGTTGGAGCTTCCGTCTCCTCACCACTTTGGGTTTACACTCACTTATGTAAGTACCATTTTCTATTCATTGTCTTCTCCACTTAATATATGCTCTTCTTTGTTGTTTTCTTACTTTATTTCTTATTTCCATGCTTAGATAGTTAGTTATAGTTTGTTAATTCTTGTTTTCAATTACTTAATTTGTTGTTTAATTAGTTTAAGCCATGTATTGTAGCTAGTTTAAGGGGTTGGGTCATGTTTCTGCCATTGATGGGCGTTGAGTTCCGAAAGTTAGATTTTGGGTAAAATTGCCTTTAATTGAAACCGCATGTATTAAAGTTGGAATGTTATGCGCTTAACTTTCTTTGTCATGCAACTTTAGTCTTTATTGCGATATTCCGAATTTAATCCACGTGTGACTATTTTTGAATAAATATTTTATCTTGCATTATTGGATTAAATTCCTTCATGGGTGATGTTTATAATTAATTGAGTATGCTTGGTTAAATATTTTCAAACCAAAATTCTAATTACACGTGTTTAGCCCATGGGGGGAATGTGACCTGCCCTCGTTTTATTATTCTAATTTAAAATAGTTAATTTCTTATTTTTTCATTTTTTCTTTTTACACCCATCACCGTTTACACTTTTATTTGAGATATAATAAATCAATTAAAGTCTATGAAACATTTCCTGTGAATTTTCGATACTTGGACTAGCTGTTATACTCCTTTTGAGTGTAGTTAAAGTTTAGGTTTTTTGTATTGTGGTCGGAAGCCAATGACAACAATTGGCATATCTACACAGACGGTCGGTTTCTGCCACATCACTTGTATCTTATTATGATTGTATTGGTTATGATTTATACCAGAGATGCATACCATGAGATTATAACTCAGGATTATTGAAATAAAATATATAATAGACTTATACACGGGACTATGACTCAGGATTATTAAAGTTTGGTACGCTTGAGATGTATAGCTGAAAACATAACCTGAAACTACTATTGACTTAATAAAATATCGTTAGTAAGAGATACTTAACTAAAAGATGAATTTAATAATGTTAAAGTAAATAATACATTATTGAATATGAATTTAAAGAATGTTAATGCCTTACGAAATTGGGACTAGTACCATATGCCTATTTAAGTTGTTTGGGCTGGGATGACTTAAAATTAACTTAAATATTATATGAGTATGTGTTATTATTATTGTGGACTGAATGTAATTATATTGTTATACATTGTAGACTCATTAGGTTTAATCTTCTTTATGGAACTATTTTTCAGGTCTTGGTCCGCAGACTTGAGCTATACATTGGAGGAGTATCTTTTGCATCAGTTCACTTATCGTTCCCCAGGATGTAGGTGTCGAGCCTATAACTCATTTACTTGCTTGTACCTTTTAAATTTCAATTAAATAGATGGTTTTATTTATTTAGATTTCCTAAGTCAAAGATTTGTATGAGATACATTTAAATAATTGTGTATTTATTCAGAGTTGGATTTTGCACTATTGAGATTTATTATATTCCGGAGTTGGGTTTTTATTATGCTGTTATTTTGATGGTATCAAAGATGTTTTAATTTATCCAGCTCTTTATTATTTAATATTATCTTTAATTAAATCATTTTCATTTATCTCGTTATGCTTAGAATGTTACTAATTATTTTCAACGCCCGTGATTTTTATATTATAATTGATCAATCTATTTACGAATTTTATGGGGTGTCACATCGTCAAGGTCGAATCTCCTGGTAGGTCGTCCACTTTTTTCATAAATAGTTAAATAAGTGTATCTAATTGTTTTTTTATGTGCACATCCCTTTTACAAGAGAAAACCAATAGATCACGAAGTTAACTTGAACAACTTGCAAAGAGTTCGGGACAGAGGAACTACACGGGTATTTGACCACATTGGAGAGCCACCCACATCCTTTATTGGCTACAAACTGGCAGTTGCATCAACCAATAATTTCATTGCAATTTTAGAAGTCTCTGCAATCGATGACTCCTCAATCCTTATAACCACGCCATCCCAAGTGAAACTGCAAAGGCTATTTACATAGGTGAATTCACGCTGTTCATCTACATGGTTTCAACCGAATCCGACGACAACCCAGGGGACGTAGGAGAAGAGGAAAAACCAGACCCTTTTCTTTAATGATCTTGCCCCTATTCTCATACAATTAGATTGGTTTCTCAGGCTGACTTTGGGAGGAAGTTGGGGAAGAATAATATCTACAAATGGGAAAGTTACGCTTCCCATCTAACCCATATAATTTATAAGAAACGACGGGACGTCCCTATTGAACCGTTGACCTTGTCTCTGCTTATGTTAATTAGAAAAAGCACAGTGGGCATGTCAAACAGACTTATCAAGATTCATTTAGTTCCAATAAGAGGGTGATATCCATTTGGGAGAAAGAATCCCTATAGCTTGAGAAGTAGATAGAGAAGGAGAAATAACTACCAAGATAACAAAAGTAGGATAGGGAAGTTTGATCCTTATGCTTCATCTCCTCCTCCAATTGGGAGTAATAAGTTATAATGGTTATTACTTCTCTCCAATAAAGTAGCTAGCTGGCGCTACCACCATATACGTCTAGAGTCCACTTATGGATGATTATCTTTATGATAGTTAAGGAGTCCACCATGATTAAAGACTCTACTTATTTCAACTTTTAAGTCGGGTATTCTGTCATTCAGGTCGTCGTGTTTCCAGTTGAAATGAATTCCCTAAGGACATTTACCTTGGACTTAATGTTCTGATGGGTGGCTTTACTTGTAATTTTTTCTCATAAAAATTAAAGTTTTCATATTGACACTAATTTTGCTTATTCCTTTATTTTCCAAACCATATATGTCGTGCACGAGATTATTGCTAGGATCGAGGAGGAATAATGTTCTCCATGATAGAGCTAACATTATGTAGAACACCATTTTTGAGAATACAAAGCAAGTGATCGACCTGGAGGTTAAGATAAAGGACGAAGCTAACATCATGGAGAACACCATTTATGAGAATTCCATGCATGTGACCAATAAGGTCAATATCGACCTTTCTGCCATCAGGAAATATTTTCCCCAAAAAACCTTGCAAAATACCACGAGTCTGTTGCGTTCAACCTGGGATGAATTACTGGTCTCCAGGGGGCAAAGTCTTGAAGGGCAACCCAACATACACTTATTACCACCCCATTGGAGAAACTTGTCATAGGGGATGGTGATGCTTCCTTGGCTCCTGCCCTAGAGGAGGATCATGTCATTTTTCACCCTATTGCTCTAGATGATGCAGTCGTCTAAGAAGAGAACGTCATTGTCGCTCTAGGGCATGATTTTACTGCAAGTTAGGGGGAGGTCACCCTTAACTACTTTTGTTTTTTATTTTTGTATATTTATGTATCTTGTTTGACCATATTCTTCTTAGGTCTTTATCCTCTCCTTTAAATATTACTAAAAGTTTAATTTATTTTCCATTACTGTTGTCTTGCTTCTTTCCTTACATCTTAATATGCGCATTTTCCACAACCAAAATTATATGTTTTTCGGTGGAGTTGGGGTCCAAGACCGACTGCACTGACTTATAAGAATTATTAACTCATGTTTCAAAAGGCTAATTTATTAATTAAGTACCATAAATTAACATTACAATTCAATTTATCTTGCAGTCGGTGGAGTTTAGTCTGTGATCGGCTCCATCGACTTGTCAACTTTGATTTATGAGGTTAACTGGTCAACCTATTCATTTTAAATTTGTAAAATAACATTCTTATTTAACTTATCTTGTAGTAGGTGGAGGGAATAATCGATTTTGATCAAGAAGTCAAGGTAAATGATCTTCAAAGAGCTCCCTGGGTCGATCATTATCCTTTTTAGGTAAAAATTTTCCACTGGTAGAGTGAGAACCGAAGTGTTTTTGTGAGGTGGATTCACACTGACCATATCCTTGTTGGAGAACATTATATCTCGATGGGCGGAACAGGTTTTGACATTTATACCTAGAAGTCTTATAGGATGCAAGCTGTAATCGTAACCATTTCTTTGAGCTTCTTACTCGTGCATTGGGGTCCGTATAGCCTCGTATGGCTATAATCATTTATGAAGGTGGAAGTTAATAATCTTTTCCCATCTTTTGTATTGTATTGAACCGTGTCGAGGACTTTATCTTAGTCGCATCAACACACTCCTTGAAATGATTAACACGTACAAAGTCCTTAAAGTGTCTCTTAAACATCTCATATTTTTTCATGAGATGATCATGATCATGATTGGTGCCTCGAGGTTGGTGTTTCTATTATTTGGGTCGTTTTCCATATTGGGTGGTCTTTTAAAGAACTTTTTATCCTTTATTTGAGGAATTAACTTATAGATCAATTCTTTGAAGAATGTGTCTACTGTCTGATAGGAACTCCCATTACCTTGCACCTTGGATTGTCCGTTAGAGGTACTGGTCCTTTATCCATTTTTTTATCGAACTTGATTCATTTCTTCCATTGGATGCCTTATTCAAATCACTCTTGATGGACTGTTTGACCGAAGTGTACGCATTGAGGAGTTCATTCTCAACCTTAACATATTTATCCATACAAGATATAAGATCGTCCATAGTCGACATTAGTTTCTTGGTTAAAGTCTTAGTTAAATCACTAAGGGATTTTTTTTTTCTTTTTAGGGAGATTAGGGCATCAATTTACTTTAGTGCCTTGCTGTTAGTGATGAAATGAGTTGTGAACTACTCAACCATCTCCTTGAATGAAGAAACTGATATAGGGGCTAGTTTATTAAACCACCTAAGATCGATTTCCACAGAGATAAGAAAACATGACATATAAGGGTGTTATGATGGTTTCATAAAGTCATCGATTATTCATAGTGTCTGATATGATGAGCAGGGTTAGCCTTCCTGATATAAGTTATGATCTGTGGGACAGAAAACTTCTTCGGTGATTCTGATGTCTCTATTTCCATAGTGAAAGCAAACATTTATCCATGCCCCAGTGCCCTCCTATCAAGGTATTTTAGAGTTTGCGCTAAATTAGGATTCAACCGTCCCTTAAGTTACTTTTTAATAAACTCTTTAAGGTCGTTGCCACCGACCTTCTTTGACGGAAGCCTATGTTTGGTCGACGTGCTACTATTCATGGATTTTGCTACTTGATAAGGTGTGTGACTGCAATTATTGGAGTGGCGTATTGACACATGATCCACAGATCGATGATTGGGCTATAATATATGTAGGCTCGTCTACTATAAGATCTATAAGTGTGGCCAAATCTATTTTACGAAGGAGATCGATCTTCCTCCCTTTATGGTGCTTTAGGCTAAGGGAGCTCGACCCATGCTCTTTAGACTAACCAGTTAGTTGCCTCCTCAACTGAGTAATCTCTTCATCTCATTTGTCCAACTCTTCTTCATAAAGGTTAACGACTTGTGGCATTTCTTTCCCTACAGGTCGCTCTGCAAAAAGGTTGTAACGTCGTTGACTATGACTAGACCTTCTAAGTGAGCGCCCCTAGTTATCATTTCATCAGGAGGTAAAGGGGACCTTGATGGAGTATGTTACCTTGTGACGATTCATATCTTAAATTATATGCAACCTTTTGTGTGCGAGCGGTGATACTGGTGAGCACTCATATTGTTGCCGGGCCGATACTTCTCGCTGGTGGGCATTCAAAACTTCTAATCCCACAAACAATGCTAAATGGTAGGGATATTAAATCCATGAGTGTATTATATAAAGGATATACGAAATTACATGGTTCGATATATCGTATTATATACATCCACAAGGAAGGGACAAAACTGTTTATTAATGGAGAATAAGAGGGAACGACTAGAGTTTTAGGGTTGCTAGCTGAGAGTCCAAGACGTGGAGTGCAATAATTCATACCCAAACAACGAAGGTCGTTACTATTTATAGTTATAAGTGACCTAGAAATATTGGTTTCCCCTTTGTTTATCGCTTATTTTCTTTCATTATATATATGGAGTTGTAGACTTATGTTCAATCGAGTTAGGCTACCGGCCCTCTTGATTATCTATTAGTAAATCCATGATCTTCAGTCGATTGCGCCGCCTAGACTCCCAAATGCCACGTGTCATGACGCATAGCCCAGCCGGATTAGTATTACTTCACATTTGAAATGCATAAACAAATGTAACGTATTTATAATTAAAATATAAGATATATATATATATATATATATATATATATATATATATATATATATATATATATATATATATATATATATATATATATGGATTTTGTGTATTATTCCTCATACTTAGACATTTCCCTTCTTTAATAACCCCCGTTCATGGACTTCGGGTAAAGACGCTAAGATTGGAAAAAAGTAGAAAATTTGATCGTATCAAGCTATGATATTTGGGTCATGATCAAGTCACGTCTATCGTATTATGATTTCATGTAATATTTGAATATTTATAATTGTGATAAAAAACCTCTAACAATTTAGATTTATTTGTCATTTTAGTTTTATTCAATCGTACTCTTGCTTAATAATTTATTAAACTAACTAATTAAACTATTTAAGTTGTATTTAAGTGGTCGCTATTTTCGCAAGTAAAAATTGAATTGTATACTATTAATGTGAAAGATCGGGTGCGAGTGATAAGTGTGACACTCACCAACCCTTAAAGGACAGCACCTTGATTTTGGTATGGGTCAACCCAATCAGGTGACACAAATTCGAGTCGAGGAGTTATACCAATGCTTTATGTCATTTCA
Organism: Sambucus nigra; assembly: GCA_949130495.1. Taxonomy (NCBI): domain Eukaryota; kingdom Viridiplantae; phylum Streptophyta; class Magnoliopsida; order Dipsacales; family Adoxaceae; genus Sambucus; species Sambucus nigra. Next base: position 403,238,658 of record OX422209.1, on the reverse strand, counting down.
CCACACTAATTTATTATCATTATTATCCTCTTTAACCATGTTAGTAAGACCACATTAAACCATTGGCATTTGGCATTACTCCCAAAATTGTCCATTTATTTCGAATTTATCTACCCATTAATTTGTCATGAAATCCAAACACGCCTTAATACCCAAACACAACAGTTTACACATCATCTTCTCGTCTTCATATAGTCATAATGCCAAGTGACTCACGGGCGTCAAAACGTAATTATTTAAAAGTTTAGGAGGTAAGCCACAATATTCTTACTTAACATTTTATTTAGGGACAACTAGACATGTAAGTAATATCTCATTGCTTATAATACGTCAAGAGGTGAAATAAAGCTCTTTATTTAATCAAGGGTCCAAACTGTAAGTACTTAAAAGTTCAGAGGTTGTGCGTTCATCCCCCTAAAGTGTTTTTTTTCACACTATGTAAACATAATAGGGTTGCCCTTTCCCTAATTAAAGAATTGTATCTTCAATGCTCAACATTCTGCCACAACACCATTTTCTAAGTTTCCTTTTCTTCGTACAATGAATAATATTTTGGAAACATCACGGGCGAAGTAATAAAACCAAAATTTTCTTTAAATGTACTTTTAAAAATGTGTTATGTATCATTAAGGAACTAAACAACGGTGATCATATTACCAAATTTATTTTGGATTTTACAACACAAATATAAAATTGTGTATGAACATGTGAAAAACCCAATAGTGGCCCCATTTAAGAAAAATAGTTCTTTTAACATATAATCATTGATTATTCTTTTAAATTTTTATATTTTTTTAGTCATATTTTCTAGTAGTCTGACAATAAGATGGTATAATGTGACTGTATAACAAAATAAAAAGGAAAAAACTTCAAATTCATCTATCATGTATAAGAAGAAAAGGGAAACAAAATAAGTAACTCTATGCACGACAAATTGTGGGGAAAATCAAAAAAATATTGAGAAATAAAAATAAATGGGAACTGTCACATATAATTAAATCTTGTTACATGCAGAGTTATTTAAATCAATTTACCTTGTCTGCATGCTTTTTACGAGAAAGATGTGCATTGAGGACATCTTGACAGTTGCATGCAACATTGCAAAGGTGCAGAATAACAAATAGTCCACTGGTACACTGCTTTCCAAAATCTAAAATTTTATCATCTCTAATTGTCTGCCAGCATTCGCACTTGAATCCCTTAATATAATTTCCCCTAAATTTATATGTTGGATTACCTCATGGGTAGTTGGTACTATATCAATTGAAATAAGTTTCATTTGTAAATTCCAACCGTGCCTTTTTCCCAAGCACGTGTCTATCATGGACATCCTTAGTATTACAATCCATATTGCATATCTCATATTGGATAACCCAAATATCAAGACATTTAGGCAATTAACTTTTACAAAAATAAAGTTTTTTCAATCAGAAAAATGAATGGTAAATTATAAGTTGAACAGCCTTTAAAGTTAGGAAATCATATGCTGACTTTTAAAATCCTATAAGAACATAATTATTTATATGCGTGTTTCCATCTTTCGTGTCATTTTTATCTATTAAAATATGTTAGTGGAGATCATAAATATAACGTGCATGTACATGTGTGGTATTTATGATTACAACTAGCCTAAATTAACAGAAAAAATGACATGAAAGATGCAAACATGAATGTAAATGATAATTACTCATAGAAGTTAAGAATTCGGCATTTGATTTCCTAAATTAAAAAAATGTTGAAGTTAAAAATTAACCATTGGTGTTGATGTCTAAAAATGGACTAACTCCAAATTTATAATCACTGATAATAATATAATAAATAACTCAAATCACACACACAAGAGAAAGGATTTTTAAAGTGATTCAGTTGTAAAATAACCTACATCTACTGGTTGTTTTATGCATATGAATGATTCGAGTTGTCCCCTGAGCTAAGGGAGTAGTTTGTATTTATAGTGGTGTAAAACCCTAGAGATGGAGCGCCTTTATATTGACAGGCATTTACAACTATGTACAATAAATGAAACTCTTAGAATCAGTGTTGGTTGCCATCCCATCCGAGTAACTATTGGTATTCTTGTTAGTTGGCCTACTGGGGTTGGTCGGGCTATTAGCAAACTAAGTATCTCTGAAGCCGATCAAGGTGGTTGGTAGGCCACATAGGAGAACAAGTGTTTATTTATCATTGGTCCACATAGGAGAGTAGTTTTTACATACAACAAAAGCCCCCAATGCTCCATGCTTTATGCTTGATTGAAAGTATGGAGTATTTAGCCCAAGAAGTTAGTCAACATACTGTTTTGAATATTTAGTCGGCAGCCAACCTCCTATACTTGTAAAAATTTCCACTGACACTGTTTGATGATGGTACTTTTGTAAATAATTTAAACTTTTTTGAACCGTCAAATGACACAATCGTATTTTGACGCTTCTATAATCGTGTAGTCGGCGGTAGATATATGATTCGTTCAGTTAATCATTTCATTCCCATTTATCGAGGCAATATATAAATAGGTATGAAATTTCCCTCCTTTCTTTTTACCTCAACCCGTCTGAACTCTAGCACTTTCTTTGCCTTTAAGATTTTTTCTATGAAGTCGTTTGCTCCCATTTTTTGTTCAGTTTTTGCAATCTACTTTGATCCCTTGTAAGCCTTCTTTTCCTTTTTCTATATTTTATCATCTTTTTCTCTATTTCCATATGGTTCACATCGTAGATGAGAGTTCATTAGATGAGTTTAGAGAAAAGAGAAAAATCTCAAATTGGGTAGATTTAGAGATATCCAGGGGTCCCGTAGATGTTTATTCTCTCCCTGAGGGTCATTGGCTCCCAACTTTGTTATAGCCGAGTGTGGAATCACCTTTCCAACAAACCCCCTTTTTCTTTAATTTTGCAAATATTTTGATATAGTTCCCACCAGAGTAGCACTTAATACTTGAAGGGTTGTGAATGGGTTACATAGGTTGAATGAACTTTATGGGACCCATATTGGGGTTTTGGAGTTGATGTTCTGTTATAACTGGGGTGGAATATGAGAGAAAACATACTATTTAAAAATTAGGCAAGTAAATATGGCATTAGTGGTGTACTTATCAGATTCTAATAAAGATTATTGGGAGTATGGTGTAGTTGTTAAGAACTGGCAACATGCTCCCCTCCCTGTAGGAGTTACTTACTCTGGTCCTAGATATCCTCAATCGAGACGTGGCATAGGCTATAACCTTTTTTTTATATTTTTTTTCCCTTTTGTTATGCTTTTTTTATGTTTGTCGACTAACTTTGTTATTTCCTTTTTATGCAGAGGATAGTAGGGAAAGGTGCCCTAAAGAAGGAGAAATCAACATTAACGATCTAAAGTTCCTATGGGGATTAAATCAAAAGATTGGATAGGAACATCCCCGATCAACTTCTTCGTTGTTTGAGTACAAAAGTTCTATCACATCTTTTATTGCCCGACCAACACTCGTGCTGCCCCAAATTGCAATCAACTTGGAAGAAGACCTTGTACCTAGTTCCTTAGCCATTAAATCTGCCGATGATGAATTCATCCAAGGAGGAACTTTTTCCTCATTTGAGTCTTTGGACATTTTTGAGATTCCACTTTCTTCTTTCTTGGACATGACTAAGAGAAAGATGCCCAACTTGATGGGTGGACCCTTATTTTCAACCCCCAAGAAAGCTACTCATAGTGGCAAGAAGCTAGTTGAAAAGAAGTCTCAGGCCAGTGAGAAGAGGCCTATTGGTGATGATGATACTCAGACTGTTGAGCCTCACCTGAAGAGGTTGAGGAGAGGTTTACCTGATCCTAAAAAATAGGTCCAGGATACACCAGTCGAGTAACAAGCATTAGCTACAAAGAAGATAGCCGACCAATAAGAGTTGGTAAGAAAAATTCAGGTTGACCTTGACATCGGGTCAGCCTATATCGCTGTTAACTCTGACTGGTTAGTGGATTGATTAAATCTGGGACACTTCTTACTGATAGAGCTGTGCCAACCCCCATGTCTTGGTCCAGACTGACTGAAAGAGCTTATCATAACTTGGAACTAGTAATTTTCAAACTTTTTTGCTCTTTTCTCCGTATTGATGTACTCTTTCTAATATTTGATCTTTTGCTCTTTTTGCAGTTTTTAGTTGATTTCAACCAAATAATAGAGAAGTATAACCAACTGAGGTCCTCTCTTAGTGAAGTTGAAGAGGCCTTTGAAGATCTAAAACAATCTTTTGAGGCTTCCTGATAAGCTTTGGAGATAAAATATAAATCTTGGGAAGAGGATTTGAAGAAAGCCAATGATCGGGCCACTGAGGCTGAAGGATAAATAAATGCTTATGAGGAAAGAGCTAGAGCTTTCGAGAAAAAGTCGAGTGATGCTGAAGGTAGGACCAAAGTTATCGAGGATATATTTTCAGATGCCACAGCTCGGGCGCTAGTTAGTGAAGGCAAAGTGACTTCCTTGAAGGCCAAAGGAAACGCGGTCTTTGATAAAGGTTGGAAGAAGACCATTTGTGCTACCTCTGCTCAAATTGAGTATGCCAAAAAATTATCCTTCAAGGAAGGGTGGACTGAGGCCTTGAAGTTGGTCAACATAAAAAAAATTTCTGAACTCTTCCAAAGGCATGACCCTGGTACTCCTCCTAATATGGATGATGAGTTTGATGATGAGGAAAGGTTTGGAGAATCTTTTATAATGCCTATTGAGTGTTCATTGGTGCCCAATGCTAGTGCCGGCTAATCTGTTGCCAGCTAGGACTAGGCTAGGGATAATGTGAAGGTTTAGCTCCTTTTGAATAAGTTTACTTTTTTGTCTTTTGTTTCTTGATGATAAATTAATTCTTGTACTTCAACGATTAATCAATGAAAGAATAGCCTTATTGTCTCCACTCTTTATGTCTTTGAATGGTTTATATTTATTTCTAGTTTGTTATTTTTTATTCGGTCTGATCATCTAGATTTTCCCTTTGTTACTTTACAGTTTGATGCTAGGAAGAGGGCCATAATTTATGCTGAATCTGACCTGCTCAGGCAGAGTAAAAGCCTTATGGAAGCTGGTCATGTTCCCCTACCTAAGGAGGACTTAATAGGATTGCTCGGCCCAGGTATTTCCGACTAAGTGAAGGAGTCATGTATCCATCTTTATTTCCTGTTGAACAGGGTTGTTGCTAATAACGTTGTGTATTATGACATGATTGAGCAACTACAAAAAGATCACACACTATCCCTGGATTTACTTCACTTCGATTATGAGGCTAAGTATAAAGCATTAAGTGAAGGCTGGGATTTTGATAAGAAATTAAAAGACATTACTTCTGCTCTGAACTAGAAGGATCTGTCTTTGAAACAAGATTTAGAGAGTGCTCGATCAATTATTGTAATGCTGGAGAAAAAAATCAATTGCTGAGGGATGAATTTAATAGCTTGAAGAGATTAACTACTTCAGGTCAAATGAAGGTGCTTATTTTTTAAAGACTGAAAATGCAAGACTGTTGGAAGGGCTGAAAGCATTTAAGAAGAAGAAAACCAAATCTAGGCAAACTTCCAGACAAAGTATAGTTTTTTGGCCAACTATTGAGGAAGAAAGGACTAAGAAAAGTATTGCCGACTAAGCTGCCCGATTAAAAGCCAAAAACATTATCCTTAAGAAACTTCAAAGTCAAGTTGATAGGATAACATCCCAATTTAACAAACAACATATGCAAGTTTGGATGGAGGGTTACAATGAGGCCTTAGCCCACATGGATGATCATCTTGTTCAAAGAAATCATGAAGAACCATATGGATGATCATCTTGCTCACAAAAATCATGAAGACTATAAATGGGAATGGATCAACTTGCTAATTTTGTTGAAGTAAGATCTCAATAATGACTTGTGGCACTGGAAGGACTCAGGTCTCCTGAATTGTGACAAGCCTCCTTTCAAATTGGACACAAAATGGATTACTCCCAATTCCATTTCCTAATGCATGATAAGTAAGTATTTAGAGCATTATGGACTTCATGATGATTGTGAGATTATTTTTGAGATTGTGAGATAGTTAAGGCGTTGTTTTTGACAAAATATTTTTCTAAGTGTTGAGGCAGAGTTTGAAAAGAAAGAAAATACAATAAAAAAATTATTTTCGCTCTGTCGTTTGAACGACATCCCTGTTTCGTCGAGCGATCTGCCGACTCAACTTTTCTATATAAAGAGTGTTAAATGACTCCGTTTTCGTGAAAAATACTTGATGAATTTCTTTCTGCATAGAATGCAAACAACATATTACGCTTGTCCTCTTCAATTTAGGATTTTGATCCTTTGTTTTCAATTCACAAAAATCCCAATCTTTAGTGAATTATTTTTGGAACATGAGATACATCTTTGCTAGAGTTTCTCTTGTAGGGAGGATAACCTACTACTGGCCTAGGTGCCACTTGAGGGAGGTACTGGACTGACGTTGACTGCGTGCCATATGGAGTACTCGTGGGTGTTCCTGGGCAGATTCAGAACTGCGTGTTCTTATGGGTATCTGCGGATATTCATTGCAGATTCGCTTATAATCATTGTGAGTATTATTAAGTGAAATAAAAGGTTTTCCATTTTTGGGTTTTTTCCTGAAATCTGTGAGTCAGCAATTCATATTTATTTGTGTTGGCATGATCCACTACACCTAGATGCATGTGTTAGGGTTTAATTGAATTTGTTTAAAAATTGACTCTAATTAAATAAGTTTACAATTAGAATTTGTGAATTTTGTTTAATCAATATCACACCGCTTTTTCAATTTAGTATCAGATTTTGTGATATTGATTTTTTTTAAAAATTTGGTTTTATAAAATCGCAATGTTTTTGAATGAAAACTTATATGATCGGTTGCCAATTTTTGACGGGTCTAATTATGCAAACTGGAGAGCCCATATGAAATCACATTTAAAAGCAATCGATGAGCATGTTTGGGTAGTTTGTGATAGAGTGAGGACTCCTCCCACTGTCACCGTAAATAATGTCACTAATTTAAAATCCGTGGTAGGCTGGATGGATATTTTTTTGGGTAGTTTGCCAAAATGTTTTATACCTAAAGTGACTGTTTTGAATTCCTTAGGTAATTTAAGCAATTTAAAATTAGAAGAGCTGGTAGGAGACCTCTAGACATATGAAATTGACATGTTCCCCGACACTGTCAAACCTAAGGATAGAGGGATAACACTTAGAACCCAGTCTAGGAAGGGAAAGGAAGTATCCAAGAGTGAGGAGAAAAAGAAAGTGAGAGTTTTGAGTCCGAGTCTGAGGACGAGTCTGATTTTGACATGGCCAGGATTGCGAAAAATTTCAAAAAAAATTCTCAATTTTTCAAAATAAAATTCTTCCAGTAAAAAGTTTTTTGAGCAAAAAAAAAAAAAAGAGGCCAAAGAGAGCGGTGAGAAAGAGAAAGATGAAGAAGAAATATGCTTTGAGTGTCCCACTGGGCTAAAGAGAAAGGGCAAAAATATTGTCATGCCAGCCACTCTTAGCGATAGTGAGGAAGAGGTGAAAGATTTCGAGGATAAGTCTTCACATGGTAAATTTTTTGCTTTTTTATCTAGTCACGTGAGCACCATGATGATGAGGATACTTATGCACATGAGACCCCCGAGGATGATAGATTGAGTGTTACTAGCGAGTATGAGAGTGAGTGTGCTAGTGAGAGTGATAGTGAGCTCCAGATTGCGTTTAGAGATTTGTATGCAGAGACTTTAAAGACGAAGAAATTAAAAAAGGAATTAGGTCTTAGGGTGATTGATTTGGAGAGAGAGAGATTGAGAGTTTGAGGGGATTTGAGGCATCGGCGAGTCAACTCGAGAAGGTGAAGGTTTATTTGAGTGAGCAGTTGATCATCGTGAATCGGGAGAAGAGTGAACTTATAGCCCGCGTGTTACAATTAGAGAAAGATTGTAAGGACATGATTTTATAAATGTCCATTTTAGAATCTAGGAATTTTTTTAGCGTCCTAGATCACAGCTAGCATGTCTGATACCATTACATTCCTCATGTTGACATAATAATCCACGACGACCTTGATCCAAATCCTAAGTTTCACGCACACATCATCTTCATATGTGCGTAGTGCAACCTCAATGTGCAACGTGCATCTTCAATATTCCTACTACTCCACTCGCATTTATGGTAAAATAATTAATTTGGAGTTTTAAATGGTTACACAATTATATGGGAATTTTTATAAAATATTTATTAAGGATTTAAAATGTTTTCCTTCGCAGAAAGAATTTTTCTAAGTGTTGAGGCGAGAAAAAATTATCGCTGACGTCATTCGAGCGACAACACAATGTCGTTCAAACGATATGTGGCTATCACGAGAAGTCGTTCGAGCGACGTATCCTGTCATTCGAGCGACGCGACGCCTCAATTTTTATATAAATAGCAGTGTTTTGCATGCACGTTTCTCAAGTCTTTTGCACCTCCGTTTCCACAGAATTGTTGTGTTTTCCAAACTTCATCTTTTAAGGTTTTTACTTTTTTGATTCACAATTTCTTCCCAAATATATATGTGAATCCTTATAAACCCTAGATTGATTATTCTACTCATTTGGAGTATTCTTATGGAGAAGAAGGCTATTCTCCATTGCTGACTTGGAGCTCTTGCGAGATCTCTTGCCGTCGATGAACAACCGACGCCTGCGGGTTTTCGTGTGTCAAGTTGTATTTCTCTGTAATTGTAAGTGTTACGAATTATAGTGAAATAAAAATGGTTTTGCCCCTTTGGACAATTTTTCCTCATATTTGTGATTGTGTGCATGCTTGAATTTATTTTATTCATCAATCACAATTAGTTGCAAGAGTTAGGATTTTTGGGACTAAAATTGGAATTTAATTAAACAAGGTTGTCTATTGATTGTTGGCGCACTCTGAAATTGGTATCAGAGCGTATTACACAATTATACCGTGTAATTTTTTCTACAAAATTTTTCTGAATATCAATTTTGGTCTAAAAATTGATTTTTGAAAAAACACAAAATATCAATGGAAAACTTGTATAATTGAGTGCCAATTTTTTTCGGGACAAATTATGCATATTGGAAAGCCCGAATGAAATCCCACTTAAAGGCCATAGATGAACATGCTTGGGTTATATGTGTAAGAGGGTGGACACCTCCCAATGTCACTGTAGATAACGGAATAAATTTAAAACTTGTGACTACATGAACTGAGGATGAATTTAAATGGAGCACATATAACTCACGTGGGCTTAGTGCAATTTTGGGTGTCGTCACCCCTGAGGAGTTTAGATGTATTATGACGTGCACCACGTCTAAGGTACTAATGCAGTCAAAGAATCAAAATTGAAAAATTTAGCTACACAATTTGAAACAATCACCATGCTTGAACCTGAGTGTTTTGATGAATTCTATGCACGCTTATCTGATATTGTAAACACTAGTTTCAATCTAGGTGAACACTTCCTGATGCTAGAGTAGTTAAAAAGATTTTGATATCACTGCCTAAGCGTTTTATCCATAAAGTCACTATGCTAAATTCTTTAGGAAATTTGACTCATTTGAAATTATTAGAATTGGTAAGAGACCTCCAGACTCATGAAATTGACATGTTTCCTAACACAATAAATCAATAGATAAAGGTGTAGCACTTAAAGTCTAGGATAGGAAGAGTGGGGGGTCATTAAGAAAGAGAGGTGAGTCATCTAGGAGAAGAGAGGAAGAGTTGTCCAATTCGAAGTTTGATTTTGATTTAGATGATTTGGCTTTGTTTGGGAAAAATTTCAAGAAATTTCTAAAATTAAAGAAAAATGGCAATTTCAAAGATAAAAATAATTTTGAGAAAAATAATTTTGAAAAGAAAAATGATAACGATAAAAAGGACGCGCCTAGGAAAGATGAGGAGAGATGTTATGAGTGTGACGGTAAAGGTCATAAGGCATTTGATTGTCCTACTAGATTGAAACATCAAGGCAAAAGCAAAGTTGATTTAAATGTCTCCCTTAGTGACGATAGTGAGGTCGAGTCGGTGGATTCTAGAGACGAGTCACTGCATGAATGTAACTTCACTGCATTCATGGCTAGTCATGTGAGTACTGACACTTCACCTCATGACGATGAGGGTGCTACTTCACAGGGACACCTCGATAGTGAAAGCGATGTGAGTGAGGGGGGAGATGCTGCAAGTGATAGCAAGAGTGATTTACGACGCGCTTACGCTAATTTATATGCTAATTATTTTAAAACTAAAAGTGTAATAAAGCGTTATCCCTTAGGAACGTTGCTTTAGAGAAAGATTCGGGAGAGACGAGAGAGGGAGAATCCTCCATTAGCACTACCTCGAGAGAGAGAAACTGTTTGCGTAGAGACAGAGAGAGTTTTCGTAGAGAGAGATAGTCGGTGTAGAGAGAGGATAGACTATTTGGAGAGAGAGATAGAGTAGTTTAGAGAAAGAGAAAGGGGACTTGACTAAGCAAGTAGCTAGTCTTATGAATGAGATCCATTCCTTACTGGACACTCGGAAGAAACTTGAAGCCCTTATAGCCTAACTCACTCATGACCTTGAGAGAGATCAAGAGATCAAGGTAAAGATAAAGGACATATCTGGAAAGATGCTTCTCGCTCCTGCTTTAGGGTTTGGTGAAAGGCAGGGAATAGATTTTGATGGTTCTTCCACGTCTCATGCGACATCGAAACCAATTCCTAAGTTTACAACGAATCCATGTGGCCATCAATCAAAACCCCAGAGAAGAGTTCGGTCAATAAAAGTAAACTAAGGTCGGCCTAAGATTGTGTACTTTTCTACCTATTTCAAAAGAAAAGGCCACCTTAGGGAGTTTTGCTATAGTTTAGGTCGGACACGACGTATATTTGCTCCACCACGTGCCATTAGCGATTTTTCGAGTCTTAGAGAGCAAGTTGAGTTTATAGTTGCCACATCTCAGAGTTTAATGAAAGAGTTCTAACGGATTTCTTTGCCGTCTACGGATACTTCCACAATATTGACTAGAACCAATAATGACTAGGGAAAACAGAAGGTTACCTCCACTTAGGTTCCTAAACACGATGTAAAAGCCCTTGCTGTTCATGTTGCTCTTAAAGCATATAATACCTCTCAGAGGTACTTTGCTAGTGGGTGCTCCAGACACATGATTAGTGACGTTTCATTTTTTACCTATCTAGAGGATCGTAAGGAAGGTAAAGTCACGTTTGGATACGGGAGAGATTTTAGCCTAATAGGATGAGCTACAGTAGAGATGCTAGGATTTCCTAAGCTATAGGATGTTTTATATGTCAAAGGTTTGAAAGAGAACCTTCTCAACATTAACTAGTTGTGCGACACTGAATTTATAGTAAAGTTCGACCGGAACGAGTGCAATGTTTATGATCAAGCCGGTAAACTTCTATTTCAAGAGGTGAGGACTGAAGATAATTGCTATGTGATTGTACCCAAGTCCTCATTTGTCTACAACAGCACCACGATCACTCCTATGGATCTATGGCATCAACGTCTTGTCTTGTGAATTTTAGAGATTTGGAGAGATTAGCTAAAAAGGACCTAATATGTGGATTACCATCACTTGGAAAGCTAACTTTTGTGGTTTGTGGACCCTATCAATTGGGAAAGAAAGTTCGTAGCGACCATAGGAAGTTGAATTCCATTATCACTTCACGAATGCTTGAGTTGATACACATGGATCTTATAGGTCCTACTCATACTGAGAGTTTGGGTGGTAAGAGGTAGATCCTCGTGATGGTAGATGATTTCTCTCATTACTCGATTATAGATTTTTTGAGAGAGAAATCCGATGCTGTGGAATTTCTTACGACCAAATGTTGTGTCTTGTAAAATCAACACGGTGTCAACATTAATAGAATGCAGAGTGACAACGGCACTAAGTTTAAGGAAGCTAAAGTTGATCTTTACTGTGATAGCCACGGGGTTAAACATGAATTTTCGACCTTGAAGACTCCTCAGCAAAATGGGATTATTGAGAGGAAGAATCGGATGATTCACGAGATGGATAAATCTATGATTATAGGTCGTAGAGCTGCTAGTAGATTTTGGGCAGAGGCGATGTCTATCGTGTGCCATACGATGAATAGGGTTTACCTTCATCCACACACTTAAGACGCCCTATAAATTGTGGACTGGAAAGAAGCCCAACCTTTCATATTTTCGTGTCTTTGGGAGAAAATGCTACATCCTAAGGGATAGGGAGAAATTAGGAAAGCTCGACTCTCAGAGTGACGAGGGAATATTGTTAGGATATTCATTGACTAGTAGAGCTTATCGGGTTTTTAACCTTATGGAGTCAATAAACGTCACCGTGCAAGATGATGAACCATCGGTGTTTGTTGATTCTAACCTTTCATATGAGGAGGGTGGACTTCCTACTGATGATACCATTGTGCCTCCCACACCCAGGGTGGACCCTACTCCTAACTTAGGGGATATACATTCGCAAGAGTCATTATTCTACTGCCATTCTAGGAGATCTCATCCTAGGGGTCAGGACTCGTCATTAAAGCCACCATTTAAAATGCCATCGTTTAAAAATTAACTCGTCGCAAAAGCCACCGTTTAAAAAGAGCCCAAGAAAAATAAGGCAATAAAAAGATAAATATGCTAAAAAAAATGGGCCAATAGGATTTCTCTAAGGAGAGAAAAATAGACCAGCTCTATAAAATATAAATGCATTATTATTTAAGAGGGTGTTCGGATGGAAAATGTAAAAAATGGGTTTGCATGTCCTGACAAAGTTTTGAAAAAGTTTTACATAGTTTTAGACGTTATTGGCGTGGAAATCATTTTAGACTTTGATGTGTTGATTAGATTGAGTCTATGTCATATAAATTCACATTTTTTTGACACCTAAGGACGAATTTTAGTTCATTCTCTAAGAGTATCCGCATTCATCATGCACATATGTTATGTTTGAGTGCATTAATTTTTCTATCGAATTTCTTAACACCCATTCATTCCGTTTCCTCGATTTGGTTATCTTAGTGAAAATTCATGGTGTGTGATTTTTGTAAAATTATTTTTGCATTTTTGTATGAAAAATGAAAAATCAAAAATAGTTTGTGGAATACTTTTGAGTATATCTTAATGATTGTAGTTGTTTGCTATGATTATCGTGACAGCTCCATGTTTGTTTATTCTTTTCCTTGTCTATTTCGGATTAATAAAAAGAGAGAGAACGAATTATGGGGGATATTTGAGATTCGATATTCATTTTGATGTTATGTTTATCTCATTTCAAACTTGATACGTCACGAAGGTATTTGCTTTGTGTCATGTTTGTAGGTACAAGGATTGATGATCATATGTTGCACACCCTGATGAGAAAAACTTGAAGATTTGAAGATTTTTTGTTGAAGATTTTTAAAGAAAAGTTTTTATCTTGCATTTTTAGTACCTTTTCAGTTTTGGGATCATGCGAGGGTATTAGTTTTGTATAGGCATTTTGATTTGATAATTCGGATATTTTTATTTATACTGGCATAGACACATGGGAAGATTTGTAAGGACATGTTTTATAAATCCTGTCTACATTAGTGTATGTCGTGTACCGCTACAAACCGTCGAAGAAAAAGTTCAAGTTTGAAGATACATGGAGACAGATCCGAATACCAAAAAGTTCTTCAACAATCAAGCCTCTGCAAGATTAATTTTGGTAAGGATGTGTTTAAGTACCTTAACGGTTCATTTAAAGTGTTAGGATATTTTTTCTAAAATATTTTCATAGTGTTGAGGCGTTGTTTTTCATCAAAATATTTTTCTAAGAGTTGAGGCGGAGTTTAAAAAGAAATAAAAATAAAAATAAATTTTTGTTTTTGCTCTGTCGTTCGGGCCACTTGAGCATGTCGTTCAAACGACATGTGTATGTCGTACGAAGCTCGTTCGAGCGACATCTGTCCTCGTTCTAGCGATATCCCTGTTTCGTTCGAGCGATATGTCGACTCAACTTTTCAATATAAAGCGTATTAAATGACTCCATTTTCGCGTAGAAGACCTGACGAATTTCTTTATGCATAAACTACAAACATCGGATTACCTTTGTCTTTTTCAATTTAGGGTGTTGATCCTTTGTTTTTAATTCCCAAAAATCCAAATCTTTAGTGAATTATTTTTGGAACACGAGATACATCTTTGCTAAAGTTTCTCTTGTATGGTGGATTGCCTACTGCTGATCTAGATGCCACTTGAGAGAGGTACTGACCTGACGTTGACTGCGTGTCATAGGGAGTACTTGTGGGTGATCCTGGGCTAATTCGAAACTGCGTCTTCTTATGGGTATCTGTGGATATTCATTGCAGATTTCACTTGTAATCATTGTGAGTATTATTAAGTGAAATAAAAGGTTTTCCCTTTTTTTTTGAAATTTGTGAGTCATCATTTCATATATATATTTATGTTGGCATGATCCAGTGCACCTAGATGCATGTGTTAGGGTTTTATTGAATTTGTTTAAAAATTGATTCTAATTAAATAAGTTTATAATTGGAATTTGCGAATTTGGTTTGATTAATATCACACCGCATTTTCATGCTGGAATGGATAAGGCACAAGGAAAGCATCCAACATAATAAATTCTTACTTATTATATTGTATTTTTATAAATTATTTCTATTATAACACATTTTGATCAATGAAATGAAGTTATTTTTGATTGATTTCTCATTATTTAAGCTTATGGTCAATGTTAATCTTTTTGCCATCTAGGTAACTTATATAATGATTAGTTAATCGGCTTAACGTGCTCAAATGTTTAATATTTGAATCATGTATACGGCCTTAGATTCGACTAATGCACTTAGATAAAACTATAAATAACTTTATTTTACTAAGTGGTAGCATTAATTATCACTGGCGACCAAGAGTATTAGAAATGTCTAATTATTCCAATATGTTAACCTGGTCGGTTAAAAATCTAATTAAGAAGTTTTACTGACTTCTTGTTCGTGACTTGCTGAGGATAAATCATACATAAAGTTTAACTTTTCTGAAGTTGGAAAAGTTTGAAAAATTTTGAACTATGCACTTTTCGATGAGGAACCTTTTAGAAACTAATCTGAAGTTGGAAAAGTTTGAACCATGCTCTTTTTTGGTGAGGAACTTTTTGGAATATTTTCTGAAATTGGAAAATTGTGGAAAAATTTGAACCATGATCTTTTTCAGCAAGGAACTTTCTGGAAACTTTTCTAAAGTTAGAAAAGTTAAAAAATTAAAATTGCAAATTGCTCATTAATTTACGAGGTATATAACCATCATACTCCAAACAAAAAAACACAAAAATGATGTATAATGGAGAAAACCCAAAATTTCATTAACTTGAATAAATTAGGGACAATTTTTTTAAAACTGAATTACTGATAATATTTGCGCAGATGATCTGCTTTGCAAGGATTCTTGAATTCTTCTCCTTCCAGAGTGTCCAAGCTATAAGTTCCTGATCAGATAACCGTTGAGATACGGTATGGACCATGCGGTTAGGTTCCAGCTTGTTAGTTTTCTGGATTACTTTCTTAAGTATTAGATCTCCCTGCTTCAGGTTGGTCGGCTTAATCCTTCGATTATAAAACCTTGCAGTTCATTGTTGGTAGGCAACCATCCGAATAACAACATCTTCTCGAGCTTCTTTTCTCATGTTCAGATCTAGTCGCCTCACGAGGTCACTCTTAGGTGAATTAAAGTTCAACACCCTATGAGTCAGCAAACCTATTTCCACTGGTACTACTACCTCAGTGCCAAAAGCTGGCATGTATGGGATTTCTCCTGTTGTTATCCTATGCCCAAAGGACGTTGTGGAATTCATTAATCCAGCTGCCTTTAGCCTCATCTGACCTTTTCTTTAACCCATGTAGCTAGGTTTTGTTGGTGATCTCTATTCGACCATTGTATTATTGATGCCCAGGTGCTGAATGAAGTTTTCGGATGCCTGACCAAATACAATATTCTTCAAATTCTTCATTGTCAAATTGAGTTCCATGGTCGGTGATGAAGGCATAGGGAATGCCATACCTACAAATGATTTGCTTCCATATGAACTGGAAAACCCTATGATAAGGCATGTCAACCAAGGGTTCAACCTCTACCCATTTGGTGAAATAATTAACAACTATAGCCAAGTACTTGAATCTTCCTTTGGTGGTCAGTAGTGGTTCAATCAGGTCAATTCCCCATATAGAGAAAGGCCATGGAGAAGTGATGGGTGTTAGACTTTCTCCTGGTCTTATATGGATGGTTGCAAACTTATGGCATTTATCACATTTCTTAGTGAAAGCAACGTAGTCTGCTGTCATAGTCATTCAGTAGTAACCTTGCATTGCTATCCATTATTTTAGACACCTCGCAATTATGTGAGCTCCACATGAGCCTTCATGCACATCTTTAATCAAATCATTCACCTCGTTCATATGAACACAACGAAGTATAGAGACGATATATCCTCACTGATATAGAACATCTTTCTCCAACACTTAATTAGGTACTATGTACCCCATCATTTTAGCTTCATTCTGATCGGACGCCAGTGTTCCTCTTTCAATGTATTACCCAATTGGGTCCATTCATGAAGGACCTAAATCCATAGACATGCACTTATATCCATCTCATCAATGCTTTTATGGGCAATAATCTCCACTGGGATTGTTCGCCTTAGTTCTATTTGAGTTGCTGAAGCTAGCTGAGCAAGAGCATCTGGTCGGGCATTCTCTAGTCTAGGAATCCTCACCATCTTGACTAAAGTGAACAGAGAAACAACCTCCATTGCTTTTTTATGACATCTCATTATATTTTTCATTTTGATGCCATAAATTTACTGCATTTGATTAACAATCATCTAAGAATCACTATATACCAATACCTGGTCGATGCCCAGTAATGAAGCCAGTTCTAGTCCTATAATCAATGCCTCATAGTCTGTCTCATTATTAGAAGCCTTGAAGCCAGTTCTAATCCTATAATCAATGTCTCATTGTTGGAAGCCTCATAGTCTGTCTCATAGCATATTCCACATCCAAGTTATCCGAAGTATTGATGATGAGATGTGCTCTATTACTAGTAGCACATGAGGATCTATTTATAAATAACTACCAAATTAGAATGTCATCATAGCACTCTTCTTCTGCTAGTAATCCATGCTTGAACATCTTATTGATTTATTGAATTCTTTCTTAAGAATTCGATTATTAGTTTGATCGACCACAGTCTCTGTTTTCTTTTAGGCTAAGCTCTCTCCTGTAGAAGTCTGCTCAGCAGGCAAACGTGGACTAGGTTATTCCTCTATGTATGTGAATTCGACAATAAAGTCTGCCACTAATTGGCCTTTTATTATAACTCTGGGTTTATAAACAATTTCAAACTCTCCCAATTCCACTGCCTAAGACATTAACCTTTCAGACTTTTCTGGTTTATGCAGTGCTTGTCGCAAAGGCAAGTTCGTGTAGATAACAATGGTGTAGGCATGGAAGTATGGACTCATCCTCCTAGAGGCTTTAATAAGAGCTAGGGATAACTTATCCAGGCATGGATATCTGATTTTCTCTCTCCCTAAATGCCTTACTAGTATAATATATTGGCCTTTGAACACCTCCATCTAGTCGGATGAAAGCTGAACGACAGCTGACTCTGAAATAACCAAGTATAAATATAGTTTTTCTCCCAAGACTGGTTGGGAAAGGAATGGGGGAGCCTAAGTATTTCTTCAAATATAAAAGGCTTTCTCACATTCATCATTCCACTCAAATATGTTTCTAAGAAACTTAAAGAATGGAAAACATTTATCAGTTGCTCTAGAGACAAAGTGGTTTAATCCTGCTACTCTTCTTGTAAGTTTTTGAACTTTTTTCTTGTTGGTCGGGGACTGCATTTCAAGCAAGGCTTTAATCTTATTAGGGTTTGCTTTTATTCCTCTTTGATTGATAATCTACCCTAAGAACATTCCCTCCCGTACTTTGAAGATACATTTGGTTGGATTGAGCTTCATCTGGTGCTTCTCCAGTTAATAAAAGGTTTGAGCTAAGTCCGCAATGTGGTCGGTAACTTATTTGACATATCATTAACGTATAGCTCCATGTTTATGTCGATCTGGTCTTCAAAAAACCTATTCACCAGTCTCTGATAGGTAGCTCCAGCGTTCTTCGATCCAAAAGGCATGACATTATAACAATAAGTTCCTAGACTAGTAATAAAGGAAGTGCTTTCCTTATCTTCATGTTTCATCTTAATCTGAGTATAACCTAAATAAGCATCCATAAAACTAAGTAACTCATGGCCTGATGTAGCGTCGACCAATTGATCAATCCTTGGTAAAGAAAAATGATTTTTTGGACACGCCTTATTGAGATCCATGAAATCTACACACATGTGCCATTTGTCACTTTTTTTTCTTAATCATGACCACATTAGCCAACCAATTTGGATACTTTACATCTTTAATGAACCGTGCTCACTATAATTTTTCCACTTCCTCTTGGATTGCCACATTCTTCTCAGGGATGAAGACTCTTCGCTTTTACTTGATCGGCTTGTGATTGGGACATATATTAAGCTCATGGCAGAGGAAAATTGGATAAATTCCTGGCATGTCTTCGTGGCTCCATGCGAACACATTTTTTTTTTCTCTTTGAGAAATGTAATTAATTCGTGTTTGAGAGTGGGAAATAATCTTGAGCCGACGTGGGCAGTTATTTTTGGCTTCTCTTCGATAAGTACAATTGCTCCCGTTTCTTCCATAACCTGCCCCTTTATCAACTTCTTTTCCTCCCGAGGATCTAGAGTGTCGATGTGGAAAGTGGTTGCACCCTTTATTTGGATTTTTTGTTGGTTAGTAGAAGTGTAATAACATTCCCTGGCTTCTTTTTTATTGTGATTTACTCTGCCGACTCCATAATTTATTGGAAGTTTCATGCATTGATGCACTATGGATGATGCAACCTCTAACTGCTTTATTCCCATTCTTCCTAGGATAATATTATGAAGTTAAGGGGATATTTTTGTCTAATATAAAAAAGTGAATTTTTTCTCTCCTGCTCCCCGACCAGGTGCCGAACAAGACTTCCAACTTGATGGTTTCCAAAGGCTATACATTTTCCCCTGCAAATCCGATGAGAGGTCTATGGTATGGTTCTAGCTTACTGTCGTTCATCCCTAAGCTTCGGAAACGGTTATAGAACATTACATCACCTAAACTCCCATTATCAACCAATATCCTTGCAACTTTGCCATGATGAACTCTGCATGTGATAACCAACGAATCGTCGTGAGGATAAAGGACTCCACTCAGATCATTTTTGGAGAATACGATCACTAGCCTATCTCTGTTGACTTTCCTTGGCCGACTATCACTTGATTTAGCCATATCAATCTATCTGGCTAGTTGACATGTCTTAGCTTCATTTAAATAAGCTTTCCTTCTTGTAATTGCGTCTCCTTCTCAAACGTCTCCTCTTGCAATGAAGTGGCATTCAAAGGATATCATGCCGACCTCCACCTCTGGCTCGTAAGATTTCTTTGACAAATCTAGATCTTCTTCAAAATTATTATTTCTTGCCCTTTTATTATATTCCCTTACGCAGGCGAGAGATTTAGACCTCCTCCGATTATCTAGGTTGCCATTATGATCAACAAACTTGTTCACTTTTCCCTGTTGAATAAGATTTTCAATCTCATTCTTTAATGCAATGCAACTGTTGGTGTTGTGCCCATGATCCCTGTAGAAATCACAGTACTTGGACTTATCTCTCTTGTTTGGGGGGTGTGTGTCTTCAACTTTTCAGGCCAGTTTAAGTCTTTGTTCCCTTTGATCTCTTTTAAGATATGGTGAACACCCTTGTTAAGCGAGGTATATTCATTATATTTCTTTATCCGATCCATGTTCTATCTTTCTGATCTTTCTTGAAGGAATTAAATATGTTTTTCTAGCCTTCACCCTTAGTCTTAGGAGCTTCCTTGGATTCCATAGCTTCCTCGATGATTATTATTTTTCCAGCTTTAGCCATTAGTTTTGTCATAGTTTTGGGTGGATTCTTCGCTAAAGCATATTAGATATCTTTAGCGAGCAACCCACTCATAAGTGCTACAATGGTTGTTTTCCCCTTATAGTCTACTACCTTTAGTTTTTCATTGTTAAAACGAGTAATATATTCTCTAGTGTTTTCTCTCAGCTTTTGTCGCACAGTTAAGATATGAGTAACACTCTTGATTGGCTTAGCTCCGAAACAAAAGTTATAAATGAATAATTCAGCTAACTGATGAAAACTAGAGATTTTTCCTCTTAGGAGATTATTATACTAGATTTGGGCTGGTCCAATTATGGAACTGGAGATGTCTCTACATCTCATTTCATCGGGCACTTAGTAGATGTCGACAACAGCTTGATATTGCTCTATATAAAGGACTGGATCAGTTTTCCCATCATACTTGGGAGTAACCACTGGTGGCTTGAACTTGGAAGGTGTAAGGTATTCCACAATTGCCTGGATGAAAGGTGATCCTTTGATGAAACTGATTTGCAATGGATTCTTGGTCTTGGATATTTAACCTAGCTGATCTTCCAAGCATTGCATGGATCCCTTCCACGAATGTTCTTCTAGGTTAGACTTGGTCGAGGTAGATCTAGCAGCTTTATTGTGTGTCTGTGCTGAACTATCCTCCTGAGAGGTCTGCTCAACATGCACAGAGCTGGCCTTAGATCTTGTGGACCCTTCTCTGTATTCGTGACGACGCTCCTGCTCCCTATGATGTCCTATAATTACTCGGGGGCCTTGGGGACCAAAAGTAGACTCCTTGCTTAGCCTCTCTATATCACTTGGTATTTATTTGGAAAAAATATCTACTATCATAGTAATTCGATTACTAGAATGAAAAAGTTACTCCAGGACAGTATGGCCTATCATGAGGAGAACGAAAATGATAACATCTTTCATGTCTAGATGGCAGTGGTGGCATATCCCTTTTAAAATTGAAACACTTACCTTGCATAGTGCGGGTTAGTTGCTTAATAGACTTATGCATGGCTTCTTGCCCTCTAGCAAGGTTGAAAAGAATTCCTTGTAAGTCTGTCGCACTAGGAGAAGCAAATGGAATGACGGTATTGCCTTAATTTCTAGAGTAATTTTCTAGGTCAGTAATTTCTTTAAGGGCAAATAATCGAAACAAAATGGTGGAGAACAATGATACAAAAACGTTTTCACAGATGACGCCAATCTGTTGATGTCTAAAAATGGAATAACTCTAAATTTATAATCACAGATAGTAATATAGTAAGTAACTCAAATCACACACACAAGAGAAATGATTTTTAGAGTGATTCAACTGTAAAATAGCCTACATCCACTGTTGGTTTTATTTAGTAGGTCTACAATAGCTCAGTATGGCGTGCATATGAATGATTCGAGTTGTCCCCTGAGCTAAGGGAGTAGTTTGTATTTATAGGGGTGTAAAACCCTAAATATGGAGTGACTTTATAATGACAAACATTTATAGTCGTGTACAATAAATGAAACTTTTGGAATTCAGTGCTGGTTGGCATACCATTCGAGTAACTATTGGTATTCTTATTGGTTGGCCTGCTGGGGTTAGTCGACATATTATCCGACTAAGTATCTCTGAAACCGATCAAGGTGACTGGTCAACTACATAGGAGAACATGTGTCTATTCATCATTGGTCCACATATGTGAGTAGTTTTTACATACAACAATTAGTTTTTCTGATTGAAAAAATCACAATAGTTTTTATAAAATCTAATTCCCTAAACGTCTTTTTATCCAAGTTATCCAATGTGAGATATGCAATATTGATTGTAATAGTAAATATGTCCTTAATAGACACATGTCGGAGAAAAGGCATAAGAGGAATCTAAAATGCAACTAGTTTCGATTGACATAATACCAACTACCCCCGAGGTAATACAAAATATAACTTTAGGGAAAATTATACCAAGGGATGTAAGTGAGATTGTTGGTGGAGAATTAGATATTAAAAAAGGTAAGTTGTTGGAAAACGGTACACCGGTTGGTTTTTCAACTTTTCTGCCCCATTTGCAATGTTGCATGCAACAATCAAGCTATCTTCAATACACATATTTCTAGTAAAAATCATGTTGCCAAGGTAAATTGATTTAATTAACTTGTTGATAACAATATTTATTTATATGGGTTAGTTACCATTTATTTTGGTTTATAAATATTTTTGTGGGGTCAAGAATTTCATTACCACATACTCAACCACGTGTGCCCCGGTCATGTGCGCCTATGATTAATAAAGAGTCCCATTCAAAGAAGAATGGTTCAACTCTATTACTTGTAATGATTTGTCACGATAAAGTATAAGTTCGAAAGTTTAGGGATAGTTATTAGTAGGGCTTAGGAGTCTCTTAATATGCCTTATAAATGTAAACTCAACACCATATGAACGGGATCTTCATCATTGTAATGTCAACTAGTAATAAAACTCTGTCGATCCGAGTTCTTAATTAATAAAGAACAAACCGTAGCACCCCGTGGATATAAGCAAGTTTCCAAATCACGTACATCTGGCGTTGTGTGCGTGATTTCATTCTTTTATACAATTATTTTTGCTCTTTGTCATGTGTGCAATGAATATTATTAACTTTAGAAAATTACCGCCTAGAATTGGTTACCACCTAGAATTGGCGTTGTCTATGGGAAAGATCTTAGTTCATTGCTAATAGCCAATTTTCTAAGATGTCTCACTCGCCCAGTAAGGATTACCAAAATTAGGATGACTAGGAGGGTAATTACCAGAAAATCCTTGGAGACCAAAAGGGTTACCATGTGGATTATGACAACAATGATAACTAAGAGGGCCCTCCCTTACCGTAATGTGTCATATTAGAGATTAGAGACTATTACAAATCTCTTGATGAAAGCTATCATCCTCGGGAGTAGATATTCGACGAGATCAATGAGCCCCAATTATTTAACCATATCTTATAGTTCATTGATAACTATGATAAGCGCCTTAGAGATGAGAGGTCTGCTAATAAACATCACCTGGAGCAGAATGCTGCACTCTAATGATGTTTGGACAGGATCGAGAGAGAGGCTCAGATGGAGAAACATAAACATAAACACATATCGCGTACTCCTAGTCCTCAGTTGAGCAGAGATCGCCTAAGAGAAATGAGTGCCCATGCTGAAAGGAAGAAGCTCCTCACGAGAGGTCACCACGGTATAGACCACAATTTGACGAGCGATGAAAAGAAAAATATATATGTGATTTGATCAGGAGATAAGTGGACATACGCTCTTCTTATTAAGGAATACGTACGACTAAGGAGCTCACTAAAAGATCCCTTGTCATCCAGACGAACTCACCATTTAGCCAGGCTATTGGGGAGTTTGAACCTACCAAAAAGTTCGTTACTACACAATTCAAGCTTTACGATCAGAAAACATATCCTATTAATCGTGTCAAGAAATATCACAAAGCTATGATGCTATAAAACCACAATGAGTTTGATGTGGTGTATATTTTCCTCCAGTTTTGGGGATGACGCTCAAAAGTGATTTCAAAAGTTATTGCATAGGTGAATCACATGCTTTAAGTAACTCACCGAGGCCTTCACGGCTATGTTCATATTGAGAGTATCCATCCTAAATGGATGGACTCATTAAATAATACTAGTAAAACTATTTGGGAGTATGCTAAGGGGTACTCAGATGTATACATCGAAGTGGATGACTACACCGAGCAGGTCGCCATGGCTTCCTTCAATATTGGATTACCAAGTATATCTATGCTTCATCAATTCCTCACTAAGAGGGAACCCATCATTATTAACGAACTCATGGAGAGGATTAAAATATATGCTAAGGTTAAAGATATAGTAACTGCAGTTGGCCAAAACGGAGATCAACCAAAGCAGTCCAAAAATGGAGACAAAGAAGGAACATGCAAGAAACGAGGGAAAAATATAATGGGAAGCAAAAACCAATCTATAAGGCCAACAACAGAATTTTCACTGAGCTAGTCTATAAGAGATTTTACTAGATCAAGGGTCGATAGTATTTCAAATGGCCTAAAAAGATAATAGGAGGCCCCAAGAAGAAAGCATAACACTAACATATGCATCAAGGATCACGTCCACAAGATTAAAAATTTCAAGGCCTTTAAATCGCATATTGAGGAATTGGCTCCGGCCGATCACCTCAGTGAGTTCATTGAAAGGAAAGAGGGTTAGGCGCAAATTGTGCGTGACCAGAGACCTGATTATGTTCTGGATGAAAATGTAGGCCATGAGTTTCTAGTGATCCACGGGGCATCAAAACCAAGTCAAATCAAGTGAAAATCCCTCAAAATGGAGGTAAAGAAACTCATAACGGTGATATAGGCATTCCAGATTGATCTGTCCAAGCCCATTGCGGGGAAATGCCAACGACTTGAGGAGATTGACTACTCCAAATATAGTGTTCACAGAGGAAGATTTGGTCAGAGTGATGACTCATCGTCATGATGCTCTGATAATCACTCTCAAAGTTGCCAACTGGGACATGAATAAGCTACTGGTGGATTAAGAGAGTTCCTTAGAGGTTATTCACCTCAAGATGTTTAATAATATCAATCATGAGTAAAAGACCTTCAAGAAGTAAACGTACCGTTGGTCATCTTCGTATAAAGGATGCCCATGCCCCTAGGAAAGGTTATTATCCCCGTCCGAGGAGGATGAATCTCTAAACTTATTAAATTCCTCATGGTAGACATATATTCCCCAATAATTCTATACTTAGCATATGATGGCTTCATGCTATGAGGTCAATGCCTTCCACCTACCACCAAAAGTTGAATTGCGTTACCGAAAAAAGGATAGTGGAGTTCAGGGGGAACCAAGCATTATCTTGGTAGTGCTTTATAGATGTATCCAACCAAAGGAGGAAAATAATAAAGAAAATGTTTTGGAATCTATAGAGGGATAGATGCCCTCGAAGTAGTAACTAAAGTACATGCGATATGGTGTTGAGAAAACTAGGTTTTCTCTTATCGATTGGGATATGGAGCTCCTCCGGGAGGTCGCCTTTGACTAAGATTAACCTCAGAAGAAGTTACTCGTCGACAATACTCTTACTGAAGAAGGGAAGGAATAACTGGTTGCTTTCCTTAAAAGTAATCAAGATGTGTTCTCCTAGTAACCCTAGGGCATTCAAGGAATCGATCAAGAGGTTATGTGTCACAAGATCCACGTGTATCCATCACATCTACCTGTGACCCAAAAGGCGCGGAGAATTTCCCCTAAGAAGGAGAGGGCAGTAGAGGAATAAGTGGGAAAACTTCTCGCGGCACAATCCATTAAGGAAGTTTAATTCCTAAAATGGCTATCGAATCGCTTGGTCATTGAAAAAATTAATGAAAAGTGGAGATTCTGCATAGACTTCACTGACCTGAACAAGTCTTGGCACAATACTGGTTTTTTCTTTACCTAATATAGATTAATTGGTTCACGTGATCTCTAACCACTAGCGTATGAGTTTCTTCGATGCCTACTATTGGTACCACAAGATCCTTACTATTCAATCTTGACCAAGAGAAGACATATTTCATCACCACACTGGGATTGTACTACCATAGAATAATGCCTTTTGAATGGAAAAACATCGGGGCAACCTATTAAAGGCTTGTTATAAACATGTTTAATAAATAATTGGGAGAAGCAATGAAGGTGTATATAGATGACATGCTCGTAAAGAGCAAGAAGAAAAATGATCACCATGTTGACCTAACGAGGACTTTTGGAGTTCTTCATTACTGCAAAATAAGATTGAACAAAGATAAATGTTCTTTTGGAGTGCAGTAAAAAACTTCCTTGAATATCTGGTCAGTTAGAGGGGGATTGAGGCATATACCGATCAAATCGAAGCAATTAGGAATGTACAACCTCCAATAACCATGCATTAAGTACAAAAGTTGACCGACATGCTCATAACTCTCAACAGTTCATATCAAGATCCTCAAAAAGGTAACGACCTTTCTTTCAGATATTAATAAAAAAGAGGAGTGAGACGTAGAATGATAAATGTACTTAGACACTTGAAGAAGTTAATAAATATCCGAGTCTACCGCCACTACTGACAATCCTTGGTGATTAGGGACCCTTATATATATACATGACAGTTTCCAATCTTTCAGTTAACTAAAATTTAGTCTACGAGAAGAACGGGAGTGAAGCCCCCATTTATTATGCGAGAAAAACCTTGCTCGATGCTTAGAAGAGATACCCCCCATTAGAAAAAAATTATATACGCACTGATGATAACCTCTTACAAGTTAATATTTTGAGGCACACACGATCATCATCCTAACCCACTTCTATATGAAGGCCATGCTCCCAAATGGTGACTTGTCTGGACGAATGTCCATATGGTCAGTGAAATTAAAGAGGTTTCATATCCAGCCTAAGCCTAGGACGATAATCATGGAGTAGGTTTTAGCAGACTTTTGCATTGAATTGTACGACAACCAAACACCGGTAGAATCCATCATTGGAACTAGAGAAAATATTTAAATACCGACTAAAGAAGAGGAGAGATATACCTTTTTATCAGGATGGAGCCTCAAATTACGAGATGAGAGTTCACAATGATCTAAATGGCGTTAACTTATTAAATTCAGATGACAACCCACACAAATTTTTAATTCTTTTTACGTTAGAACATGTAACTATGTGATTGTTATGTAAAACAGTAAAACATGCATTCAAACCCTAGAAGATACTTTTCAGTAAAAATCCATTACATGGAAAACCCTTTTCTTATTTACTTTATAAAATTTACAAATCGCAACTTACAAATTCTATAAATATATTTTAAGAAAACCCAACACGAAGCCGGTATTTATAGGAAAACACAAAAATCTAAGTGTCACAAGTCGTTCCAACGAGTTTGATGCTTGTTCAAATGAGATTAGCTTTTCGTTAGAACAAAAACAAGTTTCGTTATTCAAACGACTTGAAATAGTACGCCTTCGTCAAATGTTCATTTGATGTAGATTTCAAATGACTCTTTTAATGAAAAAGCTCTTTCGTTCAAACGAGATTCCCATCTCGTTTAAACCACTGGGGCGATTATTTTTATTTTAAGTCCAAATATGCCTTATCTATAAAAAAAACTCCCAATATAATTATAAATAAACTTCAAACTCCAAATATAAATTATACCATCACTAGGTGGAGTAGTGGAGCACGATGTAGATGAATGTGATGCACATTGAAGATGCAATGGCGCACGTTGTAGATGCACGTTGAAGTTGTCGGATATTCAGATCTTTGATACGTCATGATGATCGCGATGACATGATGAAGAGTAACGAGGTATGCCATAACGTCTGTAACCTAGATACTAGGGGCAATGTGTGAAATGTTGCCCTTATAAATCTCCCCCTATGGCAATTCCGGTACAAACATAAAAAGTTGGAATTACAAAAAAAATTCCTAAGAGAAATACTATTCTAATACCCTCCCAAATCCCACAAAATGGAATGATATCAAAATAAATAAGTCTTCGAAATCTTCAACATCTTCAAATCTCAAAATCGTCAATTCTCCCATTATATCTTAATCATCTTTTTGGAAAGTTTATCTTAAGTGTACTTTGCATTAGCTCATCAAACTGTACCTGCACACAATAGACAAAGAAATATCTTAACAATCATATAACTTGTGCCCGTTACCTTAGCACTCATAACACCTAGTCTCTTTCTCTTTCTCACCGCTATCCTTGACCTCGTTTTTATTTTTATTTTTCTTAAAAATCTTTTTATTGGAGGAATTTTCTTTAAAAAATTTGAGAAACTTTTTGAAAATTTTCGCAAATAAGGCCAAGCCATCAACATCAAAATCTCTCTCGGATTCAAACTCACAAACTCTCTCCTTTTTTTTACTTGGCTTGAGTCTTTAATAATTTTAGGGAACATATCTATGTCATATGTTTGAAGATCTCCTACAAGTTATTCTAAGATAAAAGTGTTTAGGATCCCTAACGAATAAAGTAGGGTAACCTTAGGAATAAAGCGGGAAGGGACTGACCTGAAAATATTTTTCACATCTCTCATCTTCAGAATTTTCTCACCTAAATTAAAACTCGAATTAATAATGTCCAGTCCGATAAACATGCATAAAAATCATCGAATGACTCAGACTCTAACATAGTGATGGTCTCAAATTGGGTGGTTGAATTTTGAAGCTTTTATAGTGTTGGTACCCTAACGTGTGAGATGAAGGGTATCCCATACCTCTTTTGATGGGGTAAACGTCATGATGTGGTGGAACTTATTAGGGGTGATGACTCTAGAAATAGTACTAAGGCTGCGGTAGTTGCAAGTGCTCCATTTAAACTCATTATTAGTCTCGGAAGATACATGTTTAGGATTAATGACATTATCAACAGTGATCGTGGGAGGAGTCCACCCTCTTTACCATACTAACCAGACCCTCGCATCTATGGATTTTAACATGGCTCTCATTCAGGCTTTCCAATAGGCATAGTTCGATCCATCGAAAATTGGCATCCTATTATATAAGTCATCCATCAGAAATATTGCGATTTTTCAAAGATCAACAAATTTTCAAGACAAAAATTGATATTAAG
Organism: Sambucus nigra; assembly: GCA_949130495.1. Lineage (NCBI taxonomy): Eukaryota > Viridiplantae > Streptophyta > Magnoliopsida > Dipsacales > Adoxaceae > Sambucus > Sambucus nigra. Next base: position 403,210,080 of record OX422209.1, on the reverse strand, counting down.
AAAAAAATTTGCGAAAAATTAATTACATAATAAAATTGTGTAAATGGCTGTGATACCAATTTGAGAGTATGCAATGATCTAATGGAGTTAATTTATAAAATTCATATAACAACCCGCACCAATTTTTAATTATTTTTACGCTAGAACATGCAATTATGTGATTACTGCGTAAACAATAAAACATGAATTCAAACCACTGAAGATAGTTTTCAAGAAAAATCCCCTTTGGGGCAAAACCGTTTCTTATTCACTTTATAAAATTTACAACTCACAACTTACGATTTATATAAAGGAACAACAACTTTTTCGATGAATCTCCCATAGGTGACCTTTGTTTTCCTTCAACAATGATCCTCGCAAGAATCACAAATCCTTCAGCAATGATCCCCGCAAGAGTCACAAGAATAATAGTGGATATGCCTTCCCCACAAGATGTAATTCCGATAGAAATTACCTGAGGGTTTGAAAGTGGATTCTCAACTATATAGGGAGGTGACGTGTGTGAAGAAAAAGATGTTTGACTTTTTAAACTATGAGACTTTATGCAGTAGGTCTGCAGAAAACTTATTTGTAAAAGTCTTATGAAAATCCTACACGAAGTAGGTATTTCTAAGAAAATAAGAAAATCGTGGTGGCACAAGACATTCGAACGAGATCAGCTCTTCGTAGGAACGAAAATAAGTTTCGTTCAAACGATAAACCTATCTCGTTTAAATGTGCTTCAAATGACCTTTTAACGACTTGAAACAGTACGCCTTCATTAGATGTTCGTTTCTAATGAAAAAGCTCTTTTGTTCAAACGAGATTCCCATCTCGTTTGAACCACTAGGGCAAAATTTTTATTTTATTTTAAGTCAAAAAATGCTTTGTGTTTAAATCAAATAAAATAAGAACAACTCCCAATATAATTATAAATAAACTTCTAACTCCAAATATGAATTATACCATCATTAGGTGGAATAGTGGAGCACGATGAAGATGAACGCGATACACATTAAAGATGTAATGGTGCATGTTGTAGATTTAAGTTGGAGTTATTGGATATTAAGATCTTTGATATGTTATGATAATCGTAATGACATCATACAGAGTAACGAGATATGCCATAAAGTATGTAACCTAGATACTAGGGGTAATGTCTGAAATGTTGCCCTTACACAAGAGGGCAGGAATGGGGATAGTGCTAATATCCTAGGATAAAACTTCCATCGAGTAGGTGGTATGATTGGGATTTGAAAGCTCCAATAACGACGCAAAGTATAAAGCATTGATCGATAGTTTAATGAAGGTACTTGCCTTGGTCACGTGTGACTCAGGACTAGTATCAAATCAGATATCAGGAGACTATAATGCCAGGGATCAGCGCATTGCTATATACCTAGAAGTGGCACAAATCATTGTGGATTAGTTCAAGCATTCATGAATACAAAAGTTCGCAATAGGGAACAGTAGTCATGCATTCGCCTTAGACACATTCGTTGCAGTAGTGAAAAGAGAGCTCAAGCAAACAATTCTAGTGTAATATATCAATCAACCAACATCAATAAGGGGAAATTAGCCAACAAGGTTATGATGATTGATAGAGCCCTGGGTTGTATGGATTCGATAGTTCGCCATCTGAAAGTGGTTATTCTATTTGATGATAAGAAGGAAGAACATAAGATACAGGTGAATGTAGCTCGATTCCATTTATAGCCAGACGAGAATCTCTATGAGAGTTTTTTTTATGACCATATCTGCAATGCATTCACTAATATGATATCAACTAAATCCTCTATGAGCTGCATGAGGGGATACGTGGAAGCCATGCAAGGGGAAAATCACTGGTATTCAGGGTTATGAAGGAATGATACTGATGGTCGTATATACTGCAAGACGTGGTCGTATATGTTTGAAAAAGCAAAACCTTCCAATTCTTCTTACCATTGATACATCAGCCTATAAAAACCTAATATCCCTCACAAGACCTTGGTATTTCGCATAACGGGGGTTGGATATTATTAGTCTGATACCCCCTGAGTTTGGTAACATGAAGTTTCTTTTGGTCGGCTGAGATAATTTCTCTAAACGGGTTGAAAGTGAACCATTGGCAAACATCCAAGATGTTGACATGACCAACTTCATTTGTAAGGATATCATAACACGTTTTGGTATTCCTCGACTCATCATAAAAGAAAATAAGACTCATTTTGAGAGCAACCTTTTTAAAGTTTCTGCAACAAACAGAAGATCAGGAACTACTATAACTCGGTGTCCTACCCTTAGAGAAATGGGCAAGAATAAACATCCAACGAGACAGTCCTCAATGGGATAAGAAAGAGGTTAAAAAAAAGCAAAGGGCGCATTGCTCGACCAGCTTCCCCACGTTCTCTAGACATATCGATTTCATCTCAGGAGATCGACGGGGGAAACATCTGTGACACCCCGTAATTTTTAATAATTAGGTTAATTAAGTCTATTTATTAAATACTTATAGTTAGTCTAATATAATTTAAATATCATTTTAGCATGAGAGGAAAACAAACAATATAGAAAATGTAATTAGAGTGAGATAAGATAATTCCATAGATTAAATGAATATGAAAACATCACCACCATACTCTAATGATAATAAACCATAACTCTGGTGTCTCTCATAAGATAAACTGAAATAAATCAAGAAGACATCTAAATCCCGATGGTGGTGAAGGAATTAGAATAAAACTTGGTGCAAAAGGAACTGGAAGCTAAGACAGAAAATCTCAAACACCTGAAATGGGGGTTCAATAGCGATGGTCAAGCATCCTAGGCTAACGTAATTACGCCACCCAATGACAATTATGGAAGTAAAAATAATAACTATACACTCTATAAATTTTATCAATCACAATGTATAACTTGCCTCATAAAAATAAATAATTTAATTTTCACATCTAAATAAAGTATTACTTAAGATCACACATGTACCTAGCCCCCACGCATATGCAATACAATAAACAATACAACAATATACATGAATCACCATCACAAATCAAATTCATCCTCCACCATATACATCCCAAAACTTCGCCAATAATATCATCGTAGTCATGGCTAGCCCCAATTCCCCTTGGGGTCACCAAGCTCCATGATATGGAATACCACCTCTACCATAAACACCCTAGTCATCTCCATCATATAAGTATCAATAACAATGTCCCCAAACGTAGGGTCATATAAAGAAGAAAATGTATCACCACTATCCATACAATTAGACACATTAGTCTCTCACGTCACTAATTATCTAACGTCTTTTATACGGGTTTAATTATTTGTTTCTTTGAATCATTTCATAATATTTATTATTCCAATGGAATGGGGTGAGGTATGAATATCTTATACTAATGTCTGTAAGGGGATATTATTCTTTTAATTCGAAATTATAACGTGATCATAAATCATCTATTAATTTGATCCTGGGGAGGGAATCATAAACTATATTATAAATTTTATTATTAACACTAGAGTCCAATTCTCAAAAAATAAGATAGGTGATATCAATTTATCATAATCTAAAACTTAAATTGAACCATATCAGTAAGCATTCATGTGAGGACTATACACACTTGGAATCACACGTAAAGAATTATTACAAATTTTTAGTATACTCAAACGACCAATACTCATGAGATAAAGAATGACACTAAATTTATCAAGTTCTAAGATTTCATCTACAAATTTTCTTTAAGATTTACATAGATAGAATTTATATAGGAATTATACTATTTATATTTCTACATGGGACTATATAAATTTCTTAACCATCAATAATCATCAAACTCTAAATAACTTGATTAAAATCAACATGTGAATTATAAAATTAAGATTTTTTACATGAGAGTTTATCAAATTACAAATTCTTAAACTCAAATTATAAATTTATTAACTTTTTATTTGTAACAATGAACGTTATTATATTATTCAAATTATGAAATTTTATGAGAAACATATGGATCCTAATTAATTATAGTTATTGAAATCATAAAAGGGGTGGACTCGAATGTTAACTTGCCTCTTAACAAAATTCACAAACATTGAAATGCGAATTGTAGATAAAAAACATATAGAAGGACTCCGTCTTCAAAAGTAACTGAATTGGCCCTCAAAAGTTCCCTTAAAATCTAATCCAACAATGTCATAAAAATCCTCCAGAATAATATAATTTTTTTCTTAAAGGATATATTTTTAGGGTTGGAATAGTGAAATTCGTTTGGGATCTAGGTTTGGGTTTTGATTGAATTGTGCACTGAAAATAACAGAGGCAGTAGGGTTTATTTTATGTTGGTGTAGAGAATTGAAAGAATGAGCATAATGCTCATTCTTAATGAACTCGTCCCCGCATGATATATATATATATATATATATATATATATATATTAAATTCCATCCATAATATTTTTTTTAAGAGATGACATGTTCACCTTTACTTTTATTTTTAATTATATAATTTTTCTTTTCCGTTTATTAACTTAATTCTCTTTCTTTTTCTTCTTCTTCTATTACAATCCAAACTCTAAACCTTTCTCCAAGCAATCTCTTAATTACCTCTCTACCCTAATCATAAACTAGCTATTATCCTCATGCCTAAATCTTCATTTACTTTCTATAATTACAAATTAAACCCTTACTTTTATTTATTTACAAATAAGCACTCTACTTTATAAATTCCCCAAACTAATTTCATAAATCATCAAATAAATTATTTACTCAAAATAATTTTTATAATTATATTTCAACTCCCACTATCACAAATACAACTTTATTTTTATAATTTAACCATCAAAATTAAAAATTAAAAATAATTAATTAATCTCTTAATTAATTAAATTAATTAAATTTTCCCTAAATTATTTATTAGTTCAGGAAAATTATGGGGTATTATAACACCCTTTGCCTCGAGTTAAGGGATGGAAATTGTCATTCCACTTGAAACAGTTCTGCCGACCACCAAGTCCTTCCAGGTCGACCAATATCTCAATGACGAAGCAATCAGAGAAGAGCTTGACCTAGCTGACGAAATGAGAGCGTTGGCCCTTGTAAAGCTTGCCTCCAGTCAACGGTAGTTGGCTAATCAATATAACGGAGGGTCAAGGTGAGGAGCTTCAATGTCGGGGACTACATCCTAAGAAAAATTATAGGCGGTGCAATGAATCCTTTAGACGGAAAGCTTGCATCTAATCAATTCAAAGTTATTAGAGATGACTTGTTGGAAGCCTACCACTTAAAAACAATGGAGGGCATGGAAGTTCCCCGAGCATGGTACGTAATTAATATCAAGAAGTTTTACTTTTGAGTTTAAATTCATTTTAATTTTGAATTATTTTCTAGACATTCTTTTAAGTTTTTTATGCATTTTCTTTATGCTAGAATTGATCTCTTTGCATTGTTCAAAGTGATACGCAATGAGTATTTAATAAAAATGATCGATTAGTTATATGGATTATGTTTGGCGTGATATCTATGACCCTGATGTTTATAACCTTTTAAATATATTCTTTAAGGTTGATTGGTTAGTCGACCACCGACCACCATTTGGTCCTCGGGTAGGGACACTTCATTTTTAAATGTCTCCTTTTAAGAATGATTGATTGGTCAATGAAAAACCACCACTGATTGAAATGCCTTCATATATAATGACTGACCGATCGACCAATGACTAACTAGAACCTAAATTATTTTGTTGATTAGTGAAATAATATATGATTGCTGAGAGAAAATATAAAAGGCCTACGGGGAAACCCTAGGCACCTACTACCGACTAGGTAAAAAAAATCTAAATGGGAGACGATCCCACAAGTAGGTGTTTTTTGATTTTCTTGTTATAGTCTAAGATTTGATGTGATGACGTCACCTAAAAGGTAAGATGAGGGACAACACAAAATAAGGGAAAGCAAAATGTTAAAATTTCCATTAATACTTAAAGTTATTATAGGGAAATTGAAACCACAAATAATTTACAGCAAAAAAGTAATAATGATGGACCCCATAAAGGTCCAGCTCCATTGGGTGGAACATCCAACACCTAAAAGTTAATGGTATCAACCAAGTTTCTTACTCTCAATGGCCCTCTTGAAGTCACCGTGTTGACCAAATTAGGAGGTATCATCCCCATTAAGTGTGTGGTCACCCAAATACTTTCTTATTAAACTAATAGGAATGGCATTTGTATGGATCCATGAAGTATCAAGATTATATTGGAGCTCCAAATAATTGGGGCAACCAAGGTCATATTAGCACCAAAGTTTGGAATCCTTTGTTACCTTTACAATAACTAAGGCATTGAGCTATTTATTTTTATAGGCAACGTTCCAAGCATCATTCAGGGAAACATCGTAATTGAGGAAAGCCTTATCATAGACATCATTCCACACTTGTTGAGGTTTCTTATGGAATTTGTATTTAAGAGGGTTAAGTTTCTCGAATAAATTCTTTATGGTTTCATCCTTAAATGTTTTGGTCTTCTTTAGCTCTTCCCTCAATTGTCTATTTTCCTTTTCAAGAAAAAAAGCTCCCTCGGGGGCTAGTTGTCTTGTTCGGGAAAGACTTTTTTGCCCTCCCAAGATCGGGACTTAACATATAAGTTTTCCCGATATGCACATAATCAATATTGGCCATCTTCTGTTCAAACCATCCATCTTTAGCCAACTCAATCATATCCTTATCAAACTTTACCTTCAGACTTGACAACACTTTATGGTGGCTGTCTTAGTTTACATGGATCATGTCATGATAGACATCATTGGTTGCCATATCTTAACGGAAAAGTCAATGAATATCCATGTAGGCATCTTTTGCTCATGCAAACACATCAGAGCCCATAATCTGGCCGATATCATCAACATCATAAATTGAAAGGAAATAAGTTGAATATAAGCAATGTCTTTTAGCTAGTTAGCCCCATATTGATAACCACCGATTTGTTTAAGAACCTTAGTAGTGTTGGAGTTACTTTATATCTTATCTACATCTTGATAAGTACCGACCTTCTTCTCTTGACCAGAGCTAATATTATCCATCTTAATACTAGCGTCGGTAGACTCATGACTAGTAGACTACTCACCGAGCAACCCATACTCCCTGTAATCATTATTTTTATCATCAATTGGGGAATAAGAACCTACATTATACTCTTTGAACAACTCAAAGTCCTTAATAATGCCAGCCTCGACAGGAGCCTCATCCCAACCACTCTTGAAGAATACCTTCCCGAGGTATCTAATTTTCACTTGATCTTTGGAAAAGTCCTTCTCCCAGCCACTAGTGAAGCCATTAGACTTGGCTTGTGTAACTCAAGTTAAGTCCTTCACCCCCTCATCCTTGGTTTTTGCATTCTCGACTTCAACCTTGGACTATTGACATCGTCCTTAACCTTCTTGCCAAGACAACCATATTAGTGGACTTTTTGATCTTCTTTAGGAGATCGACATTGGTAACCTCCAATGATTGGATCTTTTCGTCAAGTTTCTCCTTCTCATCCAGCTCATCTTTTTTGGTGACCCAAAAATCATTTAAGGCCTATATTACTTCATACCGAGTTGCCTCCACATCACAAGAGAACTTATTTAAGTTTGTGTTTTTCTATAATAACTTGTCATAATCAATCGGGAACTGCAAGTCATGGGAGAAAAAAAATTCAGTAGTTTCAAAGAAAGAAACAACAAAAGGAAAAATACTGTGAAGGGAAAAGATTACAAGAGATAAGTTTGGGTTAACACACTCTACCAATCGATCATGAGTCAGGACAATAACAGTTTCCCTATAAGTAGGAATATATGCACACCTTATCAAGCTACACGCCAGGTCAAGGCGAGCAACTATAGAATGGGCAACAACCTTGACCTTATTAGCACTATTTTTCCCCATGACAGTAGGTGGGGAAGGAGGATCATTATCCTTTTTTGCCTTATTGGAAGGGGATACACATCTATCATACTCGTAAGTTAAGCAGGCTCCTCACTCTTGTTTACTAGGAAATTAGGAGGAGACTTTGATCCCAGAGTGGTAGCAATCAAGTTCATCACTTTTCTCTTGGGGACCAAGGCGCAGGGAGATACATCGACGAAAGGAATGGATGGGACTTGTAGAGACTCAAATGAGGAGGATATAGATTCCTCGTATGACCATTCAGAGGTAGAAGCCTCCGAATTGTACAACTCAACTAGAATAATCAGAGTCTAGTCGACTGGACTCATGATAGAGAAAGTAGTTTAACTTATGTAGACAGTGAGAAAAGCAACCGACATGGGATAATCACCAGCTCCAATTATTTTCTATATCGACAAGACTTTTTGAAAATCCGAAAAATTCACATCCTGATTGCGAGGAGGTTTTCTCTTACTTTTTTTTTGTTAAGAAACAAAGAGAAAATAGTTACAACTAGTCAAATAAAAAGGAAAATGTAAAATAAGGACACAATTGTGACCTAACTTATTCTTTTCCCTTACGGAGGGAATTTTGGTCCTTAATATTTTGTGCCCTAGGGAAGGGGAGTGTGTTGCCAGTTCTGGATGATCACGCCATGATTCCAATAGTCCTTATTGGAACCAGGAAATTTCACCATTAAGTTTTGTTTGGTTACCTTCATTTTCGAGTAGTATATATTTTTATGGGTTGATGCTCCTTGATAACAGTACATGATGTCATTATTAGTCCCGTATTACTGCTAATATGGGATTCCCATTAATGATACTTTAAATGTTTATACCAACAAGATCCGAGACCACATCAAAGTATTGACGTAATTAAAGAAAAAGTTAATTCAGGGGAATGGTTACCCTACACTCAGTAATAGAAATCGAGGAAGATCAATGTCCCTCATCAAGTTTACAAAGTTCACATGGGACTTCAACTAGGTATACATTTACCCATTATGGAATATAATCAAGTTTGAATTTTTCTATGTTGTATTCATTGATTATGTTTGCCATTGTTGAAGAACGATGACAACTCAAAGAAAAAAGTAAGGAAAAAAATTCAGAAATAAATGAAGTTAGAGAGCTTACAATGAAATATAGGAAGTAAAAGTCCTTCTTCAAGGTTTTGAAATAAAAGGGAAAAGAGGAAATGTTTATTTGTGGTGACATATGACTTCACGATTCCCTTAAATGATTATTACAGCCACGAAAGCCAAAACAATATGTGACGGCTATCGAAACGACAACTGTATCTCCCCATGACTAAGTAAAGACACCAAAATTATGAACGTGCCCTTTCTAGAACTCAATAATTGAAGGTTGTTCAGTTCTTGTGGCATTTGAAAATTTTCTTTCTGATCAATGTGTAGAAATTTTAAATTATAGTCAACCTCGACCAGAGGAGGATTCCTGCCATCCCCGTAGAACCAGAAGACTTGTTAAAAATCAACAACTGACATAAACAAAAATCCCAATTATCTCAATCAACCCCTAGACTTTTGGGGGGAATTATGGGGTGGATAATTTCACTGGCACATGAGCCACGACCATGTGCGCCCATAATTAATAAAGACTCCCAAACATAGAATAATTGTTTATCTCTATCACTTCTAACATGTAATCACTATTAAGGATAAGTCAAAAAAATTAGGGATAACTATTACAGGGGCTTCGGGCTCTCCTAGATTACCTTATAAATATAAACTCATTGCGTATGAATGAGGTATACATGATTGTAGCGTTGAGCAGTACTACAACTTTGTCGACATGAGTTCTTAATCAATTAGAAAACAAAACTTAACACAAGGTCGACGTAGGCAAGTTACCAAATTGTGTACATCTCGTGTTGTGTGTGTGACTTCATTATTTTTCTGCAATCATCATTCCTCTTTGGCTTATGTCCATTGAATTCCATAAACTGTAGTAAATTACCACCTATAATTTTATTGATTATGCTTGAAATTTCCATGCTTATGTTTTTTTTATCCGTTGAGAGTTTTCCTTCCTATATTGTTTCATGGTGACGTCAGATCATCTCATTTTCAAGATATTAAAATATATGGAAAAAATAAAAAAAAACATTTAAAGAATAATCACAGAAGACATATTAAACATACATTTTTCTTTAATGGGGTCTCTATTGGGCTTTTCCCATGTGTATACATGATTTTATATTTTCATTGCAAAAGACAAAATTGGTTTGGTAATTTGACCACCCTTGACCAGTTCCTTAATATTACTGAAGGGAGAGTAATCGAATTTGTGCCATGTGGATGCCACGTGGCTTATGTTGGAAGATCATAAAGTCAGCTGAATATGTAGGGATATAACTGAAAATCTTGAAGGATCATATTGGAAAGTTGGGAAACCAATGGTAATAAGAATCCAGGACTTATGTATAGGATAAACTTAAATATACCTAAATAAGGAAAAGACCGAGCAGTATAAATAATGGCGACCTCACTCAATTTGGGGTAATTAATTATAACCAACACATTCTGATCGGAACTCTTGGCTAGCAACCCTAGCACTCCAGTCGTCATTGTTATTCACAAGAAATACACCGATCTCCATCCCTTCCCCATGGAAATAGGCAGATCGATCTAGGAAACTACGAATATCTTGTGTTCTCTATTATTTCTTGCATTTATAATTGTACAGGGCCAATCTTTAATTACTGCTTTTAATGCGGGTCAATATCCCCTACAATTTGGCACAGTTTGTGGGAAACTTGAATTCTCACCATTTCAAAGTCATTTAGACAAAAAATCATCATGAGTGAAAATTTGTCTCATAACACACATAGGAGGATCCGCGTCCAGTCTAAGATACCTGTCGTTAGGAGGGGCCACACTCCCATTAGGCTCCCCTCATTGCCACGACATTCTAGATCCTGAGGGAATTCCCCACGAGATTAGGACCCAGCCGTTAATGCCACAGTTCGTTGGTTGAATGTCCAGAGGGAAGAGCTGATTCACGTCTAGTGAGTATTTATGAATAAATACTGGATGATTGTGATAAAAAAATCGTTCGCTTGAGGAGACAACTAACCCAAAAATTGAAAGATCACAGATCTACTTCTCGGACCCAATAATGCCATAGGAAAAGTGTCCAGGGGTGGCCATAGGCTAGAGACCCGCCAAGCCCACCCGGAAAAAATAGGTATTGGGTAAGGTAAATAGGCACGTGAACTGGGCTTGGTAAAATTTACAGGCCCGTTTTTTTTCTGGGTGGGCTTGGGCATGTACTCTGAGGCCCGCTTGAGCCCGACTCGGCCCAGCCCCAAACCCCAGAATTATATATAATATTGATCATATATATATGTATGTGTGTATATTAGTAGTTTAATTTTTATTCATTTGAGGTTAAAAGTTACAAAAATGAATATAAATGGAGAACATTTAGAATTATAAATTTTATGCTTTATTTACTCTCAGTATTAAAAGAACATTCTAAAATAAATTTGCTAAACAAAAAATAGGTCTTAAATTTGCTAAACGGTAAAATTAAAGTAAAAAAAAATTGTGTTCGGGACTGGGCAAGAAGTTTTTGAATTTGGACGGGCTTGGAATTACACAATGAGGCCCGACTCGGGCATGGGTGGGCTTGGGATAGGCTCAAATTTTTACAGGCTCGGATCGAGCTCGACCGGACCATGGCCACCCCTAGAAGATCCCATTCTTTGAGGAATAACATATCTTACCAAATAGGGTGGGCCTCTCTTTCAAGCAGCCCTCACACTGTACACCATAACCAAGGGCATAATAATCGTTCTCCTGAAAGAAATTCCATAAATTGCAATCACCATTAAGTTCAGTGATGAGTGAATTATTTTGTATATTTATATCCAAATTTATACTTTGTTAGTCCCATTTTATTTCATTTAATAACTTCTTATGATCATTTTGTTAAAAAAAGAAAAAAATACAAGAAAAGTTGAATTCATATTCAAAATGGTAATTGTAAATAAAAAATGGGCACTTCAATAATTTTATAATTTTTTTGTGATAATTTGTGAAAAAGTTATCTGGTGAAATTTTTATAAGTAATGATGGAATTTGATACAAATTGACGATCAACTCGAGAAAAGCGCGTAAAAGCTTATTTTTAAGATCGTTCGAAAAAAAACTATTTTTACACGTGGTATCGTTAAAAAAGTCAGAAATTTTTATTCTCCAAATTGGATGAAAATCGACGTGTATATTTACCAAGAAGATATAAGGGTCCTTGATTGAGGTGAAATTGAGTCCTTTATTCCAATCCAAAGATTAAATATGTGGAGTGATCGATTCCAACACCATTCGACCAATCAATGAGAGTGTAATACCCCGTATTTCTGAATATTCCATTTAATTAAATTAGAGAATGAAATGAAAAAATACGGCTTAATTTAAATTACGTAAGAGGAGTAATTTAATGAGATTTATTAAAAATTATAATTTTGAAATATTAATCGAGAGATAGATACCGATTTATATTTCTCATTATATTTACTTAGTGCGAGTGGTAAATAGTTACTTAACGCGTGTAGACCGTGTTGGGGTGAGAACGAGTAATATTTTTAAGTGACTTAAATGATAATTTAGAGGTCACAGATGAGTCCGGAAGGGTCAAATTAGTCAAAATAGTATACCCAGGGGTACTAGTTGAGTCTCGGGATAATTTTGGACTAAACCGAGACTATTCGGGGGAGTTTTGGTCTTTTAAAATAAGAGGGTATGAAGACCTACGAATTTGAGAGCCTTTTTATCAGCCGTATGAAAGAGGGGTTAGGGTTAGAAAACCCATGTAAACACCAATACCATTAGAGAGAAGGAGAAAACCAATTCCAAAGCTTAAGAAGGGATTCTTGAAGAATTGGACTTGAATCTTGCACCCAAATCATCCATGGAAGAAGGATGGAGGGAGAAGAACATCAACCCATCATCAACTCCATGAAATCAGATTTCCCTCTATCAAGGCAAGTGTTTATTACAAATGAAATTCAAGTTATAATACCCATGTGTAGGAAATTTTAAGAATTGGTTGATTCTATTGAAAAACTTTGAACTAAATGTATGAATTGATCATATATTTGGGTAGGATTTCATGTACAATGAATCCCTATGTAAAGATGAAACAAAATTTGAATATGTTTGATGATTAACATATAATCTTTATGAGTTCTTGGTTAAAGAACATGAATCTTGAATGACTTAGGGTTTAATTGAGGAACACAAGATGTCAATCTGCCAGAATTTTTGACACAACTTTAAACGTATTCCATTTGAGTTTTACTTCGAATTAGAGTGTTAACCATACATTCCTGGAAAGGTATTTCTCCTATCTATCCAATAAACTTTGAATCAGGTCAATCGGAGTTCTGTAGAGGGAGTAATCGATATTTTACTACAAGGTGTTTGATCTGTCAACATAGTAATCTGCCAGAATTTTGACGTGACTTTAAACGTGTGCGATTTAAATTTTACTTCGAATTAGAGTGTGAAACATACATTAATGGAAAGGTATTTCTCTTATCTATCCAATGAACTTGGAATCAGGTCAATCGGAGTTTTGTAGAGGGAGAAATCGAAATTTTACTAGAGGGTGTTTAATCTGCCAGAAGAATTTATGATTCGTTTAGGCTGCGAGAAAATGTGAGATCTTTCTTTTTAAGACTCAAATGCCTAAAATTTTACCGGGGAAGTGTTTGGGACCTTGATGAAATATATTTCTATAATAATGATATGGAAGTAGGTCTATGATTGAGTGTTGGACCTTAATTTTGTGAGAGAATTAAAGTGGAGATTCATAGGCTTGATTGTGACGTATTCTAATTCGAGATGATAAGAATATGATTTCGAAAAAGTGTGAGCGAGCTTAAATTTATTGAGTCAGTAGGTTAATAAGGGTAACTACTGAAATTATATGTAAGGGGTAACTAGGACCCTTAGAGTTATGTGAATACTCAAATAAATGCGATTAATGAGATAAATCGTAAAGCGAATGTTGTACGACAAATATATGAGATTTAAATATTACGTACGTATATAATTAATAGGTTGGGCGTGTACCTACTGAATTATGTGATCTTTTAGGTCAAGAGATTGATACCTAAATTAATTATGTTAGGGTCGATGAGACATTCCGAACTAACATAAAGTTATTATATGTTTGGGGTCGATGAGAAATGCCGAACCAAACCTTGAACTGGTGTCGCGATGGAAGAGTCCCGAACCAGAATATGTGTATATATATATATATTTTGAAAATAGTTGGGGTCGATGGATAATTCCGAACCAACTCTCACTTGGGGTCGATGAATCATTTCGAACCAAGAGATCTTTATTTGTGTATATAAATAATTGGGGTCGATGTATCATTCCGAACCAATTCTTACCTTGGGGTCGATGAATCATTCCGAACCAAGAGTCCTTTACGTGTATAAAAAGGGCAAAATAGTAATGACTGATACTTAGTATATATATTGTGTGTGAAATATATACTTGATAATATTCTACTTCTGTGTATTAGTAGATTGATATATGAAAACGCAAAGTAATTTCCTTTTATATAAATTCACTAAATGATGCGGAAGCGTTGAATGACGGTTCACAAATAAACAAAGCCAATATTCAATTTAGTCTCAATTAAAGTGAGTGTGATGATTTAAACCGAATTTTATCTTGAATTATTCTAAGCATGCATTCTACGTTATTGAAGCAAGATAAATTTAACCAATCACACTACGCCGCGATGTACGAGGAAAAACCAAGACGGGAAACAACCTCGGACGGCCCTAGCCACAAATCCACTAGATACGAAATTACAATTACAAGACAGATAGACTTACAACGACTGACTCGATCCCTATCAAGCCTCGATGCTTCTTCTTGTAGACACCTCTTCCTAGCTGATAACCTCGGAACACCACCGCGATCTCGGAATCCACCGATGGGGCTTTCTATGGTCACCGTCACCCGTACATGGAGCCTTTCTCCAAGTGGGTAGAATCGCAACAAAAATGTCTTCTTCTTTGATGGATGTAGAAGCAAACCAAAACTTCTCTTCTTGAATTCGATAGAGATAAACCGGTGCCAAACTCCAAGCAATTTGATATATAAATAAGAACTTGGACTAAACACAATTGGGTGTAAACTAGAGTGTGAAGGATTTTCTCTTTGAAAAATTAACACTCAAAACATGAACATTTTCCTAAACCATTTTTGTTCTCAAACTCTCTCTAAGAGATAAATTAAGTTGGAAAAGTTATGTAAATGTTGGTTTGGAAAAAGTGATTCCCGCACTTCATAAAGTCTGAAAAAGTTGGTTAAAAACCAAGTGGGGAAGTGGGTGAAAAAACTGCCAAAAACTGTTCCCGCCCGACAGCTCGTTCGAACGACATTTCGTTCGAACGAACTCTCGTTCGAAACGAGACTTCTAACGACGCACCAGTATGGACTTCGTTAGAATCTCGTTAGATACCTCGTTCGAACAGAAAGTTCGTTCGAACGACATATCGAACGACGGACCAGTTTAGACTCGTTGGCAGGTTCGTTCGAACGACATCTGGTTTGAGCGAAAAAACTCGTTCGAACGAAATATCTAACGAACGACCAGAAAGATTGAAAAATACGATTTTGGCCTAGAAAACTTTATGAACTTATTTTAAAGTTTTATATAATTTCTTTCTTAAAACAAAACGTAGTTTTTATAAAACCTAACACCCAATAAACTTTGTTCCAAGCTCCTATATATATATAATTGCATTCATACCTTGGGAGCATGGAACTATAGTTGATGACGTAGAAACAAGGCACGCAAACCGACATATTTGATGAAGCTTTATATTCTTTGCCGCTACGTCTTCAACAAACACTTCATAGGCTTGAGAATATTACATTTACATACTATCCTATGAATAAATGTTTTTGTCCGGAATTGAGCCAAAACTATATATGGACTCAATTGGAAATTTGTGTCCTTACAAATCTCCCCCTTTGGATATTCCGGGACAAAAACTAAAACAAAATCCTAAAGGGCCGTCAAGCTCACTAGACTCAAAACATAACCAACCCAAACTTGACTCAACCCAAGGATCAAACGCTTTGCCATTGAAAGATGCTGCTTTAGAAGAATTCCTGCACACTTAAGCAAACTCATCAAATGCATAGGGAATATCAAAGTATTAAATGCAATTAATTAATTACTCCCCCTAAATTAATTCTCCCCTTTATCAAACACATGACCTACTTAGAAAGACGTCTCCCCCTAAGATAAATCTCTCCCAAACTAAGATACGATAATAATAGGATTAGATACCATTTCTCCCCCTTTTTGTTCAGGAATAGGCAAAGGATAAAGAACTAATAAACAGAAAAGCATGTTGAAGCTTAAAGTGATAAAAGCATAGGCAAAGACAAAACAAATATCATATATATATAAACGAGAAATATACCAATGAAGCACTTGCATATATATATATAGATATAAACACACATGACACAAAAAATAATAAGTTTGCACACTCGTATGGAAAAAATGTGTCATATGGAAACGGAAGTGTAGGGGTGTGAACTAGCAACAATTAAATTTAGACCCAAACACTTAATAAACATTCACGGAGTTCTCATTTGATTGCAAACTTTATCACATTTAAATATAACCTCATGTGACAATATAAAGATTGAACTCAATGAACAAACATACACAATGCATACAAGCCTAGCATGATGATGATTCTACAAACCAAATAGAGTCATGACATTAAAGACAACTAGGATAAACGGACATTGTGCAAACCGTTGATATACCATCCAATTCTCCCTCAATAAGCATATATATATATTCTTTTGCTTTTGAATGAATATATCAAACAAACATAGGCCTTGGCAAATGTATTCTTTTTAATGCCATATATTCTGTTTTTAGGCCTTTGGATCACGTATTTCTTTTAGATCCAATAAACGGTGGCTTACAATCGCAAAGGATTTAATTCATCCTTTCGGAGCCCTTCCCCGTGCACATTTTTATTTATCATGTTTTCATTTTCACACAAATCTCACATGCAACGGATTTTGACATGCACTAGTCCTCCTAGGTCATAGATATGTAGATGACTAGATTGGTAGGAGAACACCTCAAAGAGCTCAAATATAACATGTGACATTTAGATTTCAAAAGAGCTCGTGCATGTGTGAAAAGAGGCATATAAAAATAGAATCCATTTAAACAACACAAAATCCAACTACTCCATATAAAGCATGGTAAAGAACATTTTAAGGATTGAAAATCTAAACCAAAAGTTCTAGCTACGTGGTAGCGTTAAAGGAGGGATTCAAACACAAGTATATGCCACATAAAGTGTGTCAAACTAAAATACACACAACATAAAATCTTTTTGAGTTTTTAACATTTTTAATCAAAAATAAATATTTACTCAAAAGGACAAACAAAAAGCATTTGTATTTTTCATTAAGCTTAAATGAAATAAATAAAACACAAATGATAAACAAGTCATAATTTCTAGCAGCGGATATGAAATAAGGCTATGACTAGAAAATGACTAAACAAGCATACATTTAGCATGTGAATATAGCATAAAGTACAAACGCTAAAGTATGCAAACACTAACACATTCATCCTTTAGATTTAGCAAGGGAGGAAGCATGTGAAAGTAAATGAGAATCAACAACCCTATTTTGCAAGGCAACCAAGTCGGATTTCCTAACCCAAATTAATGAAGAATGACTATCTTGGGGTGTTGGAACGTTAACTACCGTGGTTACTTTACTATGGGATTCTCTAGGAATTCGTTTAAGATCAAAACAAAATTTCCTAAGATGACCTTTTCGACCACAATGTGTACAAGCAAGTGCATGTCGAAAAGATTGACCTAAGGAGTGATCATTAAATTCATTCCGAGTAGATTCTCCTAAAACAGTGGTTTTGGCATTATGAGTAAATTCATTACAAGTATTGAAGCCTAAACCACAAGTGTCATTTTTAATTTGGACCGTTCCTAACATTTTATCTAGTTTTTCCGAACGACACTCCAAATCAAATTTGACATTACTAGAGTCTTTTAATTTATCTTGCAATTCCAAAATATTAGACTCTAATAAAACAGTTCGCTCTTCAAAAGCAAGAAGCTCCTTTTTCAAGGATTCCATTAAACCCCTAAGGCTATCTCTTTCGCCTTCTACGTATTCTAGCTTCTCTCGAAGAGTACTCTCACGTGTCCTAAGGTCTTCTATTAAATCATTTTCATCAACGACCTTGACACTCTTTCTTAAACTAGCTTCTAACTTCAAATTAGCTCTTTTCAATTTAATAGATTCTTTATAAAGTTCTTGAAAAACATTTTGAAGCTCACTCACATTAACCTCTTCTTCATTTTCTCTCTCTCTTTCTTCTTCACTCTCACTATCATAAAAAACAAGAGAATCATGTACAATGAGCTTGAAAGTGGCATGTGCTATCATTTCATCAATCGATGAGTTCTCACTATCGCTCACATGACTAGCCATAAAAGCCACAAAATTTTTCTTAGTGGGGGAATCGGGCTTCTCTTCCTTATCACTATCACTAAGGGTCGCATTATATGAGATGGGTCTCTTACCCTCTTTCCTTAGTTTAGTGGGGCACTCAAACGCCCTATGGCCATAACCTTCACAACCAAAACACTTATCAGACTCGTCCCTATCTAAATGTTCATTACTAGGTTTAGGGATCTTCTCGGCTTTAGAAATCTTCTCGCTTTTATCATGTTTAGAAGTATCAAATTTCTTAAAATCATTTTTAAATTTATCTTTGTTAAATTTAAGAAATTTTCTAAATTTACGAGCAAACAAAGCCAAGTCTTCCGAGTCACTATCACTATCGCTCTCTACTACTTGTTTGACCTCTTTTCGGGCTTTTAAAGCAACACCCTTTTCAATTTTCTTTTCATTTTTAGAGAGAAACATATCTAGTTCATAGGTTTGTAAATCACCTACAAGCTCTTCTAATTTAGTAGAGGCTAAAGTGGGTAAAGAATTTAAAACGGTCACTTTAGGAATAAATCTATCGGGTAGGGACCTTAAAATTTTCTTTATAACACGGTCGTCAGGTATTTTCTCTCCCAAGTTAAAAGATGAATTAACAATATCAGAAAGTCTAGCATAAAATTTATCAAAAGTTTCTTTTTCATCCATTTTGATAGTTTCAAATTGAGTGGTGAGGTTTTGGAGTTTTGAAGCTTTAACGACACTAGTTCTTTCATGAGTTAATTGTAAAATATCCCAAGCTTCTTTAGCGGTTTCACACGTCATAATACGTCGGAATTCATCCGGTACGACAGCGCTAAATAAGGCATTTAAACCTCGGGAATTAAAGTTAGCAAATTTAAACTCATTTTCAGTCCATCTATCGGCGGGTTTGATAACACGTTCATTTTCAACTAAGTAAGTTGGTGGGGAGTACCCGGTAACAACAGACATCCAAACTCTCTCATCGATAGATTTTAGTGCCGATCTCATTCGCGCTTTCCAATACGCGTAGTTTGAACCATCGAAAATAGGAAATTTTGAAAATGGGGAAAAATCCATTTTAGCCAAAAATTATTTAAAAAGATCGTTAACGAAATAATTTATCGCTTTGGCTCTGATACCAATTTGAAAACGCAAAGTAATTTCCTTTTATATAAATTCCCTAAATGATGCGGAAGCGTTGAATGATGGTTCACAAATAAACAAAGCCAATATTCAATTTAGTCTCAATTAAAGTGAGTGTGATGATTTAAACCGAATTTTATCTTGAATTATTCTAAGCATGCATTATACGTTATTGAAGCAAGATAAAATAAACCAATCACACTACGCCGCGATGTACGAGGAAAAACCCAAGACGGGAAACAACCTCGGACGGCCCTAGCCACAAATCCACTAGATACGGAATTACAATTACAAGACAGATAGACTTACAACGACTGACTCGATCCCTCTCAAGCCTCGACGCTTCTTCTTGTAGACACCTCTTCCTAGCTGATAACCTCGGAACACCACCGCGATCTCGGAATCCACCGATGGGGCTTTCTATGGTCACCGTCACCCGTACATGGAGCCTTTCTCCAAGTGGGTAGAATCGCAACAAAAATGTCTTCTTCTTTGATGGATGTAGAAGCAAACCAAAACTTCTCTTCTTGAATTCGGTAGAGATAAACCGGTGCCAAACTCCAAGCAATTTGATATATAAATAAGAACTTGGACTAAACACAATTGGGTGTAAACTAGAGTGTGACGGATTTTCTCTTTGAAAAATTAACACTCAAAACATGAACATTTTCCTAAACCATTTTTGCTCTCAAACTCTCTCTAAGAGATAAATTAAGTTGGAAAAGTTATGGAAATGTTGGTTTGGAAAAAGTGATTCCCGCACTTCATAAAGTCTGAAAAAGTTGGTTAAAAACCAAGTGGGGAAGTGGGTGAAAAAACTGCCAAAAACTGTTCCCGCTTGACAGCTCGTTCGAACGACATTTCGTTCGAACGAACTCTCGTTCGAACGAGACTTCTAACGACGCACCAGTATGGACTTCGTTAGAATCTCGTTAGATACCTCGTTCGAACAGAAAGTTCGTTCGAATGACATATCGAACGACGGACCAGTTTAGACTCGTTGGCAGGTTCGTTCGAACGACATCTGGTTCGAACGAAAAAACTCGTTCGAACGACATATCTAACGAACGACCAGAAAGATTGAAAAATACGATTTTGGACTAGAAAACTTTATGAACTTATTTTAAAGTTTTATATAATTTCTTTCTTAAAACAAAACGCAGTTTTTATAAAACCTAACACCCAATAAACTTTGTTCCAAGCTCCTATATATATATATAATTGCATTCATACCTTGGGAGCATGGAACTATAGTTGATGACGTAGAAACAAGACACGTAAACCGGCATATTTGATGAAGCTTTATATTCTTTGCCGCTACGTCCTCAACAAACACTTCATAGGCTTGAGAATATTACATTTACATACTATCCTATGAATAAATGTTTTTGTCCGGAATTGAGCCAAAACTATATATGGACTCAATTGGAAATTTGTGTCCTTACAATATATATCAAGTATTTAAAGATACATACTGAACTGGTAAGTTAAGTAGTGAAACTTAATTACAAAATGCACCTTTAGATAGAGAAAATCTATTTAGTAATTCAAGTAGTGAAACTTAATTATACAAGTGGGAAGTCAACAATTGTGAGAATTGTAGTAATTTTAGTAGTGAAACTAAATGAGAAGTATTGAAAAATAACATAGATGAAATGTTACCTGAGAATTAATTAACATACGCGAGATGTTAGTGAAACGGTTGTACTGTATGGGCGGTAATGGAACTTAAGTATAGATAAGTTCAGATGATTACTTAGTCCTAGATAGCTTGGAAGATATGGCTAGGTAGGATAAGTGTAGAACGTTAGGTGTGCACAAGAGATGAGGGGTGAGTAAACTCAAGAGAGTGTACGAGAACCTAACATGTGTAATCAATAACCGCATTTTTATATTGTGATAAACGCTTGCTAAATATTTTCAAAATGTTTTGAGTACTAACTCTTGCTATAAAATACTTTCAAAACCTTTTAGGTGTCCAGCCACAGGGACGCCATGTATGATGATTCCATTCTAGAGACTCGGAGCTGTAGCACAGTGGATGCTTACAGGATTTTGATTAGATGATATTTCTCATTCAGATCTAGTACAGGATCTCACACTATCTATGTATGGACTTGTGGTCCGGTATTAGTCTCAGATGTTAGTTTCAGACTAGTGGTTATTCTATTGTTGTTTGGGATTTTTTGCCGATGGTTTATTCGGGAATTACTTTTGTTCTGTTGTACTTTTACTTTGTTGTTTGAATTATAGTACATGATTATTTGTACTTTGTTCCGCATGGTTGATTTATCTGTTTTAAGAAAGATAAAATTTGGCACCGGTCTAATTTTACACTAGGGGATTAGTAATTAAAAAGTTTTCGACAGTGATGCTAAGAACGAACCATTTGAGAAACCTGTTTTAATTTAATAAAGGCCTGATCACCCGATGTTTAATTAGGTGGGGTGTCACAGAGAGTTTCACCTTAAATCAAACACCTCACTCTTTTTCTTACAAAAAGTATCGGGGATCAATTTTTGAGTGATTGTATTCAATTCGAGAAGTTTATATCATTTTTAGGGGATTGAAGATTATTGTAAGAGAACTTATTGTAAGTGTGATTTATTAATGAAAATTTCTACTGATTTATGCATTTGTCTTTCATTATGGTACCTTAAATCTCCTAGTAGGATTAAGGTGAAGTTTATCATAGTTAGATAATATTGTCACATTAATTTAATTATTGTTTATTCCCTACTCATTTTATATATTATCAAAAATTTAATATTCATTTTAAAATGACACGAGAGTGTATTTTAAAACCTTCAAAATTATTTCGTCACATCATGTTTTGAGATTTAAAATATAGTAATTTTTTCTGGATTATGCTTGCACTTTGATTGTTTTGGTATTCCTTGATTAAATACATGTGCGAATTTTAGAACTTGTATTTTCTAAGAGAATAGGGGTTTTAGCCATCTATTAGAGATGTTAAAGATATTTTGAACATAACCATCATATTTTTCGAATTAGACGCGACGAGAGTCAATTGAATTTGAGTTATAAAAAGGGAATGACCACGTTCAATTAATGTTCAATATTAGTTACATGATAAATGGAACCCGAATCCTAATTCTTTCATATTATTTACAGCTCTCGTGTGTTGCTCTCATTATTCATAATTGATTTTATTTAGTTTAGTGCATAATTATTCTCTGCCCCCATTTAATCTAGTTAGATGTTGCAATTCTTTTAAAAGTTAAAATTAACAAATCTCTTCGGGGTTGACCCGTACTTAAACAACTATTCTGTAATAGCTCTTGCACTTGCGGTATTTTATAAAATAACAAACATTCAGCCCACTGAATCAACGCAAAATAGCAAGCTTGCTCTTATAGAGGCTTCGCCAAACAGGGTAAGAATTAACGAACTCAGGGGGCTCATTCGAGCTGGAAGGAAGATTAAATCCAAATCTGTCTCGAACTCCCAAAGATTAGTCTAGAAAGTCACTGGGGCAAGGTTCCTCACCCCTTTTATTGTGAAAATAGAGTCTTACGAACTACCTAAAAAATCTTTTCATGCTAAAGGTTACTACATAGGATGGGAAATTCGACCTCTCCCATCACATGAGGCATTACCAACAGAATATGTCTCTATAGAATTATCACGACGCTCTAATGGGTAGAGTGTTCTCATCCACTCCGGGGGAGATTGGTATTAAGTAGTTTGAGAAATTAACTCCAGATTGATCTCTTCTTTCAAAGAGCAGTTAGCGACTCGATTCTTCACTAGCAATAATGTCATTAAGGAGTTTGATTAATTGATCTCCATAAAAAATAAGAAGAAGGGGGAGTCTCTCAAGAAGTATGAACAGAGATAATGGGAGATATAAAATGAAATTGACACTGCAATGAGTAGCTCGCAATTTCTTCATTCTAGTTCAATCTGGAACGATCAAATGATCTCTATTAGTTTTGGACAAAGAAAACTACCTTTACAATGGACAATATTATATCCCATATTGATAAGTATACCAAGGTGGAGGATGAACTCATTAACACTGAGGCTTCAGCCGACTCTAAGAAGAATGAACCTAAGAACCTCCAAAGGGGGAATCCACCATTTGCGGCCAATATAGGATCCAGGAATGAAGATCCCAGCGATCGCTCTAGATTTCAAGATAATAAGAGTAGATATAAATCATTAGAGAGAGTCTTCAAATATTTAATATATAATCTTATTTTGCAAATCAAAGACAATGCCTACTTCAAAAGGCCTCCTAAGATGGTTAGTGATCCGAATGATGTGGATGCAAACCTCAGGCGCACTTATCACCAAGATTACGGGCACCTTATAGATAACTTTAAGATATTTAAGAAACATTTGGAGGATCTCGTTTAAGCAGGTCCCCTTAACGAGTACATTTCCACATCAAAGGCAAAAACATTAACAGAGATCAATGCAGTTCAAAAACCAGATGAGGATCTACCCTGGGCAGGATTAGTCACAGTCATTCACAGTTATACCGACCCAACTAAGTGCATTATCAAGAATCCGAGGGAGGAAATTTGGATTGCCTCCAATATTTAACAATATTTCCTTTCCAAGAGGGGTAGAAAAGACATCGATGTTATCGGACCATTATGCTCACCGATGACAATCTGATCCTTGTAAACCTACCACATAAGGATGCCTTGGCCCTCCCATTGTAAATTATAAACATTGTAAACGTTTCAATTAAAAATATTGTAATTTCCTTTTATATAAATTCAAGATGATGCGGAAGCGTGAAGATGGTTCACAAAATAAACAAATGCCAAATTTTAATTTTCTTGAAACAAATTAAAATTGCAACCAAGTGAAGTAAAATTAATAAATTAATATATTCACTTAAACCGATTAATTCAATCCAAGTCCTAGAATTTGCCTAAGTAAATATTATCAATATTAGCAAATTAGGCGAAACCAAAATTTAACAAATGACTCGAATTAAATAAACTTTACCCAATATTTAATTTAGTCCCAATTAAAGTGAGTGTGATAATTTAAACCGAATTTTATCTTGAAGTATCCTACGCATGCGTTCTAAATAAATTATGCAAGATAAAATAAACCAATCACACTAAGCCGCGATGTACGAGGAAAAACCCAAGACGGGAAACAACCTCGGACGGCCCTAGCCACAAATCCACTAGATACGGAATTACAATTACAAGACAAATAGACTTACAACGCACGACTCGATCCCTCTCAAGCCTCGACGGTTCTTCTTGTAGACACCTCTTCCTAGCGGATAACCTTGGAATACCACCGCGGTCTCGGAATCCACCGATGGGACTTTTTATGGTCACCGTCACCCGTACATGAAGCCTTTCTCCAAGTGGGTAGAATCGCAACAAAAAGTCTTCTTCTTTGATGGATGTAGAAGCAAACCAAAACTTCTCTTTGAAACGGAAGAGATAAACCGGTGCCAAACTCCAAGCAATTTGATATGTATATAAGAACTTGGATAAACAATATGGGTGTAAAACACTAGAGTGATGGATATTTTTCTCTAAAAATCTCACTCAAACACATGAACATTTTCCTTAAAACAATTTGCTCTCAAGCTCTCTCTAAGAGATGGAAATGGTATGGAAAAGTTAGATTGGAAAATGTTATTCCCGCACATAATAAAGTCTGAAAAAGTTGGTTAAAAACCAAGTGGGGAAGTGGGTGCAAAACTGCCAAAAACTGTTCCCGCCTGGCATCTCGTTCGAACGACATTTCGTTCGAACGAAATCTCGTTCGAATGAGATTTCTAACGACGTTCCAGATTGAACTCGTTAGAATCTCGTTGGATATCTCGTTCAAACAGAAGGTTCGTTCGAACGACATATCGAACGACATGTCAGTGGCCTATACTGGAACCTCGTTGGCAAACTCGTTCGAACGACATCTGGTTCGAACGAAAAAACTCGTTCGAACGACATATCTAACGAACCACCAGAAAGTTTGAAAAATTCATTTTTAGCCCAGAAAACTTTATAATCATTTATTTAAAGTTTTAATTAATTATTTCTTAAAACAAAACGCAGTTTTTATAAAACCTAACACCCAATAAACTTTGTTCCAAGCTCCTATATATATATAATTGCATTCATACCTTGGGAGAATGGAACCATAGTTGATGACGTAGAAACGAGGCACACAAACCGGCATATTTGATGAGGCTTTATACTCTTTGCCGCTACGTCTTCAACAAACACTTCATAGGCTTGAGAATATTACAATTAAATACTATCCTATGAATAAATATTTTTGTCCGGAATTGAGCCAAAACTATATATGGACTCAATTGGAAATTTGTGTCCTTACAAATCTCCCCCTTAGGCTATTCCGGGACAAAAACCAAACAAAAATCCTAAAGGGCCGTCAAGCTCACTAGACTCAAAACATAACCCACCCAAACTTGACTCAACCCAAGGATCAAACGCTTTGCCGTTTAAACAATGCCGCTTTAGAAGAAATCCCGCACACTTAAGCAAACTCATCAAATGCATAGGGAATATCAAAGTATTAAATACAATTTTAATTAATTACTCCCCCTAAATTAATTCTCCCCTTTATCAAACACATGACCTACTTAGAAAGACGTCTCCCCCTAAGATAAATCTCCCCCAAACTAAGATACGATAATAATAGGATTAGATACCATTTCTCCCCCTATCATCATTCTCCCCCTTTTTGTTCAGGAATAGGCAAAGGATAAAGAACTAATAAACATAAAAGCATGTTGAAGCTTAAAGTGATAAGACATGAAGGCATATGGTCAACAAAATCAAGGCAAAGGCAAAACAAAATATCATATATATAAGTACTATAAACATATCAAAAATGCACACGCACATATATATAGATATAAACACGCACATGACACAAAAATACAAGAAGTTTGCACACTCGTATGGCAAAAATGTGTCATATGGAAACATAAGTGTTGGGGTGTGAGCTAGTAACGATTAAATTTAGACCCAATCACTTAAAACATGTTCACGGAGTTCTTAATTGATTGCAAATTTCATCACGTTTAAATATAACCTCATGTGACAATATGAAGATTGAACTCAATGAACAAACATACACAATGCATACAAGCCTAGCATGATGATGATTCTACAAACCAAATAGAGTCATGACATTAAAGACAACTAGGATAAACGGACATTGTGCAAACCGTTGATATACCATCCAATTCTCCCTCAACAAGCATATATATTCTTTTTGAATGAATATATCAATCAAACATAGGCCTTGGCAATTTATTTTCTTTTTAATGCCAAATATTCTGTTTTTAGGCCTTTGGATCACGTATTTCTTTTAGATCCAATAAACGGTGGCTTACTATCGCAAAGGATCACTTAGTCCTTTCGGAGCCCTTCCCCGTGCACATTTTATTTATCATGTTTTTTAATTTTTCACACAAATCTCACATGCAACGAATTTTGACATGCACTAGTCCTCCTAAGTCATAGATATGTAGATGACTAGATTGGTAGGAGAACACCTCAAAAAGCTCAAATATAACATGTGACATTAAGATTTCAAAAGAGCTCGTGCATGTGTGTATAGAGGCATATAGAAATAGAATCCATTTAAACAACACAAAATCCAACTACTCCATAAAATATGGTAAAGAACATTTTAAGGATTGAAAATCTAAACCAAAAGTTCTAGCCACGTGAGAGCGTAAAAGATGGAATTCAAACACAAATATATGCCACTTAAAGTGTGTCAAACTAAAATACACACAAAAGAATCTTTTTGAGTTTTTAACATTTTTCACCAAAAATAAATATATATACTCAAAAGATAAAACAAAAATCATTTGTATTTTTCATTAAGCTTAAATGAAATAAATAAAACACAAATGATAAAGAAAAATCTTTTTATATTTTTCAATTAATTCAAACACAAAATATAATACAAAAAGATAAACAAGTCAAAATTTCTAGCATGTGATATGAAATAAGGCAATGACTAGAAAATGACTAAACATGCATACATCTAGCAATGATATATAATATGAAGAACAAAAAGCTACAGTATGCATAAAACACTAACACATTCAACCTTTAAATTTAGCAAGGGAGGTTTCATGTGATAGTAAATGAGAATCAACAAATCTTGTATCTAGCGCATTTAATAATGATTTCCTAACCCATATAGATTTATATTTAAAATGATGGGGATTGGGAAATAATGAAATGCTAGATAAAGATTTTCTTGGACTTCTTTTATGATCAAAACAATATGACCTAAGGTGACCTTTCCTACCACAATGCAAGCATGTGTAAACACGAGGAATGTTACCTAAGGTGTGACCCTTTTTAAAGTCCTTGGACAAAGTTGACCCTCTAAAACAAACAATGGTTTTAGCTTTAGCAATGGAAGAATTTGAACATGATGTGCTAGAACCATTAGAACAACTACTAGAGTCTTGAAAGTCATTTTTCAATTTTAAAATTTCGGACTCAAGTAATAAATTAGACTCCTCAAAATTATGGGACTCCTTCTTTAAATTTTCAATAATTCCTAGAAGGTTAAAACGCTCTCCCTCAATATGAGCAAACTTGTCCCTAAGAGTCTTTTCACGATTTTCACTCTCTTTCTTGGACTTTTCTAAAATATCAAAATTTGAATGTAAGTCCATGAGCTTTTCACGAAAAATATCTTTTTGAGATAAGGAGATTTTCAAAGACTCAATGTGA
The DNA here is from genome assembly GCA_949130495.1 of Sambucus nigra. NCBI lineage: Eukaryota > Viridiplantae > Streptophyta > Magnoliopsida > Dipsacales > Adoxaceae > Sambucus > Sambucus nigra. The sequence goes on along the minus strand of OX422209.1, from coordinate 403,181,784 downwards.
GCTTTAAAACAAGAATTTTCATTTTCAAGAAATTTAATTCTTTTTACAAATCTCAAATTTAATTCCTTTAAATTTTTGTTACATTTGTTAAGCCCATTTAATTCCTCTCGAAAATCAAAAATTTTATTTTCATTAAAATTGGACAAATTTTCATTAAGACGTCCCATCGAGAGAAAAAAAATATGAGAGTGATAAAAAAATGAACCACCTAAAAAGGTAAGGAAATACAAAAAGCCGAAAAAACGGATCTTTAACGCGATAACTTAGCGCTCCGGCTCTGATACCAATTTGTAAACGTTTCAATTAAAAATATTGTAATTTCCTTTTATATAAATTCAAGATGATGCGGAAGCGTGAAGATGGTTCACAAAATAAACAAATGCCAAATTTTAATTTTCTTGAAACAAATTAAAATTGCAACCAAGTGAAGTAAAATTAATCAATTAATATATTCACTTAAACCGATTAATTCAATCCAAGTCCTAGAATTTGCCTAAGTAAATATTATCAATATTAGCAAATTAGGCGAAACCAAATTTTAGCAAATGACTTGAATTAAATAAACTTTACCCAATATTTAATTTAGTCCCAATTAAAGTGAGTGTGATAATTTAAACCGAATTTTATCTTGAAGTATCCTACGCATGCGTTCTAAATAAATTATGCAAGATAAAATAAACCAATCACACTACGCCGCGATGTACGAGGAAAAACCCAAGGCGGGAAACAACCTCGGACGGCCCTAGCCACAAATCCACTAGATACGGAATTACAATTACAAGACTGATAGACTTACAACGCACGACTCGATCCCTCTCAAGCCTCGACGCTTCTTCTTGTAGACACCTCTTCCTAGCGGATAACCTTGGAATACCACCGCGGTCTCGGAATCCACCGATGGGACTTTATATGGTCACCGTCACCCGTACATGGAGCCTTTCTCCAAGTGGGTAGAATCGCAACAAAAAGTCTTCTTCTTTGATGGATGTAGAAGCAAACCAAAACTTCTCTTTGAAACGGAAGAGATAAACCGGTGCCAAACTCCAAGCAATTTGATATGTATATAAGAACTTGGATAAACAATATGGGTGTAAAACACTAGAGTGATGGATATTTTTCTCTAAAAATCTCACTCAAACACATGAACATTTTCCTTAAAAAAATTTGCTCTCAAACTCTCTCTAAGAGATGGAAATGGTATGGAAAAGTTAGATTGGAAAATGTTATTCCCGCACATAATAAAGTCTGAAAAAGTTGATTAAAAACCAAGTGGGGAAGTGGGTGCAAAACTGCCAAAAACTGTTCCCGCCTGGCATCTCGTTCGAACGAGATTTCTAACGACGTTCCAGATTGAACTCGTTAGAATCTCGTTGGATATCTCGTTCGAACAGAAGGTTCGTTCGAACGACATATCGAACGACATGTCAGTGGCCTATACTGGAACCTCGTTGGCAAACTCGTTCGAACGATATCTGGTTCGAATGAAAAAACTCGTTCGAACGACATATCTAACGAACCACCAGAAAGTTTGAAAAATTCATTTTTAGCCCAGAAAACTTTATAAACATTTATTTAAAGTTTTAATTAATTCTTTCTTAAAACAAAAGGCAGTTTTTATAAAACCTAACACCCAATAAACTTTGTTCCAAGCTCCTATATATATATAATTGCATTCATACCTTGGGAGCATGGAACCATAGTTGATGACGTAGAAACGAGGCACACAAACCGACATATTTGATGAGGCTTTATACTCTTTGCCGCTATGTCTTCAACAAACACTTCATAGGCTTGAGAATATTACAATTAAATACTATCCTATGAATAAATGTTTTTGTCTGGAATTGAGCCAAAACTATATATGGACTCAATTGGAAATTTGTGTTGATTTGAGAAGAATACTAATGCATCAAGGAATCTCATTGGATATCATGTATCTGATAGCAATCTATGATACCGGCTTTAGCATTGAGGATATTGATACAAATATAGGGCAACTGATTGGTTTTAATGGGATGTAGAGACCACCTTAGGAAAGATCAAGTTACTAATAAAGGTCCGTCCAATAAATAAGGAGGTTGAGTTCCATGTCATTCAATCAGAGTCGCCCTACAATGCTATAATGGGAAGAGGATGGCTTTAGGAGATGAAGTTTGTCCTTTATTCCATTCACTAGAAACTTAAGTTCTTAAATACCCAGGGGGTAATGGAGATTAGGGGAAATTAAGTAGCAGCTCACAGTCATCAAAGTAAAACATAATCAGTCGAGAAAGAGTCAGAACGATGTTGATTCGGAGGATGATTAGTCTAAGTAGCAACCACAGGGAATTTGAAAGGTGGGGTAGAAGAGACCCAGTTAGTTGCTCCTACCAAACGATCGATGTAGTAACTCATTATAAAAAAAATGTAGAGTGGTCCGATTATGTGGTCAAATGTAGAAATCATAAATTAACTAGGGTGCGGTATTTGAAATATCGTATGGTGACTTTAGACTTGAAATAGCGTATAGTCAGCCCTATATCAAATTAAAGCGGAATCTCAAATGGTTTCATTCTCAGCATCACTGTCGAAAACATATTAATTACCAATAACCTATTATGCCGAGTGTCAAAATTTTAAACTTTCTAATCTTTTTAAACTTAATACAAAAATAAATCCATTCACCAAGGAATATAATCAACAAATGAAAGAAATAAATAAATAACCGATAACTTTCGATCAACATTTAATACAACCAAATAGAATGCGCGGAAACTAAAATCGCTGAAAATAAAATAAATGACATCAATTGGGAAACATGCCCGGATATTATAACAGTACCTCCTATCTTGATCACAAGGATAGAAGCCTCTAAAATAATTTCCTGCCAACATCCATAGTTGTGGCATCACATTTGACTCGAAAGGATAATCATCCAGGCGTCCCTGTGTTTGGACACTTAAAAAGCATACAAAGGGAGGAAAAAGAACAAATAGATACGGGCCAGAGCTCGAGTTTTGAAAATATTTTAGCAAGTGCTTAATTTAATTTAATATATAAAATATGATACTCTTCATATTTAGATTGGTGTCGCACTCATATGAGATACCCCTCACCTCTCATCTAACAGTGCACACCTATCACATGTATTTTAAGACACCCTAGTTAAGCTACCCCGCCTAACCAAATACCGCACCAATATTTCAAGTCACCATACTCTATTTCAAGTCTAAAGTCACTATCATTCTAACCATTACTATAAAGCCATACTCAGGGTAATATCATACTTGTATAACACATCTCTAAAATGAGTAATCTCAATAAAAATATATATCACTTTCAATACATCCGGTCGCCCACGGATGACATCAAGATAATCTCGCTATACTAGGGAAAACATACACATAATAATAATGTTATCGATATATACACTAAACTCGTCTCACACGTGAATCTAGCGATAATTAAAGTACCGTGACTCATTCATGTCACACAAAACATGCCTCATTCTTCCGATGTTAAAACTCATATTTCCACCTTGCCAATCACCCTAGTTTATCAAATGGTTCCCGGACATAACACGCTTGTCCGTACCAAACCAAAAACTACTTTAATCATTTCCCTTGATAGGCACCATACTCTTGTCCCTTTTTACTCGCTTTGGGCAAAACTAATGCATGCGGTCCTACTCTCCACAAAACACTTTTATATATAATCCACTTATCTTCGACCATACTGACCATATTAAAGTTGTCCTTCTCTCGGAATCTGGTAGTCTCAACTCTGATGGCTACCCTCGTTGTTTCCCTAAATTCCACTAGTCCTAAGGAACACACTGTTGGCCTCAATAGCCCTGGCTAAATTCACCATCCCTTGGTAAGAATTCGGTTATCCAAATCATTTAAATAGGTCCCCTAATGGGTCTCCACTCTGGTGTTTCACTAACACCGTTACATCCAGTCATACCTTCTGACTAAATCTTTCAATTATTTTAGATCCCCACCAAAGAAGCGTTAACATCTTTACGGACAAAATGCGCCATTGTCACCATCTGCAGCGACCGTCCAAGAATAATTTCCCTCAAGTGCTGGCAACTCACGGGTTAATTACCCACTTAAGAATTTTCCTTCTCCATTGTACCTAACTCATCCGGTACAAAATTTATTTTCACAAATGGACCTTTGTCCGACCCTTCCAGTGATGAGTTTAGAACACTATTCACATCTCCTTCTGAACAAAAGATAAAGGAACTTGCGGCCTAATCGTACCTAAGATCCTTCGATTGGCATTATATTTCACTTCCTAAATTTTCACTACCGGGTATACCACACTCCGCCATATGCCAAAGCCTTTGGGTATCTTACATCCATTGGCTAACACGCATAATCTCCGCATTCACAAACATTCCAAAGGGCGGTCCTCTTCAAAGACCCCTCTGAATATCTCCCATTTTAATCACACTGGGTGAGTCTAATTTGGCACCACTTTCTGCTGTGACGGTACTTGAAAATTATATGCTGCACCCTAGCAGTCCTTAAAGTCCCAACTTCTAGAGAAACAATAGAGGTGACCTCGACTATGGTCCTTGTCCCCAAAATTATCAACTTCAAGTGAGCCCTGCCTCCTGCTGTCTCCCCACGGCCTTCACTGGTCGTCGATTCTTTGTTTGACAGACAAACACACCCGAACGTAAATAAGATTCACTAATATATATAAACTATGGCAAGAGAACGATATCTCACCATAGAAATCAAGAATCCTAAATATAGGGCTCTAAATCAATTAAAAAGCGTAGTACGTCCGCATATATTCCTAAGGACTCTAGAACCTGATGCCCTGATACCAACTTTGACACCCTGCCTAATAGAATACCGGGGGATTAGTCCTATATCAAATTAAACTGGAATCTCAAATGGTTTCATTCTCAGCATCACTGTTGAAAACATATTAATTACTAATAACCTATTAGGCCCGACGTCAAAATTTTAAACTTTCTAATATTTTTAAACTTAATACACAAATAAATCCATTGACGCAGGAATATAATCAACAAATGGAATAAATAAATAAATAATCGATAACTTTTGGTCTACATTTAATACAACCAAATCGAATGCGCGTAAAATAAAATCGATGAAAATAAAATAAATGACATCAATTGGGAAACATGCCCGGATATTACAACAGTACCTCCTATCTAGATCACAAGGATAGAAGCGTCTAAAATAATTTCCTGCCAACATTCATAGCTGCGGTAACACGTTTGGCTTGAAAGGAAAATCATCTAGGCATCTCTATGTCAAGACACCTAAAAAGTATACAAAGGGAAGAAAAAGAAAAAATTGATGCGGGTCAGAGCTCGGGGATTTGAAAATATTTTAGCAAGTGCTTAATTTACTTTAATATATAAAATACGATACTCTTCATATTTAAATTGGTATCGCACTCACATGAGATACCCCTCACCTCTCATCTAATAGTGCACACATATCGCATGTATTTTAAGGCACCATAGTTAAGCTACCCCGCCTAACCAAATACCTCACCAATCTTCCGAGGCACCATACGTTATCACAACGACTCGCGTATGTACTATCCTAAGCTTTCACCCGCTTACACATTATATTTCTCGCTGATAATTTAACCGTCCATAATTAACGGTCATTACTTTAGACTTTTGCTACTTTCATGCATAGGACGTCTCGCAAAGCGAAATCCAAACAAGGAACCCTCCTGATAAACTACTACGCAGCTCTATCGGTTATAACTACGTAATTGAACAACAATCGAGGTACTCAACCCATGTACCAATACCAAACATCTTCTCAACTTCCAACGTTATGTCAAGCTTCATGGGTGGGGCATCTCGCAAAGCAAGATCCAAACAAGGAACCCTCCTGATACACTACTACTTAACATTGTCGGTCGTTGAGATTCGTTTGGCCCTTTGTCCATAGCATGTACCCCTAATTTCCCGTCTCTTGACATAAAAGTATACTCGTGTAAATACAAACTCTTCCTAACTAATTTATCAATTAGTTAAACTAAGAACAATGATCTAATATGTCCTAGGGATTGACATCTCTCAGCTCCCGACATTGGCTACTTTCATGCCTGGGACAACTCGAAAAGCAAAATCCAAGCAAGGAATCCCCTGATACACTACTATGTAGCTTGTCAGTTATTGAGATTTGTCGGTCCAGGGTCTAAGTCTATTAATATTTAACCGCTCATCATTAATACCTTTCACTAGTTATCAATCTCGTATATGCATACATAATATACTATACACATCTAGTATATCTATACTTATATATCACACACTATATAAGTATAACAACCATCCCTCAGAGCTATCAAACCAGGGATGCAGTATCTCAGTGCTATCATTGTCCAAGGCATACTCACACATCATCCCAGGTACCAGTGGTCAGACTCTCACACCAACTTGGTAAAAACCAAATCATAACGTAGGGAAAGCGACCATAGTTCCTCACTGGAAATAAGACGAATCATACCCAAGACGTCTTACCCCTAAATAAAATCTCACAATATAAATAATGGACGACTATGACTTGGGGACTATATTCTCCCTGCTCCTCAAGCCAGGGGGATTCACCCACATCACGCAACTTCCCATGATAGCACTAGAGGGGTATGTTTCACATAAATATATCACTCACACATAGATAAATTTATAACCATATCGTCTATATACTCTCTCTCTCTCTCTCTCTATATATATATATATATATCACATCATATCCGGCTATAAATTCCTCTCTCTCATGGCATTAGCATGTAATCCAAATATACCAATTTATATTAATCAAAAAGTATATACACAACTCATATTAATCCCATAAGTATTTACTCACTTACGATACAATTCTCACGTTCATTATTTTTGAATAGTAGCTTATCACATTTAGCTAGTATTCTTATCTCATCCTATTCGCACCTTAGGATATTACTCATACATATTCGGCATATATATATTCTACCCATATATAATCGGCATATATATTCTACATGGATAAATATATATGTACGAACCCGCAGAAAAATTCCTCAAATGTCATTCGTCCTAAACATTCCTAAATTTAAACCCCGGATCTTTCCCATTAACTCGAGACTTATACAACACCCATTTACTCTTTTATAGGTTTTAGTACTCTATTTAGGACCCCCTAATATCTATTTCCAAAACGGAAATTCTTCCCAATCCTTTTTGGCCAAGAAAAACCTTTATGCTATTTTGCCTTAGCCGGACCGATCCGATTTCAAACAAAACGAACTGGTCTGGTGCCCCCATAAACGAATCGATCTGATACTCCAAAAATGAACCGATCCGAAACCCCAATTCGGATCGATCCGATCCCTATAGTTTCAGAAGTTCATCTTCTCCAACTCCACAAATTTATTCTAACTCTCATCCAACTCAATTTCTATGGATTCTAACATCACCCAACATCCATGTAAACATCAACACACTTATATATACTCAATACACCAATTAATTAATGGGATTCACGAACTATCTCCATATCTTCCAATTTCTCACCAAAATGTTTACCATTAACATGGATTTTAGCTCAGATTTCATATAGGATTATCATCTCATCAATTTCATATGAAATCATTTTCCAAAAACCCATTTTTGTGCAAGAATTCGAAACCTAAAATCTTATAGTTTTTCCTCTCCAACTATAATATGAAAAATATCCACACTTCAATCATTAAAGCAAGTTAAACATTTTCCTGGTTAGATAAATCTGACGATCTCGTGGCAGAATCCATCGGAGCTTGGACGGAACCTCCTCTTCTTCTCCCTTTTCTTCCTTCTTTCTTTTCTATCTTCATTATTTCCTTTTTCTCTTTCTCTCGTGGCTTATAAGAGAGAAATGAGGGTTTATTCCTTATTAAACCCAAAATTGACTCGTCTACACAAATGCGAGTCCCTACTAGTCCAAAAAAAAATCCCCGGAACCCAAACACTACCCCCGGGTTCTTTATTTTGACTATCTCGACCCTTTCGAAACCAACCGTGCTTTTGAAATTACCATCCGAGTCACTTATCAAAAATTCACCTTTTAACTCAACACATCACCACACATGTTTTTCGCATAACATAACATCACCTGTCGCTTTTACTCACTTGTGATATGAAATATAATTAGTCTATCTCATTTACTTTAAATTCTCAAATGATTAAATTACACCCACTCATGTAATTTAACTATCCATAAAAGTACGGGGTATTACATTCTCCCCCCCTTACAATGAAAATTCGTCCTCGAAATTTAGATATAACTGCTGCTAAGACTGAGGATCTTTCAACACTATATCCTCCAGTACACAAAACCAAATTCAAAGTAAGGATCAATCACTATAGCCGCAACTCTATAGCAAGCTTGTACCATCTCTTGATACTGATATTTTGCATCACTATCATTCTAACCATTACTATAAAGCCATACTCAGGGTAATATCATACTTGTATAACACATCTCTAAAATGAGTAATCTCAATAAAAATATATATCACTTTCAATACATCCGGTCGCCCACGGATGACATCAAGATAATCTCGCTATACCAGGGAAAACATACACATAATAATAATGTTATCGATATATACACTAAACTCGTCTCACACGTGAATCTAGCGATAATTAAAGTACCGTGACTCATTCATGTCACACAAAACATGCCTCATTCTTTCGATGTTAAAACTCATATTTCCACCTTGCCAATCACCCTAGTTTATCAAATGGTTCCCGGACATAACACGCTTGTCCGTACCAAACCAAAAACTACTTTAATCATTTCCCTTGATAGGCACCATACTCTTGTCCCTTTTTACTCGCTTTGGGCAAAACTAATGCATGCGGTCCTACTCTCCACAAAAACACTTTTATATATAATCCACTTATCTTCGACCATACTGACCATATTAAAGTTGTCCTTCTCTCGGAATCTGGTAGTCTCAACTCTGATGGCTACCCTCGTTGTTTCCCTAAATTCCACTAGTCCTAAGGAACACACTGCTGGCCTCAATAGACCTGGCTAAATTCACCATCCCTTGGTAAGAATTCGGTTATCCAAATTATTTAAATGGGTCCCCTAATGGGTCTCCCCTCTGGTGTTTCACTAACACCGTTACATCCAGTCGTACCTTTTGACTAAATCTTTCAATTATTTTAGATCCCCACCAAAGAAGCGTTAACATCTTTACGGACAAAATGCGCCATTGTCACCATCTGCAGCGACCGTCCAAGAATAATTTCCCTCAAGTGCTGGCAACTCACGGGTTAATTACCCACTTAAGAATTTTCCTTCTCCATTGTACCTAACTCATCCGGTACAAAATTCATTTTCACAAATGGACCTTTGTCCGACCCTTCCAGTGATGAGTTTAGAACACTATTCACATCTCCTTCTGAACAAAAGATAAAGGAACTTGCGGCCTAATCGTACCTAAGATCCTTCGATTGGCATTATATTTCACTTCCTAAATGCGGTGATCTAGTCCCACCATTTCAACTCTAATGCCATGAGATAAAAAAAAATTACCCCCTAAATTTTCACTACCGGGTATACCACACTCCGCCATATGCCAAAGCCTTTGGGTATCTTACATCCATTGGCTAACACGCATAATCTCCGCATTCACAAACATTCCAAAGGGCGGTCCTCTTCAAAGACCCCTCTGAATATCTCCCATTTTAATCACAATGGGTGAGTCTAATTTGGCACCACTTTCTGCTATGACGGTACTTGAAAATTATATGCTGCACCCTAGCAGTCCTTAAAGCCCCAACTTCTAGAGAAACAATAGAGGTGACCTCGACTATGGTCCTTGTCCCCAAAATTATCAACTTCAAGTGAGCCCTGCCTCCTGCTGTCTCCCCACGGCCTTCACTGGTCGTCGATTCTTTGTTTGACAGACAAACACACCCGAACGTAAATAAGATTCACTAATATATATAAACTATGGCAGGAGAACGAAATCTCACCATAGAAATCAACAATGCTAAACATAGGGCTCTAAATCAAATAGAAGGTAACGCTGAAAGCGTAGTACGTCCGCATATATTCCTAAGGACTCTAGAACCTGATGCTCTGATACCAACTTTGACACCCTGCCTAATAAAATACCGGGGGATTAGTCCTATATCACATTAAACTGGAATCTCAAATGGTTTCATTCTCAGCATCACTGTTGAAAACATATTAATTACTAATAACCTATTAGGCCCGACGTCAAAATTTTAAACTTTATAATATTTTTAAACTTAATACACAAATAAATCCATTGACGCAGGAATATAATCAACAAATGGAATAAATAAATAAATAACCGATAACTTTTGGTAAACATTTAATACAACCAAATCGAATGCGCGTAAAATAAAATCGCTGAAAATAAAATAAATGACATCAATTGGGCAACATGCCCAGATATTACAACAGTACCTCCTATCTAGATCACAAGGATAGAAGCGTCTAAAATAATTTCCTGCCAACATTCATAGCTGCGGTAACACGTCTGGCTTGAAAGGAAAACCATCTAGGCATCCCTATGTCAAGACACCTAAAAAGTATATAAAGGGAAGAAAAAGAAAAAATAGATGCGGGTCAGAGCCCGGGTTTTTGAAAATATTTTTACAAGTGCTTAATTTACTTTAATATATAAAATATGATACTCTTCATATTTAAATTGGTATCGCACTCACATGAGATACCCCTCACCTCTCATCTAATAGTGCACACATATAGCATGTATTTTAAGGCAACATAGTTAAGCTACCCCGCCTAACCAAATACCTCACCAATCTTCCGAGTCACTATATGTTATCACAACAACTCGCGTATGTACTATCCTAAGCTTTCACCTGCTTACTCATTATATTTCTCGTTGATGATTTAACCGTCCATAATTAATGCTCACTACTTCCGACATTTGCTACTTTCTTGTGTGGGACGTCTCGCAAAGTGAAATCCAAATAAGGAACCCTCCTGATACACTACTACGCAGCTCTATCGGTTATAACTATGTATATGAACAACAACTGAATTACTCAACCCATGTACTAAATACCAAACATCTCCTCAACTTCCAACATTACGTAAATCTTCATGGGTGGGGCATCTCGCAAAGCAAAATCCAAACAAGGAACCCTCCCGATACACTACTACTTAACATTGTCGATCGTTGAGATTCGTTTGGACCTTTGTCCATAGCATGTACCCCTAATTTCTCATCTCTTGACAGAAAAGTATACTCGTGTAAATCCCAACTCTTCCCAACTAATTTATCCACTAGTTAAACTAAGAACAATAATCCAAAATGTCCTAGGAACTGATATCTCTCAGCTCCCGACGTTGGCTACTTTCATGCGTGGGACAACTCGAAAATCAAAATCCAAGCAAGGAATCCCCTGATACACTACTATGTAGCTTGTCAGTTATTGAGATTTGTCGGTCCAGGGTCTAAGTCTATTAATATTTAACCGCTCATCATTAATACCTTTCACTAGTTATCAATCTCATATATGCATACATAATATACTATACACATCTAGTATACCAATACTTATATATAACACACTATATAAGTATAACAACCATCCCTTAGAGTTATAACTCCAAGGATGCAGTCGCTCAGTGCTATCGTCTTCCAGGGCATACTCACACATCATCACGGGTACCAGCGGTCGAACTCTAACACCGACTTGGTTAAAACCAAATCACGATGTAGAGGATGCGGCCATAGTTCCTCACTGGAAATAAGACGAGTCATATCCAAGATGTCTTACCTTGAATAAAATCACACAACATAAATAATGGACGACTATGACCTGGTGACTATACTCTCCCTTCTCCTCAAGCCAGGGAGATTCACCCACATCGCGCAACTTCCCATGATAGATCTAGAGGGGTATGTTTCACATAAATATATCATTCATACACAGTTATATTTATAATCATATCATATATATACTGTCTCTATACCCATATATATATAATGTCCGGTTATAATTGACTATATTTTATGGAATTAGCCTGCAATACAAATATACCAATTCATTTTAATCAATAAGTATACACACAATTTATATTAATCCCACCAGTATTTACTTACTTATGATACAATTCTCACATTCATTATTTCCGAATAGTAGCTTATCACATCTAACTAGTATTCTTATCTCACCTATTCGCACCTTAGGATATTACTCATACATATTCGTCATATATATATATATATATATATATATATATTCTACCCATATATAATCGGCATATATATTCTACACGCATAAATATATATATGTACGAACCCGTTGAAAAATTCCTCGAATGTCATTCGTCCCAAACATTCCTAAGTTTAAACCCCGGATTTTTCCCATTAGCCCGAGACTTATACAACACCAATTTACTCTTTTAGAGGTCCTCGCACTCTATTTAGGATCCCCTAATATCTATCTCCCAAAAGTAAATTCTTCCTAATCCTTTTTTGGCCAAGAAAAAACTTTATGCTATTCTGCCAAAGCCGGATCGATCCGATTTCAAACAAAACGAATAGGTCCGATGCCCCCATAAATGAACCGATTCTCAAAAAATGAACTGATCCGGTTATAAACGAACCGATCTAGAACCCCAATTCGGACCGATCCAGTCCCTACAGTTCCAAAGTTCATCTTCTCCAACTCCACAAATTTTTCTAACTCTCATCGAACTCAATTTCTATGGATTCTAACGTCACCCAACATCCATATAAACATCAACACACTTAGATATACTCAATACACCAATTAATTAATGGGATTAATGAACTATCTCAAGAATTTAAACCCTAATTCCCTTAAACCAACCATTTTTATTTCTTCTAATTTCTTACCAAAATTTTTACCATTAATATGGATTTTAGCTCAGATTTCATGTAAGATTATTATCTCATCAATTTCATGTGAAATCATTTTCCAAAAACCCATTTTTGTGCAAGAATCCGAAACCCAAAATCTTATAGTTTTTCCTCACCAACTATAATATGAAAAATAACCATACTTCAATCATTAAAGCGAGTTAAACACTTGCCTGGTTGGATAAATCTGACGATCTCGTTCCAGAATCCGCCAGAGCGTGGTTGAAACCTCCTTTTCTTCTCCCTTTTCTTCCTTATTTCTCTTCTATCTTCTTTCTCTCTTTCTCTCATGGCTTATAAGAGAGAAATGAGGGTTTATCCCTTATTAAAACCCAAAATTGACTCGTATACATAAATGTGAGTCCCTACTAATCCAAAAAAAGTCCCTAGATTCCAAACACTACCCCTGGATACTCTATTTTAACTATCTCGGCACTTACTAAATCAACCGTGCATTCAAAAGTCCCATTCGAGTCACTTATAAAAAATTCACATTTTAACTCAACACATCACCACACGTATTTTTTGCATAACATAACATCACCCGTCGCTTTTACTCACCCGCAACATGAAATATAATTAGTCCATCTTATTTACTTTAAATTATCAAATGATTAAATTACACCCACTCATGTAATTTAAATATCCATAAAAGTACGGGATATTACATCAACGTTAGGAAACTCCTTTCTTATCTTCAATAAATAATCAACTCCACAGGAATATGAACACGTGATAAGTTTTTAAGGGTTTGATAAAGTGATCACAAAATATCAAAGGGATTAAGATTTGGAAAACTGAAGTGTTTGATTACAAAATATGTGTAAAAAGGTTTGCAAAGAAGTTAAAGTTGGTATCTCTTAAATAGAAAAAAAAACTCCAAGAGATAGACTTGAAACGATTGCGTTTGAAACCAAGTAAAAAATAATTTTTCACAGGCTCGTTCGAACGAACTGGATCTCATTCGTATGACCTATGCCAACTCTTTTGAACAACATAGAATGAGAGGATGAACGAAATTCCGTTTCTAACGAGATGCCTTAAAAATGATTTGTTATTTAAAAAAAATTTGAAAAATATTTTTGTTTTAAACACTTTTAAAATACACTTGAACATAATGATTACAAAAAATAAACCTCATATTCCTTCTTTGATGATTGTAGTGACGATCTCAAGTATTCGATATTCAATTATCTCATCCGTTCACTAACTTGTCTTCGATTGAAGATCTCGATAATGTACTTGATGATGTATATGGCAAACTAAAAACATAATGAGCAATTATAGTTTTTTCTCTTACAAATATCTCCCTTTAGATATTTCGGTACAAAATAAAAATTCGAAAAAATAACCCCTAAGACAAGTTCAATTAATATCCCTCCCAAATCTGAAAAGAAAAAGACACTTGCAACATTATCTCAACTAAAGATCTCCATCGTGTAGTCTAGGATATCATCGATGCGTAAAAATACCTAAACACATGAAGCAAAGACAAAATATAGTGACTTTAGCATGTGGTGTGTTGTCCCTCTGAATACATGCTAAATATAAGGCATTCTAAATATAGGGCAACGTGCCCTATATTTAGACAACTTGCCCTATATTTAGCATGTGGTGTGGATTGTATGTTTAGTTCTATTCGCAATAAAATGAGTTATATTTCAGTTATCCACACCACTCAATAAAATGATTCAACTACAAATATCTGAATAAAACTTAAAACATCCGTGGAACCGATTGGCTCACCAAATCCATAATAAGAGTCTCATAATAAAATGTGACGAAAAGAAAATAAATCTAACTGCTATAGCATCTAAAATAAACCACTCCAGCAGCACCTATGATAAGCACCTAAAAGTGTACATTTTATACCCCGAATAGGCGCATTTTAGTTGCTAATTCTCGACAAAATGGGTCCTATGCGCGTTTTTGTCTATTGTGGAGGCTTGATTGCAGTTGTGGTTTCAAAAGCGTTATTTCAAGGCAAATTGCATAAAAAAATGGCTAAATCCCGATTCCCGTGCCAAAATCTAGCCCTAATCTATCCCAGACCTGGCCTAAAACTACCCAGAGCCCCGTGTGTGTGTTGAATTTGTACTTTTAATAATTTTTAGATTTTTATTTGAGTCGTTTTAATATTTATAATTTATTTTATATTTTTATTTAGAGTCTTGTATATATTTTTTGGATTTATTTTTGTTGGTTCTTTTTAATATTTCTTTAGGTGTTGGTTTCATTTTTTTTATTTGATATTTATTTTTAATTTTTTAGTTTTATTTAACATTATATTTTTAGGATTGATTTATTTTGTCTTTTATTAGAAATTTAATTTTTATTTTATATTTTCTTTAGTTTTATTTTATTAGGATTTTAATTTTTAGTTTTATTGATTTTAAATTTTAGTTTTGTCTTAGTTAGTTAGTTTTAAGTCTTTTGTTAGTTAGAAGTTAATTTTCTAGCTTGATTTGATTTTATATTTTCTTTTCTTTTTAGATTTTATTAGGTTATCATCTTAATTTTTAATTAGATTTTTTTTTATGTTTTTAGTTAGCTCTTAATTTTTATTGGGTACAAAAATTAAACACACACATAAACCCGCTCACACCCCACTCCCATGCACCTCACACACACACAAACACAACCCCTAGCACACCCTAACAATTCTACACTAACATACACCTTACTACTCCCAAACAACTCACACCCAAATACTATACACCCTCACCACACATAAACATACCCACTTCATCTTCCCCACCACACACCCAACTCTCTTTCCACCATAACCAACAATCCTAAGCTTTTCCCATTTCCTCACCATCCAACTCCATACCCGGAGCTACTCAACGCCGACTAGCCTAATGCCCGAATCCTTGACCCATTATCGGACTACCCTTGATCCGGTCGCAGGAGAGCCTTACCCAAATCAACCCCACAACCCACCTACCCCTTACTCCGGTGTCCTAACCTGAACCCGTGACCCGACCTGATCAAATCCGATGACCCACCTGTTATCCTCGACCCAGCACCCCCACACACCCATTTCAACATTAGCTACGATCCACATAAATTCCTTACCTATCCAACCCGCAACCCATAGCCAGACCTCTCAAACCCGAACCTAACAACAATCGATCCCAGCTCCCGTATTTGAAACCCACCTTTCCCATTATTCAAGACCCATTTCCCTTCTGTAACAACCCTCACTTTTGAGAGCCTATTTTACATTTATTTACTATGTGTAGTAATTATATATAAATGATGGAATGTGGAGTAAATATTAATTCAATGTGGAAAAGGTTAATATTTACTGAAATGTTGTATGATTACCTGATGAGTAGGTAAAAATATCCATGTTGTAATTGATGGTGTCATAAGATATAAAATGACATTTTGGTTTAATATGAAACTGGAACTTAAAATGAGTTATAAAATTTCCAAATGATAATTTGGAGGGTGTAGTTAGTCCCGGTAGGTGCGAGACAGTCAAAATAAGTGCCATATTGCATTTTGGTATTTCGGGCACTTTTGACTGGTTATAGCTTAAATGTGTAGTTGCGTATCATTATATCGTGTATTGATCATTTAAGTTGGGCATTTTAGACTAATACCCCAATTTAGTCTTGCTAGCCTTATTATTTCTCTTCATTTCTTTTAAGTCCATTTGAGCCCTAGAGAGAGTAGAGAGAGGAAGAGAACTTGTGGAGAAAAAGAGAGAATTGGAGATTCAAGCTTGGATTGTTGCCTCCACCCAAATCAAATCTGAATTTTCAAAATCAAGGCAAGTTATCTACTTGCTACTATATGATTTAAGTTGATTAGTTAGCATTGTTAGTTGTGGATTAGTTGTGATTTAATTTAGTTAGGGCTTTTTGTGGATTTATGGGTATTAAACCCTTGGGAAGTTGATTTGGATGATAAATGTTGTTAAAGATGGAAGATAGATATATTTATGATATATGGGTTGGAATTTATGATCTTGGTTTGGTTAGTTTTGGGTTTAAGGAGAAATTTGGAGTTCAAGATTCCATAGACAAACTTGGCTTTTTCGCAGGGGCGAATCGATTCGGCCCCTGGGGCAAATCGATTCGCATAGAAGCAGTTTTCCAGGTCTGTGTACCCGAATCGATTCGGGTTAAGGCCGATTCGATTCGGCAGTTGCAGAAAGTTGAGTTTGTTTTCTGAACCGATTCGCTTTCAGAGCGAATCGATTCGGTAGGGCAAATCGATTCAGCCCTTAGGGCGAATCGATTCGGTTCCTGCAGTTTTGAGTTATTTTCTTATTTAATTTTTAACCTTTTTCTTTAGGCTTAGGACCTAGGAACCTTCTTGAATGAAGTAAACTTAGAGTCCTAGAGTATTAGTTAAGTTTGGTCGCCACCCTAGACTAGAATTGGGTCATCTGGGGTTTATTCCGGGGAGGTTTAAAGTAATGTTAAGGCATTACTTCTTTTATTGAATTTTAGAAGTTAGGAGTTTGAATGCCCAAGCTTGGAGACTTTAGGGGCTTATCGAAGTTATATGATCATTTGGAGACTAAGTCAGGACTTGTAATTTGAGGAATATTAATGATAATATTCGATGCTGATAGGTTCGAATAAAATGAACCAAATTATAAAATGATGATAGGTTCGAATAAAATGAACCAAACACATGGATAATGGAAATGGAAATTGGTAACGAAAATTGAATATGAAAAATGAGATTTAAAATGTAAATGATAATTTACTGGTACACACCCTCTCTAAATGACATCATAAGGGAAGTTCGCGCGTGAGGTGATGCCCCCTGGCTAATGAATGCAGGGTGGATATAGTCCTAGGCCATGTGAGCGTTTGTGTTGTATATATTTCTGCGATGGGTAGGTAATTCCGGGTGTGGTTATGACTACCCCGCAGGCACATGGCCGCTTCTCGACGTGTTGCGTTATAGGTGCCCAGGTTGTCTTATATGTTAGACCCTGGAAGATGATGGTCATTTAGGGGCGCGCCCAGTGGGGAGACTCAGAGGGGCGATCGTAGAATCGTTATATGTATATGAATATAACCTTTCTGCATCAAGTGGGACTTGATGGTTGTTAAACGCCATAAAGAGCGTATGATAAATGCCATAAAGAGCATGGATACGTGCCACAAAGAGCATGTGATTGATATATGTGCCATAAAGAGCACCTGATATATATTGAATTCCTGTTAAGGAATGGTAAGATAAAAATGGAAATGATGATTAATGATGGAAGTTTTAATTAATGAAGTGAATATATATCTTCTTGATTAAACTGAATAAAAGCTTGTTTTCCTATTAAGCAATGTAAAGGGGAAATGGTATTATGATAAATGAGAAAGGTTTTTAATTGAAGATAATTACTTATAATTCTCTTGTGTAAATAATTTACATTTCATAATTAGTTAAAATGTCTTATATTGTAATGTAAGTTTTACATGCTAGATAACATGCCATATTATCATCCTTATCATTCATGCATAACTGTTCATACCTATCATGCTTCTTATTCTGCTGGTGATCACATAAACCCGGCCCTAACCGGTTCATTTTCCTTGTTGTGTATATGATTGTATCCGCTCAGGTGCTCCGCCGCAAGGGCCCCCGAATCGATATTCCCATTCCTTTGTTTTTGTCGGGCTGTAAGATTTTACGAATTATTACAGGACATTGAATTAGACGCCTTCATCTTTGTGATCTAGATATAATTGGGTCTTAACTCGGGCGTGTGGCCCAAACTTTTGTATTTGATTCATGAATGTATTACGTAAGATATTTAAATTATTGTATTACATTGTATGTAGCTGTGGACCGACAGCCTATTCGATCCTCTTGTGTATTCGTTCCAGATGTAATATATATACTCTTTTGGAATTCCACTTGCTTGTCAGATTGGGTTGTTTAATTTATATTTTTAACTTGTTCTAAGACTAAATTCTAAACTTTTTGGCAACCCGTTTTCTGATTTATTGGGTGGTTTTCCCATATCCTCAGTTTATTGTTGTGATGCTGAGAATGATTTCCATCCATGATTCCTGTTACATTTGAGTATCGGGCGGGCCACCCCTTATCTCGGATCGCGGGTTGTCACACCTTCTTCCATTTCTTAACTCCCAAACCAACCCGATTTCTATCTGCTTGTGTCCAAGAATAAAACAAAATAAAACTCACCCATTGACCTTTATTTCCCTTTTCATGCCAAACCTTTTATCCCCACATCCAAAGCATCTGCATTTGTCCAAAAATAGAAGTCACATAATAATTTTACCCACTTTTTTCCTAAACTACCCTCAACCATATCCCCATGTAATCTCTTATAAAAGAAGACTCTTCATTTTTCAGCAAGAAGCTACCAAACGGACAGTGCAAGAGAGAGTAGTGTAGTTTTTAGTTTAAGAGCTCCATTTTTGGAGCACAAATTTTTGGTTCTGTTTTTATTTTTTTATTTTCTATTTTTTATATAGTGACTCGAGTGTGAGGTAGATTATTTTTGTAAGATACAAATTGTGAGTTGAGTGGCATTATTTTTAGTGTTGTGAAACTCAAATTGGTGAGTTAGTATTCATGTCAAAGCATGGGATTTGAATGAAAATTTGAGGAGAGTTGGTTTTTTTTTGTTGTTATCTCTTAGCTTATTTATATTATGACTCTTATTGTGTCATTATTACATTTTATATGTAATAAGAGCAAAATGAGAGGCTAAAGACCCCATTTAAGGGGTGAGAGGGAACCTTTAACTTAATTATTTTTATTTTTGGTTTGTTTATTTATTATGCCCTTTTGAATATTAATATTAAAATTTTACAGTTTATATTTACGCCTCGAGAGAGGGTGAATTATTTTTGAGAGAAAATCGTAAATTCAAATTATAATATTTATTCATTAATTAAACTAGAGATAGGCAATTTTTGAATGATATTGTAGTTTGAATTTCTCAACTCTAAAACTTTTTTTTTATGGTTTAAATGCTTCCAGTAAATTTTTCCTAGCGGGTGATTTACCATAAAATGTTTAAATCTAATTTTTGTGAGTATGTGAAATTTAATATTAATCTTCTCAAAAGACTATATGTAAATTTACATTTGCAACGAGAGTTGATGTGTGAATTTATATATGTTTTGGGGTATTTCAAATAGACAAACTAATTAATGAAAATAAATATCTTAAGTGGTGAAGTTTAATCCCTTGAATTATCTCACAATTGTTTTCTCCTCATATTTAGTTCACTTTACCATTTTCTTTATTTATTAGTGTAGTTTTAATTTTAGTTCATAATTGTTTAAAAAAAAATCATACTTAGTCTTCATTTTGCTCTTGTCCATATTAAGGAGCGCGGATTGACCCCTTACTTGTCAATATACAATTTTAGTGTGTTTGAAGGTACCAAAAGGAATTTTTTATTGACCGTCTTTACTCTACAACGACATATACCACAAAGGCATGTTATCAAATGGCACCGTTGCCAGCTTTTTAAGTGTTGGACTTTGCTTAAACTTTGGCGATTGACTTTTCACGAAGTGCCGTTGCCGACTTTTCGAGTTGAGGAGTGTTTTGAAGACTTGTACATTTGTTCATTTGTATTGGGATATTGAGGCCTTGTACATTTATTCGTGGTGCTTTGGACACCAATTATTTGTAATAATTAATTAAAAGAAAAGAAAAACGGAAAACGGGACAAGGTAGAGAGAGTGCCCTTGGAGTGGAATTTTAAATCCTCTTTACTTTGGGTCCGTAGGACTCCCGGGGATGACTGAAGTTAGGCGAACTTTCCTCCGGTCGACTCATCTCGGTCTTCACGCTACGTGTGTAATACCTGGAGGAGGTAAATTTCTTTATCACTTGCGCCTCTCCTGTTAGCGAGTCCATTTATTATTTGGCTCTTTTCTCCTATGTGATTTTATTTTTTCATAGTCTTACTTGAAATGGTTTGATGAATTAATGGAATTAAGACCTAAACCCGATCTTTGAAACGAGAAGGCATTTCATCACCCGACTCAATCACTTAACTCCACTTTCTTGTTAGCCCATGCCATCACTTAATTAAAATTAATCAACTAAAAAGCCAAGTAGGAGCACAATTTTTCACAGGCGACGTATAAGATTCCGTGCTTTTTCTCGCCCGCGAAGTAAGAAAATTTGACTACCCATTCACTTAATTGAAGATAAAAATTGGTTACGTGCTAATTAGGATTTTCCTTCGCCTGTATGTGTCTAATTCTAATCCTTTGGCAGTCGATTTTATGTGCTTTGTTAGTGTGTGTTTCATATCGAGTCCACTTTTATCCCTTTTCAAAAATTCAAAAATATTCTCATCCTTTTTCTTATTTAAAATAATAATAATAATAATAATAATAATAAATTCAGAAACATTTTATTTATTTATTTTCCTTATTTTTCAAAAATTCAAAAAGATTTTTTTCTTATATTCAAAAATACCAAAAATATTTTCATTCTTTTTCAAAAATTAAAAAAAAATGATTTTCATTCTTTAAAAAAAAATTAAAAAGCTAAAAATACTTTTGGAGAAACCTTTTTTCCCCCTATCCATCCAGTTATGGCAGAAGAAAATACTTCATGGAACGACTTTGGCCATTTCCCATATTCGCAGTGCACCTATTGTTTCCACGCCAATCACATATCCCATGTGTGCCCGTACCTTCCTTATCCATCCGAACCCACCAGGGAACATGTGTATCCATATGACGCTGTTTCGGAACCCACTTCGGCTTATTATCCTGACATATCTAATACCGAGTGGTGTGAGCAATCAAATTATTCGTGGCGGATTGATCACCCTCCCATGCAATATGAACCCCAACCCCATGTTGAGGATTCTCTCGAGTCCTAACAGTCGTCATGGCAACTTAGTGCACGACATCCCGATCAGCCCTACCACTACCCACCCCCTGATTATCACCCATTTATCCATCACGAAGGTGCCCCTTCCGTGTATGACGAACTTGATCCCGCTCCCCACACTTCCTACGAGTATTCTCCATTTAGTCATGATACTAGTGTGTTGTGTCCACCTCACCCATCAACCATTGTCCCACCACCAACCATCACTACACCACCATCATCCACCTCCGCTCTCGAAAGCCTCTTACAACAGTTCATCCTTGAGCAAGAGCAATCAACTCAAATTCAAAGTCAAGCTATTCAAAGGCTTGAACAACGCTTAAATGAATTTGAGTGTGCGACCGAGTCGGATATTCCCTTGTCTTCACCCATTGTTGATCCCATGTGGGATGATGATGTCTCATCTTGTCACACTGATTTTGATTGTGACCAACCTAATCACCCCGAGAATTTCATAGTTGAGACCACCTCGTGGTCCGAGCCTCAAGTTGATAATTTTGTTGACTTATCCATAGCATGTGAGACTGATCCATACCCTAATAATCTAAAAGAACATAATTTCGAGGTTCACCCTTCCCTGCCATATCCAAAAGAACCCACATTTGAGGTAACCCCACCCGAATTATCCAAAAATACCCCCGAGTTTATACCTATTGCACCCCTTAAGTGTGTCCTCTAGATGCCCATTTCTTTCAGGTTAGCTCCGGCTATGAGTGCTCCCTAATACACCAAGATTGAATCGGAGATGGTTCCCCCTCCCTTGCTATGGATCCTCTCCAGCGATGTTTGGCTCACTTTGAGTCTAATATTGATGTTGATTCATATATCTCGGATCTTAATGCCTCGTTAAGCCCTTTTACCACCACGGATGGTGACCCATTTGTGGATAATTTGATCTCTTTATCACTTTATACCACACTCCCTCTTGAGGAGGACCTTGAGGATTATTCCAACCATCAAGATGAGTGTGTATCCCCTACTCTCGAGTTTTATCATCTTCCCCCACCCATTGTCTCTCCCAACCCACCTATTGTCCCACCCGACCCTCCACCATGTTTGGACCTTATACGTTTACCATTGCCACTTATTTCTATAGGTCCTTAATTGCACCCACCTTCCATATTTGAACTTCATGAGCCATTTCATGAGTTCTTCCTTCATCCCACCATCCACGAGAGTATATGTGATGTTACTCTCAACTTCCACCATCCACGAGCGTTTGTGGCGTTTATTTTTTCCATTAACAACTCCCTAGAATGTCACGATGTGATCGTTATCATCATCCATTTATAGACCGGTCATGCACTTTCTATGAGCCCCATCCCATCACTATTTCTTCACCCTTTCGCCTCCCCATCCAGCTTGAGCATCATGCTTATAGGGCCTTTTTGCCCTCACCTTCCGGCTCAATAATACCCGAGATCGATGCCTCTTAACCCTTACCCTAATCCCCACCCGCCCTTGGTCCACCGATTCTTTGCATTGTGCGATGCACTTTGCCATACAAGTGCATTGACCCTTTTAGCCTTTATCCAATAAGACTGACGCTTCAGTCTAATTTGGGGGTGATTATCATCACCCCATTTTTCTGCTGCCTCGTATTTTCATAGATCTTATCTTTAGGGTGAGAATGGTTCGGTCTGGCTGAAGACGTTAAGATTAGCGCTACCAGGAGGCAGTCCGCAGTTTCTTAAACGAGTCTCATCCTGTTTGGGGGTGGTGTTTAACACCCCCCCTATGCTTTGCATATTTATAGACTTGTACACAGTTTTATCTTATCATTTATTCAGATTTCTTTTTGGCTACATCTGTCCACTTCAATAGTGGTTGATTATGGAATCTCTTTCCTCCCTTATACTTTCAATTTTAAAAACCATTTTACTCAACATCGAGGACGATGTTCCTTTTTGTTTTGGGGTGGGGAATTTTATGAAAATCGTACCTCTTTTGAAAAAATTTCGATCTCAAAACCTGATTTTTAAAATTTTCGTGCAGTTTCTTTCATCTCACTCATTCACGTGAATTTTCTATCATCCATCTTTTAAGTTTAGGAATCAAGCCAGAGGATATTTTTTTCCAAATAGCTTACATAATACGTCCCAAGGCATTTTGCACTATGAATTTCTAGACTCAACAAAATTTGCGCACTTATCACGTCAATACGGTTAGAGTTGAAGAGTATTGCAATTCTTAAAAGAACCTTAAGGATCACTAGTAGAGACTTTAGCTTGTGATATTTGTGCCTTTCACCTTTCAGAGTGTTTTACGCAATCTCCGAGTCACAAGTTGATTCAACTTCTTTTGGGTCCGCACTTAAATCGTTGTATGATCTCATCATTCGTCATTAAAAAATTTGGCTTGATCATTGAGAACGACATATTTTTTTAGTTGTAAGAAACACGTGTCTTGAAGTTTGTCCCGATCACCAAACTTTCATCCATACACACACCATTTACCATTCACTTCATCCATTACCTTCCCATATTATTTCATATTCCACATTCACATCTATTCCCCTTATCATCCATATACCCCACTCCATCTATATATCATACATTAATTTCTTCTTGAAAAGGAGTATTTTTAAATGTAAAATGTCTTCAGTGTTGAGAGTACAAAAAAAGAGAGAAAAAACAAATAAATAGAAAAATAGAAAAAAAAAGAAGAAAAAAATTCAAAAAAAATAGAAAAGAAAAAAAAGAGTTTGTAGTTAGTTCTTGTGTAATAAAGACATTTGTTCTTCAAGTATAGAATACTCTTCTCGCATATCCATCCATCTTTCATCCATCCTTCATCCATCCTTACCTCATCTCATCCCATCCATATCCATCTCATTTTATTTCCCCCTCACCAATTAAAAATCCATATTTTCCCCAGGTGTTCAAGCAAATGAAAGTCAACGTGGTGAATAACTCGACGTTCTCACTATAGTGAATAGCATTCGTGCATGAGATCATTTTTCTTTCTAAATGTTCTTTCTTTCTTATATGTGTGTGAGCCTTTTGAACTTGCTTACATTTACTCACCTCCTCACAAACAAGAGCGATACACTTACCCTAATCTCGTGAGTTCATTTCAGAGAGCTATATTCAGTGAGATTTTGAAGTTGAAACGTTGATTCCGAAAATGCGATCTAGGAATTAATCTTGTGATACTCGACCCGTTTTGAATAATTCACACTTCACACGTTGAGTTCTAGGAAGGATGTGACTTGAGTATATACTTAACTAACCTTTTTATGCATTCTAGCTTGTATTCCTCAAAACATTTATCTCATGATGGATTGTGCGATCATTCTATGTCTAATAAGAGATAGACTGCCCGTTTGAAAATAAAGAATTTTGTGGGTATATTCCCTACAAACCCTCACGAGACAAAACTCGTCCTGTAGGGAAACTCATAGGTTTAAAGTCTTATTGCACATGCTAAGTGCAATTGCAAGTACCCGCGAAAGTGGTACACTTTTGGTTTCTTATCTTTCTCTTTCTCTATATCTTTTTGCTCGAGGAATAGCAATGTTCTGTTTAGGGGTGGTGTGATAAGTACCCAAAAGTGTACATTTTATGCCCCGAATAGACGTATTTTAGTTGTTAATTCTCAACAAAATAGGTCTTATGCGTGTATTTGTCTATTGTTCAGACTTGATTGTAGTTGCGGTTTCAAAAGTATTATTTCGAGGCAAATTGCATCAAGAAATGGCTAAATCCCGATTCTCGTACCTAAACCTAGACCAGACCTGGCCTAAAACTACCCCGAGCCCTGTGTGTTGAATTTGTTCTTTTAATAATTTTTAGATTTTTATTTGAGTTGTTTTAATTTTTAGAATTTATTTTATATTTTTATTTAGAGTCTTGTATATATTTTTAGGGTTTATTTTTGTTGTTTCTTTTTAATATTTCTTTAGGTGTTAGTTTTATTTTTTTATTTGATCTTTATTTTTAATTTTATTTAGATTTATATTTTTAGGATAGATTTATTTTGTCTTTTATTAGAAATTTAATTTCTATTTTTATTTTGTATTTTCTTTATTTTGTATTTTATTAGGATTTTAATTTTTAGTTTTATTGATTTTAGTTTTTAGTTTTGTTTTAGTTAGTTAGTTTTAAGTCTTTCGTTAGTTAGAAGTTAATTTTCTAGTTTGATTTGATTTTATATTTTCTTTTGTTTTTAGATTTTATTAGGTTAGCATCTTAATTTTTAATTAGATTTTTATTTTTATGTTTTTAGTTAGCTCTTAATTTTTATTGGGTGCAAAAATTAAACACACATATAAACCCACCTACACACCACTCCCATGCACTTTACACACACATAGAAACACAACCCCTAGCACACCCTAACAATCCTACACTCACATACACCTTACTACTCCCAAATAACTCACACCCAAATACTATACACCCTCACCACTCACAAACATACCCATTTCATCTTCCCCATCACACACCCAAGCATCTTTCCAACATAACCAACAATCCCTAGCTTTTCCCATTTCCTCACCATCTAAACACCATCTAAATCCATACCTGGAGCTGCTCAACGCCGACCAGCCTCATGCCCGAATCCTTGACCCATTACCGGACTACCCTTGCTCCAGTCGCCAGAGATCCTTACCCAACTCAGCCCCGCAACCCACCTACCCCCTACTCCGGTGTCCTAAGACGAACCCGTCACCCGTCGTGATCAAATCCGACGACCCACTTGTTATCCTTGACCCAGCACCCCCTCACCTCCATTCTGACATTAGCTGCGACCCACACAAATTCCGGACCTGTCCAACCCACAACCCATAGTCGGACCTCTCGAACCCGAACCCAACAACAATAGTTCCAGTTCTTAGATCCGAAACCCACCTTTCCCATTATTAGAGACACATTTCTCTTCTTCCATTTCTTAACTCCCAAACCAACCCGATTTCTACCTACTTGTGTCCGAGAATAAAACAAAACAAAACTCACCCATTGACCTTTATTTCCCTTTTCATGCCAAACCTTTTATCCCCACATCCCAAGCATCTGCATTTGTCCAAAAATAAAATCACATATTAATTTTTATCCTCATTTTTCCTAAACTACCCTCAATCATATCCCCATGAAATCTTTTATAAAATAAGACTCTTCATTTTTCAGCAAGGAGCTACCAAACGAACAGTGCAAGAGAGAGAATAGTGTACTTTTTAGTTTAGGAGCTCCAATTTTTTTCTGTTTTTATTTTGTTATTTTCTATTTTTTATATAGTGACTTGAGTGTGAGGTAGATTATTTTTGGAAGATACAAATTGTGGGTTGAGTGACATTATTTTTAGTATTGTGAAACTCAAATTCGTGAGTTAGTATTCATGTCAAAGCTTGGAATTTGAATGAAAATTTGAGGAGACTTGTTTTTTTTTGTTATCTCTTAGCGCATTTATATTATGCCACTTATTGTGTCATTATTATATTTTATATGTAATAAGACCAAAATGAGAGGCTAAATACCCCATTAAAGGGGTGAGATGGAACCCTTAACTTAATTATTTTTATTTTTTGTTTGTTTATTTATTATGCCCCTTTGAATATTAATATTAAAATTTTCCAATTTATATTTACGCCTCGAGAGAGGGTGAATTATTTTCGAGAGAAAATCATAAATTCAAATTATAATATTTATTCAATAATTAAACTAGAGATATGCAATTTTTGAATGATATTGCAGTTTGAATTTCTCAACTCTAAAACTTATTTTTTTTATGATTTAAATGCTTTTAGTAAATTTTCCCTAGCGGGTGATTTATTAGAAAATGTTTAAATCTAATTTTTGTGTGTATGTGAAATTTAAATATTAATCTGCTAAAAAGACTATATGTAAATTTACATTTGCAACAAGAGTTGATTTGTGAATTTATATATGTTTTGGGGTATTTCAAATAGACAAACTAATTAATGAAAATAAATAGGTTAAGTGGTGAAGTTTAATCCCTTGAATTACCTCACAATTGTTTTCTCCTCAAATTTAGCTTATTTTACCATTTTCTTTATTTATTAGTGTAGTTTTAATTTTAGCTCATAATTAGTAGTATACGTATCCCTTCATAATTATTTAAAAAAAAATCATACTTAGTCTTCATTTTTCTCTTATCCATATTAAGGAGCGCGAATTTACCCCTTACTTGCCAATATATAATTTTAGTGTGTTTGTAGGTACCAAAAGGGATTTTTGATTGACCGTCTTTACTCTACAACGACATATACCGCAAAGGCGTGTTTTCAACCTCCAAGATGCATCTCCAAACACTCCTATGCAGATACTTCAGCACTAATACCTGAAAAAATGTTAGTCAACGTACAGGGTCAGAGTCCCAAGCATGAATACACATTACTCCCCTCAATTAGGGTCCGTAAATCCAGACAGTAGCATTATACTTGATAATTATCACAATATAATATTTTAAATTTAAACGAGATGATTAATAACGATGCGAGTAAATAAACGATACATGCTAAAATATGCAACTATGCTACCCCAAAGTCTATGTCTAATTACTCATTTTATCAAAAGCAATCTTCTAATTTAATTCAATTCATCTGATTAGTTATTTTCTTCATTAATATCAGTTGCGGGACTCCCGCCTAACATTTGACTCCATTTTATCCATGGGACTCCCACTTAAAGCTTTATCTCATATTATTTTCTTGGTTGTGGGATTACCATTGTTCTACATCACATACATTAGCCACACTATGGTTAGTCATCCCCGTTCACTATCATCTCTGCACACACTCGTGAGGTTTCATGCACGACACGTCACTATCGCCCGTCAGCCCGTTTAACTGTCAGCACGAACATACTCATGATGCCAACACACACCCATGATGATATAGCCAGTCAACTCGTTTAACTGTCATCCCTGCACATACTCTCGCCGCAAATATATTTTAATATCTATTTTATTATCTTACATATTAATTCTTAATTTCTCATTTTCTCATCATCATATTTTTATTCATCCCACCTTTATTATCGACATGAGATCCTCAAAACACCCTAAGTCCCATACATAAGGTCTTCAAAACACAAATACGCCCTACCCTATGATATAGGATGAATTTATATCAGTAATCTTTCCCTAGTCCTAAGACTAAGCTAACGAATCGATGTAAAAATCGGCCCCACCTTGGAATATCCCATCCATAAAACTCTACACTAACTAGTCTCATACCTAGAAAATGTTAACCTGCGACTAAGGTGTGACACCCCGCCTAATAAAATACCGGGCGATCAATACTGTACCAATTAAAAGAGGAGTCTCATATGGTTAATTCTTAGCATCACTTTCGAAAACCAATTTAATTACTAATAACCTATTAGGCTGGCGTCAAAATTTTATTTAACTAATCTTTTTAACCAAACCATTCAGTTAAAACTTATGAAACTGATACGAAAAATAACCAAACACTCGGCTTAACATAATACAACCAAATTGAATGCCGCACTAAAAAGACAGTAAAAGTATAAATGAATATAATGGGGCTTTCAGCCCGAGTGTTACTACAATGCTTCCTATCTAGATAACAAGAATAGAAGCGTCTAAATTTAAACTTGCATGCATCCACAGCTGCTGCAGCAACGTCTGGCTCGAAAGAATCATCATCCAGGCGTCCCTGTGTCTGGACACCTATATATATATATATATATCAAAAGAGGGGAAAATAGATAAACGGGTCAGATCCCGAGTTGTGAAAATATTTTTCAAGTGCATAAATGCTATATTTTTAAAATATGATTTATCCCATATTTAAATTGGTATCGCACTCCCATGAGATACCCTTCATCCCTCTTCTAATAGTGCACACCTATCGCATACCTACTAAATAACCAAGTTAAGCTACCCTGCCTAACTAATCCGTTTAACCAAATATCTGAAAATCCCTATAAACACGAGTACTAAGGGCTAAACTTCTCCCCATTCTCAACACTGCGCCACGTTCGTGCATGGGGTGTCACGCGATGCGAAATCCAAACAAGGAACCCCTCCGATACACTACTACCTGGCAATGTCGATCGTCGGGATCCATTAGGCCCTCAGTACAAAACGTATATATATACTCATATAAATCCATACATATAATACTCACTTTAGTATACAAATCACAATTTAAGTCCGGATAAAATCTCCCGGAATGAGAATAAATCCTTATTCATTTTTCTCTTTACATTAGTTAGAGATATATGATATCTTGTCCTCATATACAAGCAATATACTATACACAACAAGTATAAAAATCAGCCTACCGAGCTATAACTCGAGGAAGCAGTTTCTCAATGCTATCGTCTTCCACCAAGGAATTACTCATATACCATCCTGGGTACCGGCGATCGAAATCTCACACCGACTTGGTAAAAAAAAAATCACAAAGTATGGAAAGCGGTCATAGTTTCTCCCCGGAAATGAGAACGAAACATACCCACCACGTCTCACCCCTAATAAAAATCACACAATATAAAATGGATGCTATGACCTGGGGACTATATGCTCCCTGCTCCTCAAGCCAGGGGCCTCACCCACATCGCGCAACTTCCCATGATAGCATTAGAGGGGGTATGCTTCACATAAATATACCATTCACACATATATATATTTATAAATATATCATATATAAATTGTAACAACTCCTGTATATATAGTATATATCACTTCTCAATATATACATGGCTATAATTGCCAATCTCTATAGCGATAGACAATAACCCCGAATGCTACCACTCGTAATAACATTTAGGTACTCGCACACGTACGATACTTAACCCAAAAGTATTCTCTCACTTGATATATAATTTTTACCTTAATCACTGTTAAGGATTTATATACTCACCGAATTTACCAAGTCGTAATAATTAAATAAGTATACCCTAAACTTATTCAAGTCCCATAGGTATCGCGCCTCTTATGATAACCGTCGTCAATAGACGTATCGAGTAATCGCTAAAGCATCTTAGCCCTTATCCTCAATTTCCATCCTACTCACATCCTAGGATTTTATTCCAAACATATAGGAATATATTTATATGTATAATCACCCATCGAAATAATTTCCCGAATGCTACTCATCCTAAAGACCTTAAATTAGGAAACCCTCATATTTCACCTTTAATTAACCTAAAGTATACACCTCACTACCATAATAGTTTAGAGGTCCTTTCGCTACATTTAGGAACCCCAAATATTTAACTCCTTAATTCCATTAAGTCCTAACCATCCATAATACCCTAAATAGGAAGGCCCTTTAAGTTTTAAAACCCAAAGGGAAAAGGAATAAAAATCCAATTCTTGGGCAGAAAACAGAGTGCCGGTCAATCGGACCCTGACCACTAATCCACCGCGGGTTGTGATTTTGCCTTGCTGCGAAATCAGTAGTCCCTTTTCCCCTTACCCGATCGACCGGCCATAAGGGCGCGGTCGACTGGTCATACTAGTTAGGTCAGCTATTTCCCATTTTGGACAAAATCCAAAATTCCAAACACCCAATATATCAACCCAAACTCCATTCTTATGGTTTCTAATCTCAACCAACAACACTACAATCATCTAAACATTAATTTCTATCTAACACATCAATTATTTGGGGGATTAAACCAATTTTCTTATATTTCAACCCCAAAATCCTTAAAGCCCTAGTTTTACCATTTCCCCCATTTTAATTCATTTCTACCCTCCATTATCTTGGATTTAACACTAGAAATCATTAAGAGTTTACACTACATCAATTTGTAAACTCATACACAAACTACCCAAATTTATTTTAAGGGTTCTAATCCAAAATTTTATAGTTTACCAACTATAATATGAGATATATACACTAAATGAAATAAAGCAAGTAAACACTTGCCTCGAGGATAAAATTCGATGACCTCGAGTCGAATCCCACAGAGTTTGGCTGAAATCTCCTTTTCTCTCCTCTTTTCTCTCTTCCTTTCTTCTCCTCTTTCTTTTCTCTCTTTTCCTTTCTTTCTCTCACTCTCTCGTGCCTTATATAGAGAGAAATAAGGGTTTATCCCTTATAAACCCAAAAATGACTCACTTACTAAATTGCGAGTCCCTACCGGTCCAAAAATTCTCAAAACCTAAACACTACTTCCGGATACTCTATTCTGACTATCTCGGCCCTTTCGAAACCCACCGCACACTTGAAATCTCCATCTGAGTCACTTAACTACGATTCACTAATTAAACCCAGCACATCTCCATACGGGTTTTCCAATTAAAATATTGTCCTTTGTCGATTTACCCAATCGCGACATGTAATTAAAATATTCTAACTCATTTATTTACTCCCAAAAGTAAATGTAGCACACATCGAAAATCATCTAACCCTCGTAAACTCCAAAAATTATTATTCACAAAAATTCTCCAATTTTCGAATTACACCTATTTGTGTAATTTAAATGTCCATAAAAGTGAGGGGTATTACATTCCCCCCCATTCACAACGGAATTTCACCCCCAAAATTCGGATACGACTGATACTTACCTAGGATCACGAATCACTCCACATCCTAATGCATAAAAGTGGAATGGTACTAGTCCAATGGCACTCAACCATACACTCGTTCAGTACTCACTGATCTCAAGGTTTATACTCTACTACAAGCTTATCTATATCTCCATATTCTACAATGCGACCTCGTCATAAGATTGACTCTAACGTCACGTCGCACCTAGTTCTTTTATAAGTGCATATAAAGAAAAAGAGCTTATAATGAGAATTTAACCGTCTCGATCCCATCTGAGAAACCACTACTCTAGGCGTCTGTTACTCTAGGAGTCTGTTCATCTACCTCACGACGTGGAATTTCCCTTTAAAAGGAAACTACAGTAACGCTTGATTATTCTCGTCAGTCTCATCGATTAGTTTTAGGCGTGCTACCTCTTATTGCCCCCATACACTTGGATTATCGCGTACCTCTTACGACGTTCCATCCACAAACTTCAATCTCACTTATAACTGCTCCACAGTATAATCCTCAACTTTATATACTACGCTAGCTCTATTTTGAGCGATATATAAAATCAACTTAGACCATACACCTTTTAACCCGTGCCTATTTGCACAACCATTGTAAAGGTTCGACACGTAACACTCTCTCTAACCAAAGGGGCCTCAATTCCTCGATGTAGTACTAACACATGGGTTTTCCTAACCCGAAAAATTCAAAATTCAATTCTTCCTATACCTGGAAATCAAATCCTTCTTAAAGTCAACCCACGAATCTTCTTGTGGTTAACTCACCATAATCTCCTTATATAGGCACCACTAGTCCTTATGGCCTTACTTCCCAAATAACCCTACGATCAAAGTGTTTCCAACACATGTAAAATGAGTACTATCCTAACCAAATCCCTAGTGCCCAAAACTTCTCTCGACTTCCGACATTTGCTTGGTTTCATACGTGGAACAGCTTGCAAAGCAAAATCAAGACAAGGAACCCTCCCGTTACACTACTTCCTCGCATCGTCCATCATCGAGATATAACGGTCTAAGGCACACCAGCGGAACGTCCTAAATCCTACATTGCTAACCTATTAACGTACCTCTACCACTCTATCGTTCCATCTTGGAAAAATGGAAAGTCTAACTAATCGAGGCGCCTACTCTCTTCAAATATGTTATGAACATCCCAAAATATACTACCTCCGAAATTGCCTTTTTAATCAAGGCCTGGCTATGAGACTTAAATCAATTTCCTTTATCTTGCCTCACCCACATACTTGCGATGAGAGAACCATTTAAGTGCTTCTCCATAGCACTTCTATCGCCATAAGCATACAATTAGAACACAACTCTCAGTTTATAGTGTTTTCTCTACATTAGGTGACTTATCGCCAAAACCAACATCCTTACAACCCATAACATCTCTCCACTTCCAACGTCGTTAAGGTTCAAGCGTGGAGCGTCTCACAAGCTAAATCCAAATAAGGAACCCCTCCTATACACTACTACTTAACTTTGTCGGCTGTGGAGGTCCGTTAGTTTCAAATATGGAACTGGGAAAATCCTATCCCACCTATCAACAAAATGTGGTTAGAGCTCCTATTTCGTATAGGAGCCATACCGCATAACGCTCATACTAACACTAAGTCCTTGCGCAAATAATAACAAGCTTAAACTCAAAGCTTAACACTAAATTTTGCATACCTTGAATCATATATATAAGGTTGCCACGCACTCAAATCATGATAATGAAACATCTGCTCAACGAAATTCCATTTACCCATATAGTAAAGGCGAACTCAATCTGTATCCGGCTGATATATCGGAACAACAACCTGTTCCACCCTGGAACAACGATTATGATAGTCTTGCCATCATTAGCCCGCTATCGCTTCGATAATACAATAATATTACTCTTATAATAGTACTATACTCGTATAACACATACAAAACGAGTAGTACAAACCAAATACAATTTCAAAATAGAACCCCGCTACCGCGTAAAAAACATATAGACATACACTATATAATGGTATCAATACCGCTAGTAAACTCGAATCACACATGAATCTAGGGCTATCAAAATATAGCGACTCTATCTAGCCACGCAAAATATACCTCGTTCCGCCAAGGAAAAAATTCGTAACAACATTATTGCCAATTACCCTGGCTACTCCAAATGGTTCCCAAACATGGTACACTTGCCCTAACTGAACCCCAAAACTACTTTAACCAATGCCCCATTTACTCACCCTACTCTTGTCCTTTAACTCCTACTGGGCAGGGACTAACCGTGTGGTTCTACACTCCACATTGCAACATTCTCCATTTTTGGACACCCTGACCATGTTAAGGTTATCAGTACCTCGGACTCTATAGCCTCGATCCTGACAATCGCCTTCATAATTCCCTTAACTTATTTGTTAAAAGGAAACTCCACTACCGGCCTTAACAACCCTGTTTCAATGAACTCCCCATGTGGATGTCCACCAATGGGGTTCCACTAACACACATTCTCAGTCTTTACCTTTGGACTTGATTCTTTAACTCCTCCAGCCCCAACCCTCATGGAATCAATTAACATTCCCTATATAAGAGGCACGACATTGCCCTCACTTATAAGAAGTCCGGGTAAAATCTCTCTAAACATTAGCAACACTTATGAGTGAGCCTATCATTCCTCCGAAGGACTCTGTCTTTATTGTACCTACCTTAATTAGGTATAAAGTTCACTTATCCATATAACTCTTTATTCACTGTCGGCCTCTGACCGATCCTTATGTGAATAGTCCAGAAACTGAATTCTCTTCATTCCCAATAAACCAAAGGAATTTGCGGTTCAAACCGTCCGTGAGATCCCTCTATGAGCAAAATATCATGCTCCCCCAAATATGGTGACCACCGTTCCCAGCATTTCAAGATTGCTCCCACGAGTGAATTTTTCCTCAAATTTTCACATAGGGGTATTTCCATACCCTGCTCTAAGCCAAAGCTCCCGAGCCTTCTACTTTCACTGAAACACGTTACACTTACTCCGTATAACTTAACTCCAACGTATGGTCCTTATCAAAGACCTTCTTATACCTTTTTCCCAATTTACTTCACTGGCTAATTCAAGTTTAGCACCACTCTCTACTACAGCGGTACTTGGATACTCATAACTACTATACTGTAGTAGTCATTGTAACCATCCTTGAAAAATGACACAAGGAGAGTGACCTCTATTGGTCCTGGTCTCCAATTTCAACTTATAGCTCCATCTAAGCCCTACCTCCTGCCGCCTTTGAAATGGTCTTCTGTGGTCGTCCTTCATCGATCAGCACATGAGTCTCGAACGGGCATGTAAAAGGTTTACTATATTCTTATATAATAGTAGGAGAATGAAATATCATAAGAGGAATCAACAATCCTAATCCTAAGGCTCTATATCAAATCGAGAGCAATGCTGAAAGCATAGTACATCCGCACAGATTCCCAAGGACACTAGAACCTGATGCTCTGATACCATCTGTGACACCCCGCCTAATAAAATACCGGGTGATCAATCCTGTACCAATTAAAACAGGAGTCTCATATGGTTCATTCTTAGCATCACTGTCGAAAACCAATTTAATTACTAATAACCTATTAGGCTGGCATCAAAATTTCATTTAACTAATATTTTTAA
Source organism: Sambucus nigra (assembly GCA_949130495.1). Taxonomy (NCBI): domain Eukaryota; kingdom Viridiplantae; phylum Streptophyta; class Magnoliopsida; order Dipsacales; family Adoxaceae; genus Sambucus; species Sambucus nigra. The sequence continues at coordinate 403,145,879 of OX422209.1, read as the reverse complement.
CCAAACCATTCAATTAAAACTTATGAGACTGATATGAAAAATAACCGAACACTCGGGTTAACATAATACAGCCAAATCGAATGTCGCGCTAAAAAGGCATTAAAAGTATAAATGAATACAACGGGGCTTTCAGCCCGAGTGTTACTACAATGCTTCCTATCTAGATCATAAGAATAGAAACATTTAAAAATAAACCTGCATGCATCCACAGCTGCTGCAGCAACGTCTGACTCGAAAGAATCATCATTCAGGCGTCCCTATGTCTGGACACCTATATATATATATATATAACAAAAGAGGAGAAAATAGATAAACAGGTCAGAGTCCTAGTTGTGAAAATATTTTGCAAGTGCATAAATGCTATATTTTTAAAATATGATTTATCCCATATTTAAATTGGTGTCGCACTCCCGTGAGATACCCCTCACCCCTCTTCTAATAGTGCACACCTATTTCATACCTACTAAATAACCTAATTAAGCTACCCTGCCTAACTACTCCATTTCACCAAATCTATAAAAATCCCTATAAAGCCAAGTACTAAGGGCTAAACTTCTCCCCATTCTCAACACTGCACCACGTTCATGCGTGGAGTGTCTCGCGATACAAAATCCAAACAAGGACCCCCCGATACACTACTACCTGGAAATGTTGATCGTCGGGATCCATTAGGCCCTCAGTACAAAACATATATATATACTCATATAAATCAATACATATAATACTCACTTTAGTATACAAATCACAATTTAAGTCCGGATAAAATCTCCCAGAATTTGAATAAATCCTTATTAATTTTTCTCTTTACATTAGTTAGAGATATATGATATCTTGTCCTTATATACAGGCAATTTACTATACACAACAAGTATAAAAACCATCCCACTGAGCTATAACTCGAGGATGCAGTTTCTTAATGCTATCACCTTCCAAGGAATTACTCATATACTATCCTGGGTACCAGCGGTCGGACTCTCACACCGATTTGGTAAAAACCAAATCACAATGTATGGGAAGCGGTCATAGTTCCTTCCCGAAAATGAGAATGAAACATACCCACCACGTCTCACCCCTAATAAAAATCACACAATATAAAATGGATGCTATGACCTGGGGACTATAAGCTCCCTTCTCCTCAAGAGAAGGGCCTCACCCACATCGCGCAACTTCCCATGATAGCATTAGAGGGGGTATGCTTCACGTCAATATACCATTCACACATAGATATATTTATAAATATATCATATATATACTGTAACAACTCCTGTATATATAGTATATATCACTTCTCAATATATACATGGCTATAATTGCCAATCTCTATAACGATAGCCAATAACCCCAGATGTTCCCACCCGTAATAACATTTAAGTACTCGCACACGTACTATACTTAACCCAAAAGTATTCTCTCACTTGATATAAAACTTGTACCTTAATCACTGCTAAGGATTTATATACTCACCGAATTTACCAATTCTTAATAATTAAATAAATATACCCTAAACTTATTCAAGTCCCGTAGGTATCGCGCCTCTTATAATAACCATCGTCAATAGACGTATCGAGTAATTGCTAAAGCATCTTAGACCTTATCCTCAATTTCCATCCTACTCACATCCTAGGATTTTATTCCAAACATATAAGAATATATTTATATGTATAATCACCCACCGAAATAATTTCTCTAGTGCTACTCATCCCGAACACCCTTAAATTAGGAAATCCTCGGATTTCACCTTTAATTAACCTAAAGGATACACCTCACTACCACAATAGTTTAGCGGTCCTTTCGCTACATTTCGGAACCCTAAATATTTAACTCCTTAATTCCATTAGGTCACAACCATCCATAATATCCTAATTAGGAAGGCCCTTTAAGTTTTAAACCCAAAGAGAAAAGGAATATAATCTAATTCTTGGGCAGAAAATAGAGTGTCGGTCGACCGGCCCCTGACCACCGGTCGACCGCAGGTTGGGATTTTACCTTGCTGCGAAATCAATAGTCTCTTTTCCCCTTACTCGATCGACTAGCCATAGGGGCGCGATCGACAGGTCATACAAGTTAGGTCGGTCCTTTCCCATTTTGGACGAAATCCAAAATTCCAAACACCCTATATATCAACCCAAACTCCATTCTTATGGTTTCTAATCTCAACCAACAACACTACAATCATCTAAACATTGATTTCTAACTAACACATCTATTATTTGGGGGATTAAACCAATTTTCTTAGATTTAAACCCCCAAATCCCTAAATCCCTAGTTTTACCATTTCCCCAATTTCAATTCATTTCTACCCTCCATTATCTTGGATTTAACACTAGAAATCATTAAGAGTTTACACTACATCAATTTGTAAACTCATACACAAACTACCCAAATTTATTTTAAGGGTTCTAACCCAAAATTTTATAGTTTACCAACTATAATATGAGATATATACACTAAATGAAATAAAGCAAGTAAACACTTGCCTCGAGGATAAAATTCAACGACCTCGAGTCAAATCCCGGAGAGTTTGGCCGAAATCTCCTTTTCTCCCTCTTTTCTCGCTTCCTTTCTTCTCCTCTTTCGTTTCTCTCTTCTCCTTTCTTTCTCCCACTCTCTCGTGCCTTATATAGAGAGAAATAAGGGTTTATCCCTTATAAACCAAAAAATCACTCGTTTACTCAATTGCGAGTCATTACCGGTCCAAAAATTCTCGGAACCTAAACACTACTTTCGGATACTCTATTCTAACTATCTCGGCCCTTTCGAAACCAACCGCACACTCGAAATCTCCATCCGAGTCACTTAACTACGATTCACTAATTAAACCCAACACATCTCGATGCGGGTTTTCCAATTAAAATATTGTCCTTTGTCGCTTTACCCAACTGCGGCATATAATTCCCAAAAGTAAATGTAGCACACATCGAAAATCATCTAACCCTCATAAACTCCAAAAATTATTATTCACAAAAATTTCTCCAATTTCTGAATTACACCTATTTGTGTAATTTAAATGTCCATAAAAGTGCGGGGTATTACATAAGGCCTACCCACTAGTCTCATACCTAGAGAGCATCCTAATATACAGGTGAGAGCATTTTACCCAACAATCCCATAGTCCCCATGATGGCAAATATGAATAACAATTAATCACACAATCCAAGTATAACAATATAACAATTTCCTTATAAGATCACAATTTAATTATTAATTTCATTAGTAACACCATCATCGTTCTTAGCACAATTATTATCATCTAAATTTTTTAGATTAATCAACATGCGAGTTTACGAAACACATAATAATCCACTTTTATAATAACTACATAATTTATGGATTTGTACGCGCCCCTATTTTAATTAAATAAACTATGTAAAATTCAACATGCGATTCTACACCCATAATGACCAAAACCCAATACTCTATCCTACGCACCCAAGGGTTTCCAATCTTAATTCATATTTAAAAAATTCATAAAAACAGTACCAAATTAGTTTTCACTTTTCCTAATTAAGGTTGCTAATTTATTTTAAGAAAAATATGTAATCATATGTTTAGGTGACACTTAAAACGCATAATACTAAAGGAAGAGAGTAGAGTATCCATGCCTGAGTAACGGTTTAATGAATTTTTTTATTAGATGGTTGAAATCCTCTTGAAAAATTATGAAAGATTCCTTATTTCCATAACTAAAGGACTTTAATGTTTAATGACTTGTCGAGATAGAATCGAGTAATGATTCGTGAGAGAACGTGGTACGCCATTATTTTCATAGTTATTCATATGTACATGTAGTAGGATATATATATATATATATATATATTATTTTGATCATGGGATAAGCGCGAGTAGGATTGGGTGTATGGGCGCTCAATCGTGGCATTTATGGGTAGGCATATGTGAGCCTTATTATTATTTTTCACGTTTACGCTTCGTCGAATTTCGAGGGCGAAATTCCTGTGCTTGTGGGGAAGTATGTAACAACCCGTAATTTAATTCGGTAATTAATTAAATTAATTCGAAATTCGGAAAGTTAGCTTAAAAGACTCATAATATGAGTATATATAAGTCTAGTGTCATTTTGAGGGGTTCTCGTGACATAAAATCTCTAGGCAAAAAAATAGGGCCAAAATAAAAAAAATCGCTTCAGAGATTTGTCAAAGCCTTAAACTTTGACTAAATATTTGTCATGGTTCTGGAGTGTGACTAACAGGCGAACTGTTTTAGTTTTAATAGGATTCTAATGACACTTAAATTCTCTAATCTTTCTCCACTTAAATTAATATGGGTTTAGGACTTTTCAAACATATTTTGACAACCTCTAAGAGCAGTAGACCCTTATAATTTTCATATTCTTCCTCCTAAAAACCCTAGCCCCATTTAAATCAAGATTCAACCCATGATTTGAAGGCTTATTTGGTATTTTCTCGAGTTTGGGCTAAAACGAGTTTTTATTATTTTCGCTCGAGGAACGCAGTGGTATGATCAGAATTTTTAGGCAGAATCTTATGAATTTTTTGTGATGATCTTAAGGTATGGGGTTTATGAAGTATGCTCCTTAAATCTCTCGAGAGTAGTCGTTTTGTTCCTCATTTATTTGTACTCATATTGTTGATATCACGATGTTTATTAGAATCTAAAAATATTGATTCGATTTGAGATATTGTATTTGTTGATGGGCATGGTGTTATGAAATTTGTATATGACACGGAGAATGGTCACCCTCCAATAGTCCAAAAGTCCAATAGCCAGGATAAGACTTTACGAAGCTTAGGTGAGGTGAGGTGAGGCCCGATGACCTATTGATGTGTTATTGGAAAATTAAACCGGTATAATGCTCGGATGTTGCATTGAACTTGAATTCAGATTCGTAGTGTTGCACTTATTCACCGTTATTGTGTTGAACATCTATTCTTATCATATTGTGTACTTCCCCGTATTTTTCTTTTAGTGGAAGGTTAGCGTGGATTTGGACGCTATGGATTTTTGGAGGATTTTAGAGCACCACGTTTGGAGGATTTTATTTTGTATAGATTGGCTATGTAATTTATTTGGAGAGCTTATTATTATTTTTTAGTGAAATTTAATTGTAATTATTTTGGAAGTGTAAATTTTGGAGTCATTATATTTATTTTGTGGATTATAGATGCTTTGTACTAATTGTTGATCATTTAGTTTAGTTTTAATCATAGTAGCGTCTCGTGTTTTACGCAGGATGTTACATATAATTAACCACGCTATTATATACGTAAGTAATATTACAATAGACACCCATATATCACGTATAATTGACATCCCACCACTACACCAAAAATAGCAACCTGGCACGGTTTAAAACGGTGCCAGATCAAACTAGCACGGTTTTGAACGGTGCCAGAATCAGGTGTTCCAAAATGGCCATTTTTTTCTGGCACGGTTTAAAAGTGTGCCAGATTTGGCAAAACAGGAACCCTTCTGGCACACTTTAAAACCGTGCCAGAATTTAATATTTCTGGCACACTTTTGGCACACTTTATAACTGTGCCAAATTGAGTGCATTTTGGCACACTTTTGGCACAGTTCAAAACCGTGCCAAAATTTGATACACTTTTGGCACGGTTTTAAACTGTGCCAAATTTTTTTATCAAAGAAAAAAAAAATAATTATAAATAATATTTCCAAACCAAATCAGCAACATTTCCACTATTTTTCATACATGTTTTAGAATAATAAAAATTTAATAATAATATAAAACTAGCATGGCAAAAATAGTACAACAACAATACAAATAGTCCGCAACAACACTAATACACATCCAGGCAATAAGACCACTAAAAATTAATGGCTCAAATTCCATTAATAGAAAATTCATGTCAATACATATGAAATTCATCTCAATACATGAGGAAATTTGATTTTTATCTCAATTCATGTCAATATATATGAAATTCATCTCAAATTCCCAGGTCCTCTCTTCAAGCGGCACTAACGTGTTTAACTCTTCATTTATCAAGCAACACTGGTTCGTCTCTACATGCACAACCATCAAGCTTCTAATGAGTTCCAGCCTACAAAACAAACAAACAAACAAAATAACAAATCACTCATTAGTAAAATGGACATGCATAAATGACTGAGAAAATGATTACAACCCACTCTCTTTTTCTCAACTCATCACATCTCAACCTGGTTTTAAAACCAATACTGATCACACAAATCATAATCTAATAATAAATTCACAAATAACAATACCTATAAATAATCAAAAGGAATTCCTATAAATAACTATAAATAATCAAACAAAACTAATGTTAATAGAGTATCATAGCATCAAGAAATATAAATAATGGAGTGATAAAACATGGTCCCTCGTAATCTCATAATCTTCTAAAAATAATACATTAGAAATGATCCATATACTTATAAATTTATCAGATTCTCCAAGATCCAATCCTTTGAAGACATCGGTCCCACGCCGAACCCCGCCATCCAAAAATACAGGAACTCTGTCTTGTGCGGCTTTAACTACCCATAAATTTCCTCAATGGAACCATACTATGTCTGAAAAATAAAAGTCATGGATTAAATCTTTTGAGTTTGACAAATGTCCTCAATATTGAGGAATTAGTGATCTCAACCGAAGGAAAAGTGGAACACATCAACTCTAGGTTTGGATCAAGGAGAATATAGTGGAAAATCGAAGAAGGTGATAAAATATGATAAAAATTATAGTTCTATTAAGAATATCTTTCCCCTTCCCTAATGTACTTTCCGTTATCAAAACACAGTGTAAGAAAAAGAAGCAGAGTCACGAGCATTCACTTATAATGACTATCTATGGACCTCATAAATTATAGAGGAATACGTGAGGCAGTGAGGGAAGGGGGAAATGCATTAAAAGACACAATCAATGATAACATAGTTTCATCCTTATAAAAATTATAACATAGTTTCTCATTTCCTTGGTGTTTTTCATTTTTCAAGATTCAAACATACCATATAGTCCAAAGAAGGGGAGGAGAAGAGGAGAAGTAAGCAAAAATACAATGGGAATCACATAACTAGACATAAAAGCATCTGATTACCTATAATCGATTGATGTACTCACTGTATATGTATTGAAAATAACTTTCATTATAAGTAAAAATGTATAAGAAAAAATGGCCACATCAAATCAAGTAGATAAACCTCTTCCCAAGCCATAATTATAGCAGGGACATAATCAAGTTGTCGAGCCCATAGGTTTGACACGATAATACCTGCTGCTCCAGCTTGTACCACTAGTGTAGCTGCATGAAAGATCACATGAACAAGACATTATTAGGAAGTTCATTGAATGTGATATGAAAGAGGGAGAGTATTAATTTCCAATTAATAGTACCTTGAAGTTAAGTGACCGGTCAACTTGACCGACAACATATGAAGCTAGTCCCGAGTCATTAGTCTGCAGGATAACCCAACAAACTCATCATTACCAAGTTTAGTAATTTAATTGGAACACCATTAGTCTAGAATAAATCATTTATTTATGAACATTATTAGTGATGTAATACACTAAAGAGAAGAGTACAATAAATAAGAACATGTAAAGAAGAGTAGTACAGGGGATATGTAAAGATTTGGTATAACTCAGGCCTCTTGTAATGAAAATGAGGATCCTTTTTATACATTCTTTAAAAAATATAAAGAACAATAGGCAAACAATGGAAGTAGATGAAATATGAAGCTCACTGAAAAAATCGAATGCCGGGTCCAGTTAACACTGGAAGTAACCCACGAGGACAATGTCTGAAAAATTCAATCGTACAGATAACACAAGATAACCTCGGGAAGAGCCATTTTCTGTATAGCTGTAGGGACAATCATGATGGGCATTGAAATGTTGAAGCCCAATATAGTTGAGGTTATGTCTATCTTGATTAAATCAATAAGAATACGAGGTCGGAACCTATTTGAATGAAAAAGAACATTGTCGTGATTAGAACAGAAAATAAATTAAGCATAAACCTAGCTAAAGAAATGAAATAGAAATTTGAGCCCAACATATGTTATTATATTTTTTGATTTTGTAAATACTGAAAGTGAGCAAGTCATTTTTACTCTAAAATGAATAAAGAGTAGTACTCAACAGCAGGTCTTCATATATCAAACAAAATTTTCAATGCCTCTAGAATCGAGTTCCATCAGATCTTTAGATTAAAATTAGTTCAGGTCAAAGAGGTGGGATAGACATTCTTCTTAAGTAGAAAATTAAGAAGGCCTATCCTCTCCATGTAACTTTTTGAACAAACTCAACTCAACAAAGCCGATTCTCAATTATAAGGGGTTGGAATGACACGAACTCGCGTTGCTAATTTCATGTTATTCAATTTAAACACTCAATTCTAAAGCTAGACTTCCTTCCAATATCACATTATTAAACATGTTATACAATTTTAACTCATGCTAATATATATAGGAACATTGAACAAGTACCTGATTCGGACTTAAAGGCCGCTGCTCCCAGTTGTTGTTCTGTCTTGTCTTGTCCATACTAACTCTGTATATTTTCTAATTCATCAATTGTCAAACATCAACAAAAATTAAAAACTACAATTCATAAGATTTATGGATTGTCAAAAATCAATAAAAAACTACATTAAGGACCTCACTCCTCATAAGATTTATGGACCAAAATTAAAAAGAAAAAAATAACAATCCAGAAATACAGCAGCACATGGCAGAATCTACACAGCCCCCTGGGCACAGTTCAGTAGCAACCAGCGAGGGAACACGGGGATAATTCAAACTACATTCAGGACTTAGAATGCAATTATGCATTTGATCTATGAGACCAATCAGGTTATGAAGCAAATTGATAATTCAAAAATACTGAGAAATTCATATGAAATATATATTGGACCATCTGTATTGGTTTTTCTTGTTCCCATTTAATCTTTTACCTGCTCTACGTTGTCATTATATAAAAAGCTCATATGAAATATACATGGTATTAATTTAAACCACCTATTTGAACTATTTGCAACAATACATCACATGATTGATTATTTACTCGAATTATGGAGCTTATCAAAGGCTAGAGTGAGAGAACAACACCAAATTATTTAATAGGATTTTTAGTAGGAGAAAATTGAATAAAATGGTGTTGCAGTCAATGGCCGGAGGAAACAAGAATTGAAAAAACACGTGATATAGTTGCAAGAACTCGTTGGTTCTTAACCAAAAGGCATTGCATTGGTGTCACTAAACGTGAGAGAGGTCTTGGAAGATCATACGAGGAGTCCAAAGATGCCCCAAAAGCTATTAAATTAATGTTGAGATGGGCAACATTGCAGATAATTGGTATAAAGTTAATGGATAGATCAAATTATTAAAGAAGGTAATGAGTGATGCTAGCCGAACCAAAACCATCTGTGTTGGTCAAAACCCAAGGAAATTCAGAACTTTGTGTGAGGATATGTCACACTAATTTGAGGCAGTCCAGACTCCGAACACAAAGAAAGTTGATATTACAAGTATGCTTCCTATTGGTGATGCAAAATTATGGTGATGCACATGCACAATAGACAATGATAATAAACGCAGGTGTCAACTCTATATGCGAAAGTTAGAAATATGAAGAGGTGGAATGAGGTGTTGATAATGACAGTAAATGCAAAAAATAGCAAAACATTCCCAAAGCACGTGAAATTCAGTAGTAGTTTATGTTGTATGGACCGAAGAATTTTTCATATCAAACTGTTAAATGAAGATACAGTTGTTGATGTAAAAAATTAGATTACTCTAATTATTCAATCACAGATAAATAAATGAGACAAAGAATTTTAAAGTGGTTCAGCCTTGTATGAATGGCCTACGTCCACTGTTATGTTATTGCTGAGTGTTTGGGAATTCTCGATTACAAGTTCTATCAAGAAATTCCGGTCCCCCTTGAATGAGGATGATACAAGGTATTTATAGCCCATAGGCTGTACATGAAAGGGCTGGTACATTAAATGATATACATACGAAAGGGTAATATATTTAATGCAGCGTGTGAGTCAAGATGATAATCATTCAATGAATGTTTGAACTGTTGATTATCTGGAAATTAATGATACGACCAAGATGCAGTTCGGGACGCCTTAGTTGCTTGTTGCTCTGGAGTTCCTCGGAGCGCTGGAATACCTCGGAGTGCTAAAGTTCCTCGTTGTATCCTCATTGCTCGGAGAGAACATGCGTTGGTCGGGGAAATGAACTTCCTCGTTGCTATCGTGCCACGTGGATTGACACGTGTCTTCATATTATTCGTCCATATCAGCATATTAATTTTGGTATCAACAGAAGCCCCCAATGTTTCATATTTCGAACTTTGAGGAGTATGGAACATTCTTTCTCGGTATATGGAAATATTAAATGACTTTCCTAGATTTTAGGAGCATTTTCTTTGTATTTGAATTTCCTTCAATATTCGCCGAATCCGCCTTTTTGAATTTTCATAAGCGCTTCGATCTTCGTGCAGTTTTTGTCCTTTTAGCCGCCGGTAATACAGTAGTTTCTTTTTCGTAATCATTTCTTTTGCCGCTTCCCAAGGTAAAGTATTTAAACTTCTTAGGTAACCATACCGTCTTCTACCTTTTCCAATTTTCTGCATTCGAGCTTTCTATTCTCTCTTTCTCTCTTGTGCGTTCATCCTTGTTTTCGTTCGTTGTTGATAGCTCTCCTTTCTTCCTGTAAGCTTTTCTTCCTTCTTCTTTTATTCACCATGGTTTATATTATTGAATCTATTGAAAAATTCCGTTCTGATTTTTCCATCCCTTCTTGGGTGATTTTAGAGGAGTTGTCTGAACCTCAAAATTACTTTCGTTTGGCTGAGGGACATTGGTTTCCTAGTCTTTTTATTGCTGAATGTGGGTTTTCCTTTCCACCAAATCCATTATGTTTAGAATTTTGTCAGTACTTCGATGTTGTCCCTGCAAAAATAGCCTCCAATACATGGAGAATAGTTAATGGGGTGCATAAGTTAAATCAAACTCATGGAACTCGTTTAGGAATTCCTGAGATTATGTTTTGCTATAGATGGGCTATTCTAGACGATGTTTATTATTTAAAAACTAGATTTTTGAATAGGGCTCTGGTAGTCAACCTCCCTGATGCCAACAGGGATTATTTTGAAAATGGGGTCATTATAAAAAATTGGCAACATGCCCCTTTGCCCGGAGATGAAGTATATGATGGTCCCAAATGCCCCCCCTATGGCAATGGGATAGGTTATTTCTGTTTTGTTGACTTTCTGAAATTTTGATTTCATCTTGTTTGTGTAAATGCGTGATTGACATTTGAACTTATTTTTGTTTGTAGTTGACAGCAAGAGAAAAACTCCCAAGGAATCAGAGGTAAATATAAGGCAATTGAAACATATCTGGAGTTTGCATCAGAAGGTCGCAGACGAGCATATCAGGTCTGCCTTATATTTGTTGTAGTATAGGAGCTATACGTCGTCCTTTACTGCTCGCCCTGTGGTCAACACCAGTGATCCAGTGCAAATTCTTGAAGACTCTGATCCAGAATCTCATATCCCTTTGAGCCAAAAAATGGGCAAGAGAAGAGTACCTACTCTCTTTGAGGAAAGTTCCTCTGTTGGTGATGGGAAGAAAACCAAGGTTAATGTCCCAAAGGGGACAAAGAAAATTGATGATGCTCCTTCTGTTGCTGTTCAGAAGGTTGCCGAGAAGCCCCCAGTGGCTCCTGTGCAGAAAGATGCACCTGTTGAGGTAATCACTATCTCACCAACCAAAAGTTCCTCTTTGGTTGAAGTTGCTGAGAAGGCACCAAGGAGATTGAGGAAATCCTCCTCGGTCAGTATTTCTGGAACCAATCCCCAGCTCCTAGCTGGTGGAGATGGTGTTCCAATTATTGTTCCTCCAAGCTCTACGACGATCTTAGCAAAATTTTCACCTATTCCCGAGGTGCAAGGTACTGAAGAAGACCTTTCTCGAGATGTGGTTACTTCTCTGGCTCTCGTCATTTGGCTTCAGTAAGTATCTACACTCTGAGCTTTTTATATTTTCCTTTGTTGTTTCCCAATTTTATTTCTGATTTCATTTTCCTCTTTTGATTGCAGTTGGCAAGCTGTTTCAATTTAATCCTTAAAAAGGATGAAGCAATCAAGGCTTCTTGCTCCTCGTCCACTGTAGAGGGAGCACTGGAGAAAGCTATTAAATCTGTGAGTGAGTCCCGTCAGAAGTATGACGAGGATAAAACTGAATGGGAAAAGAAATTGGCTGCGTCTGATGCAGAGAAGGTACAACTGGGTAATAAGGTGAAGGATTTGGAGAGAGAGAATAAAGACTATGCCGAGAAACTTTCAGGCTTTGGGGAGCTTAAAAATAAAATAAAATCAGCTGAAGAAGAGCTGACCCTTTTACGAGAGGTAAATCGTCAGAAAGAGGAGGTGGAAAATAAATTGAAGGTCGCCGAGAATCTTATGTCCGAGAAACTATCCTCGGAGAAGATGAAGAGAAAAACAGTTGTGAAGGCGTCCTTTAAAACTAGTTGGGACAAAGGATGGGACATGGGAGTGGCAGCCATGATGACCCAAGTGAAATATGGAAGTTTGAAATATTTTCATGATGGTTGGGTTGCAGCACTGCAGGAGTTGAAGGTGAACGAGGACTCCGAGCTATTTCAACAACATCTCCCTGGTCCTCTTCCAGTTATTGAAGATGAGTCTTCAGACGAAGCTGCATCTGAAGAATCTTTAATGACAATGGGTGATCAAGTCCTTGTTCCACCACCCAACCAGATAGCCACCGAGGAGATTTCGTCGTTGCCTGCTCCTCCAGAACAAGTCCCAGCTTCTAATAATCAGACCATTGTTCCTACCGAGCAACCGAGCTCCTCGTCCCAGCCTCCCGAGAAAGTCTTGGGAGACAAGGAAAAGGTGTGAAGTTGTTCGGTACTCTTTTTATGTTTCTCTTTGACTTATCCTCTGTACTCAAAACAATGTAATCTTGTTTGATGATGTAATAAAATCACATCTTTCTGCATTTTGTCTTCTTTTTGATGATTGCTTTTTCTTTCTTTGTTAGTTTATGGCTAGAATGGAACTGATATCTGCTCATGATACAAAGCTGATGCAGCAATGCCGTGAATATTATAAAGCTGGTCATACAAATCTGAGTGTATCAGAAATTGCTGACATCTTGGGTCATGATGCTTCAGAACAGGCAGTTGATGCTTATCGATACCTGAAGGATTTATTGGACCGAGCTGTGGCTAATAATGTGGTATACTATGAGTTAATCGAGGAACTTCATTATTCCTTAGAAGATTTACAACATCAACATAATGAATCAACTGCTCTGCTGCACAAGGAGTATGAAAATAGATATCAACAGCTTTCTTCTGAAACAGGCCATAAAAAGACCCTTGCTGGATACGATATTAGGGAGAGAACCCTGAAAGGTGAAGTTGAAGCCTGTAGGCAGATTGCTGAGTTGCTGGAACAAGAGAACAATAGTTTGCAGAAAAAGTTGGCATAGTATGAGTCTGCAGCTTCATCTTCCACTGCTTTAATACCGGTTACCGATGAGGGTTTCTCGTTCCTAGAGGTTGAGAATGACAAATTAAGGCAAGAGTTGGATACTCTAAGAAAATCTGGTATTTCCACTACTGCTCGGGGACGAGGAAGAGGGTCTCGTGGACGAGGAAGAGCTATTCAAAATGTTGTCGAGGAGCAAAATTCTCCACCTGCTCGGAGTCGATCAAGAGTTCTCAACCGTAATGTTGAAGAATTTCGTACTCTGTCAACATTGGAAACTCAAGCATACCAATTGAACGCCAAAGATCGGGCTTTATCTGAAATGTCCAAGAGAAATCTATCTTTGGAAGATCAACTTACTACAACGAAGTCTGCTTTGAATGATAAAGATGTTTTTGCCAGGAACCTTCACGAATAATTGGATAGATTAACCTTCCAATTCCATAAACAGCCCAGGGAATTTTGGATGGCAGGATACAATGAAGCCCTTGTTCATTTAGATGCTCGTATTGAACATGCCAATAATGAAGGTTATAAGCAGGGGTGGTTGAACGCCCTGGGTGTACTAAAATTGGAGCAAGGGCATTTTTTATGGGATTATCATGCTCCAGGGTTACTAGACTTGCCTGTGCCACCTTTTAAATTGGACATGGAATGGATCCCAGCTCGTTCCATTCCTCGAAGTTTAATTTCAAAATATCTTGGTGACTATAGTCTTCATTCTCAGATTGAATTATCTCATCCCGAGCATCTCTTGGATACACCTTCTGTGATGAACGTCAGAATGCTCAGAGATGTTAATTTCATTAATTCTCCTCTTTGCTTAGAAGATCCTCCTGCTGGCGAAGAGCCTGTTTCAAAAGCTAAAGGAAAGAAACCAATAGAATAGGTTTTTCAATGTAACAGTTAGCACATATACGTAGCTTGTAATTTATTTTGATTTTAATGAAAGACTTTTATTTTATGTATGCAAATCTATATTGCTATTCTGTTGTACTTGTTAAACACGTTATATTTGTGCATATGTATCTGTTAAAAAGATAATAATTTTGTGCTGTTCATCAACCAACCTAAAAATAAAAGTTGCAAGTATCAATGTTGCTCAATCACTTAATAAAGTAATGAGTATAAACTGTTTAAAATGTTTCCAACCAACCAAGGTTGCTAAATAGTGTTTGTCGACCAACTACAGTTGATGGGTTTTTATCCCCGACCAGCCATACTTGGTTCAATTTGAAATATTTTCATAAAATGTGTCCGACCTACCAAGGTCGATAACTTATCCTCGTCAACCAACTACAGTTAGTGGGTTTTGATCACCGACCAACTATACTTGGTTCAGTTTGGAATTTTTTTGTATTTTCTGGAAAGGTTTTACCTTCCGACCAACTTGTTGGCATATTTTATTTCTTAACCAGCCAAAATTGGCATTTTTAAGAATGTTGTTCTGGCTCTTTTACCATCCAAAGTTGGTTGTGGGTTTGAACTATCAGGTTCTTTCGAACTATCTTGTCCACAAGCTCTTTTACCAACCGAAGTTGATCACGCAAGTGTACACCTCCTAACCAAAGGAGTATAATTTGTTCTCGCTATTTTACCAACCGAAGTTGATCACGCTCGAACTATCAGGTTCTTTCGAACTATCTTGTCCACAAGCTCTTTTACCAACCGAAGTTGATCACGCAAGTGTACGCCTCCTAACCAAAGGAGTATCATTTGTTCTCGCTATTTTACCAACCGAAGTTGATCACGCTCGAACTATCTGTCCACTAGTTATCTTACCAACCGTAGTTGGTCACGCTAGTGTACGCCTCCTAACCAAAGGAGTATAATTTGTTCTCGCTATTTTACCAACCGAAGTTGATCACGCTCGAACTATCTGTCCACTAGTTATCTTACCAACCGTAGTTGGTCACGCTAGTGTACGCCTCCTAACTAAAGGAGTATAATTTGTTCTCGCCCTTTTACCAACCGGAGTTGGTCATGGGTCTGAACTATCGTCTTCTTTTTGCTGTTGAGCAACGTAGTGTACAACACTAGTATTCCCCGAAAAACTTTCAAACAAAGGAGAGAAAAATGGTGAAAACATCATCGTTTTATTCATATTGATGGGACTGTTGTACATTTTACATCATTGATAATACTTGCGAAGGTGTTCAGCATTCCAAGCATTCTTGAATTCTTCTCCTTCTAGAGTTGCTATTCGGTAAGTTCCTGGTCGAACAACTTTTGTAACTCGGTAAGGCCCATGCCAGTTTGCCTCCAATTTATTTTGCTTCTGAATTACCTTCTTTAGCACATAATCTCCTTCCTTTAAATCGCATTTCCTCACCCTTTTGTTGTAGAAAAGAGCTGTTCGTTGTTGATAAGCAGCATTCCTAATGGCTGCCTCTTCTCGAACCTCCTCGAGCATATCCAAATCCAGTCTTCTCATCAAGTCACTGATAGGAGAATTGAAATTCAATACTCTATGCGTTGGAAGACCCAATTCGGCAGGTATTACAGCCTCACTTCCAAATGCCAGCATATATGGTGATTCTCCAGTCGCTGCTCGGGGAGTTGTTCGGTAAGCCCACAATACTGATTGTAGCTCATTAATCCAGTTAGCTTTAGCTTCACTTAGCCTTTTCTTCAAACCATTTAGCAGTGTTCTATTCGTCACTTCAGTCTGTCCATTGCTTTGAGGATGGCCTGGTGCTGAATGAACCTTCAAAATGTTCGACTGATGACAATAGGTAGCAAATTCCTCGTTATCAAATTGGGTTCCATGGTCTGTGATGAAGGCATGAGGGAGACCATATCGACAGATGATATTCTTCCAAACGAACTGGTATACCTTCTCGTATGTCATATCAATAAGTGGCTCAGCTTCTACCCACTTAGTAAAATAGTCCACTGCAATGACGAGGTACTTGAATCTTCCTCGGGTGATCGGCAGTGGTCCAACCAAATCAATTCCCCATATGGAAAATGGCCAAGGGGAAGTTATTGGTGTCAACAATGCTTGTGGAGTTCGTCGGATAGAGTAAAAACGTTGGCACTTGTCACATTTCTTAGCATAGGCTATACAATCAGCCCTCATCGTCGGCCAATAGTATCCTTGAGTCATTACCCTTTGTAAAAGTGTTCGACCTGCTACATGAGCTCCACAAGACCCTTCATGGATTTCTTCAATTAATTCTTTGACCTCGGAGGGATGTACACATCTCTGCAAACCTGCCATAATTCCTCGTCTATATAAAATACCATTAGTTAATACATACCGAGCAGCTTTATACTTCAATTTTTTGGCAGCGAGCTTATCCTCTGGCAATTCTCCTTCTTCAATATATACCTTGATGGGATCCATCCAAGATGGTCCTAGATCAAGGGTAATAACATTCATCGTCAGGTTTTCATCTATGCTCCGACTTTCCAATACTTCAATTGGTATCGTTCTTCGCAGCTCGGTGCGAGTAGCTGATGCTAGTCGGGCCAGTGCGTCTGCTTGTACATTCTCCATCCTCGGTATTTTCACCAATTGAATGGCATCAAATTCTGTCAGTAACTCCATCACCTTTGCATGATACTTCGCCATTAAGTCTCCTTTAACTGCATATGTTCCTATCATCTGATTTACAATTAATTGAGAATCACTGAATACAATTACTTGTCGTGCTTCCATAACTTTTGCTAAGTTTAAACCTGCTATCATGGCCTCATACTCAGCCTCATTATTGGAGGCTTTGAATTGGAATCGCAAAGCATACTCCATGTCAATCTCATCTTAGGTGTTCAAAATAATTCCTGCCCCGCAACCTGCTGTGCAAGATGAGCCATCTACATATAATCTCCATATGGGTAACCCGTCTTCAAATTCCTTATCTGACAGGGTTCCTCGGTGAAATATTTGTTGCTTCTTTTCATCCTCCCCTGACACTTTTCGCTCCTCTTCGACCATATCTTCTTGCTCTTTTACCAACCGGAGCTGGTCTGAGCTCGAAGTTAATGATCTTTCTTCATCCATAAGCCCTTTTACCAACCGGAGTTGGTCTGGATTTATGTCTGTTGATCCTGTAACATCCACAGGTTGGCCAGCGAGCACCTTTTGCTCCTCGGGGGTATCAGGGTATGTAAACTCTGCTATAAAATCTGCTACAGCTTGCCCTTTTAATGACGATCTGGGTTCATACACAATATCATATTCACCGAGTTCTATTGCCCAGTACATCAGTCTTCCTGATTTTTCTGGCTTGTGAAGGGCTTGTCTCAATGGCATGTCGGTATACACGACGATTGTATGGGCCTGGAAATATGGCCTCATTCTTCTACTTGCTTCAATTAATGCCAATGCCAATTTTTCTAGCTTTGGGTACCTGATTTCTGCACCTCGAAAAGCCTTACTTGTGTAATAGATGGGTTTCTGAACTCCATTCTACAATCTAATCAATGCTGAGCTAACTGCATTCTCTGATACCGCCAGATACAAGTACAACTTCTCTCCTGTTATTGGCCTGGACAACAATGGAGGTGCTCCCAAATATTTCTTCAAGTCTTGAAAGGCCTTTTCACATTCATCAGTCCATTCAAAAGTTTTTCGAAGTGTTTTGAAGAATGGGAGGCATTTATCAGTTGCCCGGGACACAAATCTATTGAGCGCCGCAACTCGTCCTGTAAGACCCTGCACTTCTTTCTTCGTCGTTGGGGATCGCAGCCCTAAAAGAGCTTTGATCTTTTCTGGATTTGCCTCAATACCTCGTTGGTTGACGATGTATCCGAGGAACATTCCTTCTCGTACTCCAAAGGTGCACTTCGTCTGGTTGAGCTTCATTTGGTATTTATCTAGTTGATCAAAGGTTTGACCTAAGTCAACTAGATGATCAGCAGCTTTCTTGCTCTTTGTTAACATATCGTCGACATAGACTTCCATGGTGCAACTGATTTGTTCGGCAAAAACTTTGTTCATCAACCGCTGATATGTTGCACCTGCATTTTTCAAACCAAATGGCATGACATTATAACAATAAGTTCCCCTTGGGGTAATAAAAGAATTACTTTCCCTGTCTTCAGGTTTCATTTTGATCTGGTTGTAGCCAGAATATGCATCCATGAAGCTGAGCAGCTCATGTCCCGAAGTAGCATCCACTAGCTGGTCTATTCTGGGCAATGGAAAATGATCTTTCGGGCATGCTTTGTTGAGATCAGTGAAATCAACACACATTCTCCATTTATTATTCTTCTTCTTTACCATCACCACATTTGCTAACCAGTCTGGATATTTCACATCTTCAATGAATTGGGCTTTCTGGAGCTTCTCGACCTCCTCTTGTATGGCCTGATTCTTCTCGGGACTAAACACTCTTCTTCTCTGCTTCACAGGTTTGACCTCCTTATTCACATTGAGTTCATGACATAAGAAGTTTGGATCTATTCCTGGCATGTCTTCGTGACTCCATGCAAAAGTATTCTTCCTGTTTCTCAAGAAAGTTATCAACTCTTGTTTTATTGAAGCATCCAACGATGAACCTATTTGGGTTACTCGTTCAGGGTGCTCCTCGTCCAGAATAACATTTTCTGTAGATTCTACCACCTGTCCTTTTACAAGTTGGGATTCATCCCTGGGATCAAGAGTTTTAATTTCTGTACCTTCCTCCACGTGGTAGGTAGTAGTCTTTTTCCTTGATTCCTCAAGCTCCTCTTGCTCGGCAGATGAATAATAGCATTTCCGAGCTATTTTTTGATCACCTTTCACAACTCCTACTCCGAAGTTTGTTGGGAATTTTAAGCATTGATGCACTGTAGATGGAACTGCTTCGAACTTCTTCAAACCAACTCTTCCCATGATGATGTTGTAGGTTGACTGTACATTCTTATCCATCACAAAGAAGCGTATTCTTTCTGTTCGACAAGCAGGCCAAGTTCCAATGAATATGTCCAACTTGATCGTCCCAAGTGGAAAAACTTTCTCGCCAGAAAAACCCAGAAGGGGTCTGTGATAAGGTTCCAATTGAGATAATTTCAAATTCAAGCTATCAAAGCATGAATAATACATGATGTCTGCCGAACTACCATTGTCCACTAACACCCTTGAAATCACCACATCTTTCATCCTCATTTTGATCACCAAAGGATCGTCGTGAGGGTAAAGAACACCTGCCAAATCGTTTTTTGAAAAACCAATAACTAGCTTCTCTTTATTTACCTTCCTCGGACGATCATCCTCGGCAAGATTTATTCGTTGAATATATGAGCAAGCTTGAGCCTCTCCGAGGTAAGATTTTCTTTCTGCAGTATGGTCTCCTCCTCCTGCATCTCTTCCTGTAATAACATTACAATCAATTGATCCAAAACGTATGGAAAATACCTCTCGTTCTGGATGCCTTGGTTTCTTGGGAAGATCGGGGTCATCCTCTGGATCATCTTCATGGTTTCTCTTCTTTTTCTCCTCTGTTCGGCGAGGGGATCTAGACCTCTCTCTAGTTCGGTCATTATTTCTTCTTTCGCCTCCCCGATCAACATATTTTGCTAGCTTTCCTCTTCGGATGAGTGTTTCAATCTCGTTCTGAAGAGCTATGCAATTTTTGGTCATGTGACCATGATCTTTATGAAATTCGCAGTACTTATCCCTACTCCTCGAATCAGGGTCTAACTTCAGTTTCTTTGGCCATTTTACCTCCTCGTTGTTCTTGATTTCTTCCAAGACATGATTAATACCCATTTTCAAAGGAGTATAATTGTCATATTTCTTCAAGACTTCCCATGATGATTTATTATTTCTGGAGCGTTTATCACCGCCATTGCCCTTATGCTCTTTATTCTTAGACTTGTCGACTTCCACCTTGGTGTCTTTATCTATATTCTTCTTTGCAGCCATAGCTTCCTCGGCATTCATGATTTTGGCCGCTTTTGCCATCAGTTCTGACATAGTTTTAGGTGGATCTTTTGCCAAAGTATAATACAACTTATTAGGCAACAACCCACTCATCAAAGCGGTGATTGCTGTCTTCTCTTCGTAATCTATGACCTCCAGCTTCTCGTTATTGAAACGAGTTATGTAATCTCTAGTACTCTCACCAGATTTTTGTCTAACACTTAACAAATGTGCTACTCGTTTTACTGGCTTTGCTCCAAAATAGAAATTGCCAATAAACAACTCGGCCAACTGAAAGAAAGTTGAAATCTTACCCCGAGGAAGATTGTTGTACCATATCTGGGCAGCTCCAGTAAGAGTTCCTGAGAACGCTCTGCATCTCATCTCGTCGGGGACGACATAGATGTCGGCAGCAGCTTGATATTGCTCTATGTGAAGAACAGGATCTGTCTTTCCATCATATTTGGGAGTCACTACAGGTGCTTTGAACTTTGACGGTGTAGGAAAATTCACAATGGCCTGGACAAAAGGTGTCCCTTGAACAAAAGTTCGTTGTAAGGGATTCTTCGCCTTAGCCATTTCTCCCAATCTATCCTCCAAGCGTTGAAGAGATCCTTTCCACGCTTCATCTCCTTCTTCGGGCCTATTGGTTCGAGCAATTGATCGTTCTGAGGTAGCTTCTTGGGATCTATCTTGACGAGCAGCCGGTCGTGATTGTGCTGATCCTTCTCTTAGATCTGATGGTTGTCGAAAACTCCTCGACATGGTCTTAGGTGGACTCCTATTCCTCCTAGGGCCTAATCGACTGAAAGGAGACACCCTACTCAATCTTTCTATAGCACTGGGTCTTTCTGGAGAGAGAGTGATACGTTGATCAGTATCTGTAGCCCTTATTGACGAAGTTCGCCCAGGTTGATAAGAGAAATCATCAGACTCCTCATTACGATATGACTCAGTACGCTTGGAACGTGAAGAAAGTAAATAAGTTTGCCTCTAACCACTTTGCTGTCCTGAACGTACAGGTGCACCGCTATGAAGGGTTTGTATGAGTTGCCTCAGTGTGTCTTGCATGGCGGTTTGTCCTTGAGCCAGATTCATCATAATTCCGGCCAGATCTGGAGGTGCAGAGGGATTTGGAGGATTTCCAGCATTTCCAGCGTTTCGATTGCTGGATTCTGGATTATCCGCCATTTGATGATGAATGATTTTTGGTGAAAAATGATAATAACAATCGTTCCCACAGACGGCGCCAATCTGTTGATGTAAAAAATTAGATTACTCTAATTATTCAATCACAGATAAATAAATGAGACAAAGAATTTTAAAGTGGTTCAGCCTTGTATGAATGGCCTACGTCCACTGTTATGTTATTGCTGAGTGTTTGGGAATTCTCAATTACAAGTTCTATCAAGAAATTCCGGTCCCCCTTGAATGAGGACGATACAAGGTATTTATAGCCCATAGGCTGTACATGAAAGGGCTGGTACATTAAATGATATACATACGAAAGGGTAATATATTTAATGCAGCGTGTGAGTCAAGATGATAATCATTCAATGAATGGTTGAAATGTTGATTATCTGGAAATTAATGATACGACCGAGATGCAGTTCGGACCGCCTTAGTTGCTCGTTGCTCTGGAGTTCCTCGGAGCGCTGGAATACCTCGGAGTGCTAAAGTTCCTCGTTGTATCCTCATTGCTCGGAGAGAACATGAGTTGGTCGGGGAAATGAACTTCCTCGTTGCTATCGTGCCACGTGGATTGACACGTGTCTTCATATTATTCGTCCATATCAGCATATTAATTTTGGTATCAACAACAGTAGTGAGGAAACTTGAAAGTATAGCTCAAGATGTTTTTCAAAACTGGAAGCAAGACATGTGGGAAATTGATTCCTTCAGAATATAAAATGGTCTCATACAGAGAGCATAGGAAAATGATGATCGCTGTTATTGAAGAGTTTATTTTACAGGCATGCAAATAAAAAATGGCACAATAGTGAAGTTATATCAAGGAGTGTGACATCAATCTAAAAGAGGCTATGGTGGTGGATTATTCTAATTTCTCTCTGAGATTTACTAATCTACTAGACTATGCCAAGCATCAAGATTTTGAAAGAACATATAGCTCTGATTCTAAACCTCTCAAGAATATTGTGGTTCTTATGCATGAGGAACTTGAAATTTTTGTTGATGCTTTTTACAAGAATATTAACAAATATCAAAGGGACAATAAGAGAGAAAATAAAAAAGCAAGTATCAACAAGTGCTAGTCTTCCAAAGCAGATTAAGGCAGTTACTAAGAGGTCATACAATATCCTCTATTCAGGAGAATTACTAGAGCTAGAACAAAAAATGAAGCCTTCCAATATCGAAATGTTAAAAATGAAGTGGAATTTTGAGGGTGTCATCTACAATAGCTCTAATAAAATATGGTTTTTCTTGGGAGAAAAACAAACTATCCAATGTGAAGCTAACATATGTATATGCCTATCCATTGAGTAGATAAATACTACCTTTTTAACTGAAGAATAGAATATGGCCACCAATTCTTAGACTCCAACCATACCATCATACGCCGGCTTATTATGAGGAACAATAATCACCATGGGATCATAGAAATGCATCAAAGTCTTTGTATTTTGATATGAATTGCTTATTTTAATGTATTGAGAAAGATGCAGTGAAGCCAACCTCATGTCAAAAGCAGCCACTCCAACCTGTCCATAAGATTGATAGTCATCAAAATGAATTTCAGTATCTCTTAGAAGCCTATTTGAGCCAGCATAATCTCATTAAGAAATTATAATCATGTGTAAAATAGTGAATATTCTCAACACCCCCATAATAAAACTTGGGAAATGGTTAGCCAACAGAAATATCTCACAAAGTGTTAAGTTAAAACAACATCAAGGCATATTGACACCTTAAATCCCATATGCAAAAAAAGACATTAACAAAGTGAAAATTCTAAGTTAGACATTAAGTCAAACACCTGTTAAGCAAATACTATTAAACCCAAAGCCAACAGAAAAAACATAAAAGCAAATCTGAACCACATAAGTAGAAAAATAAAATTCAAATAAAATGATTTTAAAATTTTAACCTAAAAGAACTAATCAAAATATAACTAAAAATGAAAATATTCTTGATTTTGCATAACAAAACACACAGGGGGTGAGAGAAGAAAATCACACCTAGGAGAAAAGCACAGAATCCCTAAAATTTAAACACATAATAAGTTCATGAAAAACAAAATAAATTTACCAGATAAAAATGAAAAAAAGAAAAATTTGAAATAGACATGTACAAATAAGTTTATGGGGTATTCCAATTTCAACTCCCAATTTGAGCCGAAACCTAATCTCAAACAAATCAAAATCTCAACTTGAAACTTAAACCTCAACCACACACATATATAAACATAAATGATAAATGCAACAAAGAATAAAAAATTTGAAACCTAATCTAACACATAAATGTAAATTTATTCACCTCAAAATGCTTGTTTCTGGATATAATATCGGTCACTTGATCATTTAAAAAAAAAACTGAACTCTATTGTATCTGTAGTAAAGAAGAACACATTATGAGAAAAATAATTCAACAAAATGTGAGATATAAATGAAAAGAAGCCTGAAACCCTAAAAGGGAACTTGACGAAAGAGTGTACTTACAGGAAGGAGAGAGAGAGAGAGAGAGAGAGAGAGGCCAAAGCTAAGTGTATTTGGAGAGACAGGGAGAGAGAGTGGGATCTGATAATGTGAGAGGGGAGAGAGAGCCGGAGATCAAAATATTTGGGAGAAAATTATTTTTTTAAGGTGTTTATATTGTAGTTAAGTGTGTTCAATTTTGGCACACTTTTAAACAGCGCCAAAGTTTGGCACGGTTTTAATATGTACCAGATTGTCATTAAACCGTGCCAAATTTTGGCACGGTTTTAAAGTGTGCCAGATTTTTAATATCACGGTGTGCCAAATTGCTATTTTTGGTGTAGTGCACGAGCAGTAACTCCTCAGATGCCATCCCCTGAGTGATAACTCATTAGATGCCATCCCCAGAGTAATAACTCGTTAGATGTATTTCCCTATAATGCTATCATAATCCAGGGCATACTATCTTCATCCCTGTTACTGACGGTCAGGCTCTTACACCGACTCGGTAAAAATCACAAACATATTTGAGGCGGTCAGTCTTTCGACGAAGAGTTCCAACCATACCCTAATCGTCTCACTTCGAATAATCATCGCACAAAGTAAAAACACGATGCTATGACCTTGGGTATATATTATTGTTATATACAAGGTCATAGCATCGTGTTTGTATGATATTTATGAATAACATAAATATCATACACGTATATATTATTCTTATTCGTGTATATATATGTAAACTGTCTCTATACCCACATATATATATATATATATATATATATATATATATATGCCTGTCACCCGTAGCACTAGCCTCCCATTCCAAGTCTAAACCTGGCCTCATATTATCAGATATTCACACTATACTAATAATTACCCTATAACTACCCACAAAATTTAACATGTAAATCATTAGATAGTCCATGTGTAGATAATTAACATTAATCATCTACTAAATTAAGTCCTTCTCTGACAAATTGCGACACATTTCTCTTTATAATAAATGCCATAAAAGCTAAAACACGATCCTACTAATTTGTATGAACTTCTAAAAATCACCCAAATCCATCCCCGATCCCAACACATCTTGACCCAGGGAGGCCGCATCGATTCGAATCTGGGTAGAAGCCAAGATTTCATGCAATGACGGGATTTAACCTATTTTCTTCAACCACAAGTTAAGTAAATACATTCACAACTCAATTTTCCATCATCCATTTATCTTATACATAAACCTAATCTTTTTTCATATATAAATCCATCCCAACACATTTAAGAGATTCTCAAATTCAAGGGATCTAATCTGGATTCAAATAATTGCATGATTGCTTAATTTATTCTCAGGATTATTCTAATACTCAACTTTCTCATTCAAGATTCAATCTTTATGTTTGGATTTATTTTTAGAATATGTATTGAACAATGGTTATACTACTTATCACCCCAAATCCCTTCTTTTTACATAAATCTCATTTCCCAAATGGCTTCTAAAACACAATATATCACTTACTATGATATGAACTAAATTTACATGCATAAAAATATAAAGTAAGCTAATTACTTGCCTTAATCAATACATATAATCTTATTATCCTTAGATATGTGATGATTTTATCACCAAAAGATCCTTTAATCCTCTCACTTTTCTCCCTTTTAGGTCTTCCTTATCTTTTTCCTCCTCTCTTTTCTCATCACAAGCCTCTGGGATGATTTAATTTTGTATAATAGTTGCCTCCTAAGTCTAATATCCTTTTTAGACCCATTAATATTTTATTTACGTTAACGTCCTGATGTAAAATGGCCTTTATACCCCCGAATGGGTCCCAACTTGTTTAAAAAGCTCTTGGAACCCAATTACTACCATTGGGTACTTAATATTGACTATTTCGACCCATTTCAGATCAACCGTGCACTCGAAATCACCATCTGAGTAAATATACATTAATTTCCTATCTCAACCTTAAAATAATCTACGCATAAGCCCCGATTAAGATACCGTTAAAAATCCCGTCGTTCTCACTCACTATGACGTAATAATAATTCATTGTATATTATTTACTATACACAGTTAATAAATTTAACACATAAATATTAATCTTAATCTCTCCCAATTAGTATATAATAAATACGAAATATTTCATTTTAATTAAATTACTGCACGCATGTAATTTAAAATTTCCAGAAATAAAAAAAATCCAAATTATAAAAATACGGGGTGTTACATACTCTCCCCTTACAAAGGAATTTCGATCCCAAAATTTGGACATACCTACATCTAAAAGCTTGGGGTACTGTTCTTGCATATTATCCTCCCACTCACACATCAACTCGTCTGCATTATGGTGTCACCATTGAACTCAAACCAAGGGCAGCACCTTAGACCGTAGCTTGCGTTCACTATGATCAAGAATAACAACTGGTCTCCCCTCATATAAGATATCTGTATGCAAGTCTATCTAATCAAATGGAATGTGCCAATTGACACTCTCATGCCTATGATATCTCTTTAGCGATGACACATGAAACTCATCGTGGATGTACTGTAGGTGCTCTGGTAATCCTAGCCTATAAGAAATTGCTCTGACTGTCTCAATGATCGTGAAGGGCTCAACATACCTCGATGATATATCTCCTTCTTCCCAATTCTTATGACTCCCTTCATTGGGGATACATGCACCAATCATTTCCCCCCGTATGTCAAGCATTATGTGCCTTCCGCCTTCTTTCGTGTAACTCTTCTACCTATCCCGAGCTATCCATATACATTCCCAAATTATCTCGATATTGGCAGTAGTACCCTGAATCATCTCTGGTCCTAATAGATTATTGTCCCCCACCTCTAACCAACAAGTTGGTGAATGAAAAGGCCTTCCATAAAGTGCCGTAAACGGTGCCATACCGATGGTAAACTAGTAGGAGTTATGGTAAGCGAACTCCACTAATGGAAGGTACTGCTCCCATCTTCCCCCAAAGTCAAGTATACACATTATGAGTATGTCCTCCAATATTTGATTCAGCCCACCTATCTACAGATAATACGGTATACTCAATCGTAAATCCGTGCCCAAAGCCTCCTAAAGGCTCTTCCAAAAATGGGACACAAAAATCTTATCCCTATCGGACACGATATTAACCGGCACCCTATATAATCTCACAATCTCAGCAATAAAAAAACTCTGCATACTGCCTCGTCTCATAATCCTTACAACTGGTAGAAAATGGGCCACTATGTTCAACCGATCCACAATTACCCAGATGGAGTCATGACCTCTTTGTGATGTCAGTAACCCAGTAATGAAGTCCATCGAGATGCTCTCCCACTTCCACACTGGGATCTCAAGTGGATGTAATATCCCTAACGATACCTAGTGGCATATGTTCACTAGCTGGCAAGTAGTACACTTCAAGATAAACACTGCTATATCCCGCTTCATCCCCGACCACTAATATTGCCTGCACATATCTTGGTACATCATATCCCCGTCGGGATGTACTACAAACCTCATCACGTGAAACTCTATCATCAATGCGTTTCTCAAATCTGCATCCTCCAGAACAAGAGGCCTCCCATTGAAGTTTAAGCCTACCTCGAAACTAATCGAGTAGGACCTCGCCCCATATACTAATAACCTTATCACCCTGTCCTGACAGAACGGGTCCCCGGTCTATGCTTTCACTACCCGCTTAACGATCTTGGGTGTGGTATCCAAAAATGGCATGCAAGCTCTGGCGATGTCGTCATCATGTTGAAGCTCATCCCAATTTGCCTTTTAGACCTCTACAAACTCTCCAGTAGGTGCATGATCTCAATGCGTCTTCCACCAAGTTAGCTCTTCTAGTATGATAATGAATATCAAACTTGTAATCCTTTATGAACTCCAACCATCTCCTCTGCCTCATATTCAGATCCTTCTGCATGAACAGGTACCGTGGTGACTTATGATCCGTAAATAAGCCGAACCTCTCACCCAAAAGATAGTGCCTCCAAATCCTCAAGGCAAATACAACCGCTGCTAGCTCTAGGTCGTGTGTGTGGTAATTTCTCTTGTGGGGTTTAAGATTGCGAGATGCATAAGCTATAGCCTTAACCTCCTGCTATAATACACCCCCAAGTTCCTGCAGAGATGCATTTGTGAAAATACGGTACTTCGCTCTTCCCCTAGGCAGTGTGAGCATAGGAGTTGAAGTCAATTTGTCCTTTAGTTCATCAAAAGCTAATCGACAATAGCCATCTTAGGCCAAAGGTACCCCCTTACAATTCAAATTAGTCACTGGACCCGTAATCTTTGATAATCCCTTTATGAAGTTGCGATAATACTCAGCCAACCCTAAAAGCTTTGAATCTCCGTCCCCACTCCATCACCATCGAATATTTACTCGGCTCCACTGAAATCCCCCTGTCCGATACAAAGTGCCCAAAAAAATTCACCTCCCTCGGCCAAAATTCGTGTTTCTTAAAGTTGGCGTCTAACTGGTGATCCCCTAATGTCCGCATAATCAAACACAGATCCTCTACAGGCTCACCCTTAGTGAGAGAATAAACCAAAATATCTTCAACTAACATAATCACGAACTGGTCCAGAAACTCCCTGAAGACCCCATTCATGAGTTCTGTGAACACATTCAAAGCATTAGTTAGCCTAAATTGAATCACCCTGATCTCGTACGATCCATAACGCGCCAGGAATGCGGTCTTAGGAATTTCCTCCTCCCTGAGACGTAATTAGTGGCATCCCAATTGTGAATCTATCTCTGAGGCGAATGCTGCTCCTTT
This sequence comes from Sambucus nigra, assembly GCA_949130495.1. Classification (NCBI taxonomy): domain Eukaryota; kingdom Viridiplantae; phylum Streptophyta; class Magnoliopsida; order Dipsacales; family Adoxaceae; genus Sambucus; species Sambucus nigra. Next base: position 403,117,107 of record OX422209.1, on the reverse strand, counting down.
CAACTGATTGAACATGTCATCGATTCGAGGTAACGAATACTTATTCTGAATCATGACCTTGTTCAACTCCTGGTGGTCTACATAGAGAGGAACTAACCCATCTCTTTTCTTTATAAATACCACTGGTGCACCCCACGGTCATGTACTCCGCCTAATAAAGCTATGTCCTAAGAGCTTCTGAATTTGATCCCTCAATTTTCGTATTTCTAGAGGGGCCATACGATACGGTGCACGTGCGATTGGCCTCTTCCCAGACGCTAAATCAATTATAAACTCGATCTCCTGGCTGGGTGGCAACCCGGGTATCTCCTAAAACACATAAACAAACTCCCTCACAGTGGGAATATAATCCAAGTAGACAACCACCTCCTATGAGGTCTTCTCCTCGATATAATAAAGGTATGTGGTCGACCCTCCCTCGGGAAGAGGCATCGCCACGAGGAACATCTCCTACCATAAAATATAGAATACAATGGCCCTACCATAACAATCCATCATCGCCCTATACGCAGTTGACCAATCCATGCCTAAAATGACATCATACCCCTCCATATCTAATGCTAGTAGCTCGGCTGCTTGATATAATCTCCCAACCTCTATATCTACCCCCTACATATCAAGTGCATAAGGTACCTGCTGCCCAAAGGTGACTCCACTCACAAAATAAGGATAACAAATTTCTCTAATAGACCATCTGTGAGTGCAAACCTGGTGGCTATAAATAAATGTGAAGCTCCTGTATCAAACAACACCCTACCCATATACCCATAGATAGGAAACGTACCCTTCACTTCCAGTGGCCCCTGCGGTGCCTGAAGTATGGCTGCATCTCGAATATTATAAACATGTCCATACTGTAACTGCCCTGCTGTTGTGGGGCTGGTGCTACCGGTGGAAACTGTGCCTACCTTCCCTACTGAGCACCCTACGGTGGTCCTCTAACTGGATGTGGGCAATCCCTCTTTCGATGGCTTGCCTCTCCATAATTATAACAACGATCAGAAAGATCTCTCTACCTCTGGACCTGTCGCGGTTGTCCCTATCGCTGGCCCCCATTATTTCCCTAGCCTTAGCTGCCCTAGGTAGCTTTCTGTTATTGAGGATGAGGAAGGTCCTGCTGGCCCAGTCTAAGCCGAACACTCTCGGGTCTGAAACCTCTTAGCCGTATTTCCCTATAAAAAATCCCGCTCGTGTTCCCTACTCACCTGTTGTTGTTGTGCCTCATTGGCACCATTCCCACTTGTCTTCCGTCTCCCACTCTCTTGATTCCCTTCATAAGGAAACGATGATCCTAGCAGTGTACTAGTGAAGCATTGATGACCACACTATAATTATTTAACACCGGGTTACCAAGAAAGTGCTGCCTGATCCTCCAAGTAAGTCCATCCATGAACTTCAGCATTTTCTTCTCTTCATTGTGTACCTAATTAGTGTAACAACCTGCTTATATATATATATATATATATATATATATATATATATATATATATATATATATATATATATATATATATATATATATATATATACAATAGGGCATAAGCACATCCCACATCACAAGTCCCATACGTAGTATACTTAATCTCGAATATCCTACGTATCATGGTACTTTGAACCTCAATTATACTATAGGTATTCGCTCCACCTATATATATATATATATATATATATATATATATATATATCAACAATAGGGCATAAGCACATCCCACATCACAAGTCCCATAAGTAGTATACTTAATCTCGAATATCCTACGTATCATGGTATTTTAAACCTCAATTATACTATAAGTATTCGCTCCACCTATGTATATATATAAACAAATGGGTATACTCTCATCCCATATACAAATCCCACACGTAGCATATTTCAAGTTTATCCCATAACTAATAATTCACATTTTATTCACATTTCCCATTACTCCTAACATCTCTTATTAACTGAAAGGATTTAATTAATTATTTCAGTAGCTACCTTCAATTCATACTTATTGGCCCAAACCCCAAACTCATTATAACAAGCTCAGATTATATTTTAATTCCCAATAATCCTTTTTTTTCGATAAAATTACAATCTGCCCAGAAATAAAAATTACAATTTTGAGGCTTTTCTGCTCCGATTTGGAAACACTTAAAACTACAAAGTTGTGCAGAACGCGATTTTATACAAAAACTCGTGTGCACACTACCAAATTTCGCTTAAAATAGTCCTAAAATTATCATACAATGTTCGTCCTTTTTCCACATATTTCTACCTAAGGGTTGTAACATAATTCATCCTCAAAACCTCAACCAAATGATCCAAAAATCATTATAATTCATCCCAAATGATATACCCAAGTATGTACATGATTTATAACATCAAATTATATCAAAATCATCATGGAATTTTGATGAATCATACTAATCTTATTTTAAATTCAAGAAAATCTACATGATATAATTCTTTCTCAAGAACACATATAAACCCCAAATTCCCTTATCAATTAAACCCAAAATTTCATTGTGTTCATCAAAGGAATAATCCTAAATAATTTTCATTTCACGAATTCCATAAAAATCATCAAATTTTCATCTTTGATTTATAGTTTTCATGGATGTTTATCCCTTCTAATTTAACATGGTTATTATACTCACTAATTGCAACAATAATTACACTTGCCTTAAGATGTAGGTCTGATCCTTTAGTGAAGATGTATGTAGGATGTTTCCTCCTCCTTTCCAATCACTTTTTCAGTGGTGGTGCAAGGTGGTGCAACCCTTGGTTTGCTCTAAAACCCCTCCTTTTCCTAGAGTTCTCTCCCTTCCTCTCCTTAGTCTTTTGGTAAATAATATCTTGTTTAACACACTCTAATCTTAAATAAAAAACTCCAATTCTTTTAGTACTATTCACCTCCCCAAAAAAATGACCAAAATACCCCTCCGGGGTGTCCTTTTGGTTCCCGATTGACCCTAGACCCAAATCAAACCCCTGAATTTCGACCCTTCCTAACTCATTGGCGCAGTCTAATTGACCATATGAATGAATTAAAAATAATTTCCCTTTTTTCCTTTTAATTTAGTCCCGACATGACTCACACGCGCGTCTCGACTTAATTTCAATAATTCGCGTAACTTGAGACCATATAATCATATATTACTTTTAATCACTAAGTAATACTCAATATCAATCACATATTACTTTATTCTCTAGTAATATTCAATCCGGATTAATTCTAATTATTATTCATGATTAATTTCAATTAATCCTAATTTTACTATTAATTAATCCTATTTTGAAAGTCATTAATATTACGGGGTATTACAATTAGGCGTAAAGTTTTCCAGACGGGTAAAATCCTCCTCGTGTTTAGCTACGGACCGATCTCCCTGTACCACCTCAGAATTATTGAAGGAAAGTATTTGTGGTCAAACAACCCCCAAAACTCAGTGATCTTCATAGTATCTCTCTCATTGGAAGTGGTGATCTATTCCCACCACTATAAAGATGCACCTAGTAGCTTAAATGTCGCCAAAATCTACTTATAAGTGTCACTGCACTCAACTATAGGGAGGTGGCGCTGTGTGCCTTTCTTCTATTGACTAGCAACGACTATATCTGAGCTCCCCTGAAACTCCGGTGGATGCCCTTTCTGAAACGTATCCCTCACTCTCTGCCAATCGGATGGCCCCTGGTGGTCCGAAATGACTGGTGCCAGTGTCTATTGTGGTTGCGTTTGTGGAAAATGTTATGCCATTACGGTCATAGACACATTAACTGTCTGTGCCATAATATCGACCACGCCTGCCACTGTAATGTTCCCCTGTGGGGCTTCCTCCCCAGCACTCATTCTCATCTGACGATCTCTCATTGTCGGCATCTGAAATGGGATCAAAATTATATTCGCTCACGATCAATACAAAATAGTTTGGAGAAGAACGTAAATACATAAACACGTAAATACGAATGCAACAATCTAAAAAATGGGGCTATATATCAAAGGACTCTATGCTGAAACGTAAAAAGCCGTACAAATCCTATCGGACGCTATAACCTGATGCTCAGATACCATCTGTGACACTAGGCCTATTAAAATAATGGGTGTCAAAATGCCTATACCATCTCAATATGCACTAACACCGGCATCGATAAACTCCAAGCAATTGTTCCTTGATTTTGACGTATATTGCACTTGATTATAAGAAACTCACAATTATCGGACTTTTTTATAAGTAATCAAACAATGGAGTATTTCGAAAAGTCATCAATCATCACCAATATGTACTTTTTACCACCAAAACTCTCAGTGCATATTGAACCCATAAGATCCATATATATCAACTCTAAAACACGTGAGGTGGTAATAGTATGCAACTTCCTATGGGGACTCCTGATTTATTTCTCGTGTTAGCAAGGAACTTAAACGAAGCTAGTTGGTTTTCCAAGTGATGGTAAGCCACGAACTAGGTTTTTCTTAACTAACCTCGTAAGATATCTAAAATTGGCGTGCCATAGTCATTGATACTAAAGGTCCATGGTGGAGGGCTTAACATTATTTCATATTAAAAAACACTTGGGATTGATACCGTAAAAATTATCGATAGTCCTCACACCTTGTAGAAAAAGTTTATCGAATTGATGAGAAATATTACATTCGATCGGCCAAACTTTACCACAATGTTAGCATCGCAAAGTTGGCTCATGCTTATTAAGTTAGCCTTCAACCCTTTAACATATAACACATTGTCTAGCTTAGAAAAGTCAAAAATCTCCACAAAACCTCATCCTATTAAGATATACCTACTCCTATCCCCAAAGATGACCTTTCCTTCCTTGCGATCCATAGGGTTGGTAAAATGAAAATTGATACTGGTCATGTACCTTGAGCACCCACTATCAAAATACCATCATAAAGTATCTTGAACCTTAGGAACAACGTGAACAACAATGGATTTTTTGTCACTTTTAGGTATCTAAGTGGTGGTAACCTTTCGCTTACCCTTATTATTGTTGGCACTAATCATTGTGTTGGAAGTGTTCTCATGATGTGTAGACATCTTTTGAAAATTTTCAATTAAACACATAGAAGTATTGACTAAAAACTCAACTTGCTCTCTAGCACTAGTTAGGTCACTTTAGTGGTTTGTGAGAGGCTCTTCCTAGCTTGTAACAAAACTCCCTAAGGTGAGCTGTTCGTTTGCAATAGGTACAAACATAGATTTGTCTGGTTTGATCTTGGTTAGAGTGCATAGGATGATTTATCCTTGGTGGGTTAGGTCGAGGCCCATAAGGATATAACATAAACTTGGCAACCATTTCAGGTGCAGTATTGGAAATGGATGCACAGTCGTAACCTATCCCACACCTCTCTTTAAAACCTTAAGCAGAACCTAGGAACATCTTTCCAACTTTCTTGGGTGTGTCCCCTAAGGCGACTTTGACTTCCCGAGCACGTTCAATATCTTTCTCCAGTTGGTAAACATGGGCTTTAATTTTCTCACGGGTCTCCAATGATGCTTAGAGGTCGTTAGTAAGATTAATCACTTTATTAGTCAAGTTAATCTTTTCCCTACCTACCAAAACAAATTGCTCACTTAAAGAGTATCTAACTAAAGTCTCATTCACCCTTGAGACTTTTAACTACTTTTCCAAAGAAAACACCTGAAGAGCTACATTTTTATTTTGTTCTTTAATTTTAAATGACTCGGTATAAAGTTCGGAGTATGCATATTGGAGACCACCTTCTCCTTCACTCAAATCATCAACCTCAAACTCTCCAGAATGATTCGAATCTTTATCGAGGTTATCACGTTTAGAAATATTCTTATTAGCATGAGATGTACTTGAAGTGCTAATGTGACTATCCGTGAATGCGGTGAAGTTACGTCCATGCAGTGATTCGTCCCCGAAATCTACCTATTTAACATTACTATTGCTTAAAATGGCATTATAGGCGGTTTTGCCTTTGCCCAGTCTCTTATGCCTAATGGGACATTCGTGGGCTTTCTGACTTTTCACATAACACTTATAACACCTCTCGATTCATCTTTCTTAGGATACTCGCCTCTAGATTTCTTTTGATCGTTCCCTCCAAAAAAAATACCCGCTTTGTAATTTTTATTTTCCCATTTGGATGAATTTTGTTTTTTTAATTTAAGAAACTTTTTGAATTTTATGCAAACACGATAAGATCATCTTGATCAAATTCGGAATCGGAGTAAAAAACGTCCACTTTTTTTATTTTGCTTTTAAAGCTATTCCTTTTTTTTCTTTTGGCTTTTGGGGAACATGTCTAATTCGTAAGTTTGAAGATCATCTACCAGTTCTTCTAGCCTAATTGTGTCAAGAATTCTAAAAAAAAAGTTTAGGACGATAAATTTCGCACTAAAACAAGAGGGTGAGACCTCATAATTTTCTTAACAACTCCCATTTCCAAAATTTGATCACTCAAATTTTAAAACAAGAATTCACAATATCACACATACGAGCACAAAATTCATAAAAAGTTTTAGTTTCAGGCATATGTATAGTATCAAATTATGTGGTGAGGTTTTGAAGCTTAGAAGCTTTAATAATATTGGTATATTTGTGTGTGAGCTAGAGGATATCCGAAGCCTCTTTAGACATATTAAATTTAATGATACAATGAAATTGTTGGATGTGATAGCACAAAAACTAGCATTCAAACCATGAGTTTTAAAATCACTGAATCTAAAATCATCTTGAGTCCAACTTACTATCGGTTTAAGACTAATGACATTTTTATTAGTCACAGCAGGAGGAGTTCACCCCCTTTCAACAGCAAGCCACAGGCGCTTATCGATCAATTTTAAAGACGATCTCATTCGAGCTTTCTAATCAAACAAAGGTGGCATATTGTATGACTTCTCCATATAACCACCTGAATTCATCTAAATAACTTGTAGAATCGAGCTTTGATACCAATTTGAAAAACCCGTAAAGTGGTCTGATTATATGGTTAATTGTAAAAATCATAGACTAGGTCACAAATAAGACAAATTTAATTTAATCCAATTATATCTTGATTATTAGCTGAAACTAAATATGCAAGATATTGAATCTAAATTGGATCAAATAAACAACAATGCAAGGTATGAGGAAAAATCCCTTTTGGGAAAAAAATCTCTTTTAGCATTGTTACAACTAAGGTATTACGGAATGCCATAGCCAAATGTACAAACTTATGCTCAACTAAGTATCGTGGTTATGTCTCCCTTCTTATTAATAATATAAAAGCAGTGAAGATTCAGCAATGTTGGATAGCAAGTTCCACTTACCTCGGTGTCCACTGATCATCCTCAGGAAAATCCTTTCCTATCTTTATCAATGAAGAATTAACTCCACACGAACATGAACACATGATGTGTTCTTTAAGGTTTGATAAAGTGATCACAAAACATTCAAAGGGTTTGAATTTGAAAAATCAAAGTGTTTGATCACAAAAGACGGGTAAAAAGGTTTGCAAAAAAGTGCAAGTCCTTATCTCTTTAAATAGGAAAAAAATCCAAGAGATAGACTTGAAAAGATTTCATTTGAAACCAAATAGAAAATAATTTATTGCAAGCTCGTTCGAACGAACTGGACCTCGTTCGAACGACATATGCGAAGTCATTTGGACGAACATCGAATGAGATATTGAACGACATTCAAGAGCGATGAGGAAACTGGATGTTTGAAGTTCCGTTCAAACAACTAATATCGAACGAGTGAAAAAACCTCATTGGAACGACCCTTTATACCTCGTTATAATTAGCTTCCTTATAATGATTTTTTGTTTAAAAACTTTTGAAAAAAATATTTTATGTTTTCAAACACTCTTAAAAATACCCTTAAACATAATGATTACACAAAATTAAACTCACACACCTTCTCTGATGATTATAGTGATGATTCTACTCTTCGATTATTGCATTCGGCCACTAACTTGTATTCGATTGAAGCTCTTGAGAATATACATGATGATGTAGAGGTGTAACAAAATATGCCAAATTAAAAACATGATAATCAAATATAAATTTTGCTCTTATACATTAGCGTTCCTCTAGATTCATCATAACCGAAGAAGATATTCCTCATCAAGGCAGAGTTATCCAATGATGAAGCGGAGCAGCTCATTTATTTCCTCAAAACTGATGCAGATGTATATGATCTTCCGATGATAGATCTAAATATCGCTTATCATCAACGGCGTGTGGATCCGACTGTCTAGCCGATCAAGTAGAATCCAAATAAGTCGCCCCCCAAAAGGTAAAAGATATAGAGACAGAAGTAGATAACCCTCTCCAACCGATTTCATCGGACTGGTTTAATTATTGAACTGGATTTCTAACACTGTTGTGATCAGAAAGAAGTGTGACAAGTAGAGAGTATGTGTAGATTTCACTGCCCTCACTAAGCACTGCCCCAAAGATAGTTTTCCACTACCACATATAGATTATCTTATAGAATAAATGATCGAACATCAATGCATGACCTTTATGGATGCGCACTCCGACTACCACCAGATACCTCTATTCGACCCAGATCAAGAAAATACCTCAGCCATCACAGCCTTAGGGCTTTACTTCTACAAATTTATGCCTTTTGATTTGAAGAATTCAGGAGTAACCTACCAGTGCCTTGTAATTAGAATATTAGAGAAGCATATCGAATCTACTATGGAAGTTTAAATCGTATGCTCATTAAAAGATAACAGGCATACGATCACATCAGAGACCTTACAAAGACCTTCGGGATCCTCGAAGAGTACAAGATGAAGCTTAATTCCTCAAAGTGCATATTTGGGGTCATCTTAGGTAAGTTTCTTAGATATTTAGTAACCTAGAGAAAGATAAAGGCTAATCCAGATTAGATCAAGACTCTGCAAGATATCAGAAGGCCAACTAATGTCAAAGGTATCCAAGTCATCACTAGAATGCCCGCCGCTATAAATTATTTTATTTGAAGATCTTTAAACAAGTGTCGACCATTATTTAAGTCAATAAAGAAGGAAAGCCCCATCATATGGACATGGGAGTGTGATAAAGCTTTGGAAGGAATTAGAAAGTACTTGGGATCTCCTCCCTTATTATTAACCCCCAAAGCTGGGGTATATTTATACATATACTCAGCCGTCTCACACCACACGACTAGCACTATTTTGGTGCTCTTACATGATGGAAAATAAAGGATGGTCTGCTACATCAGTCATAGCATCCCTGAGGTAAAAACCAGATACATGCCAATTCATAAATTATTCTGATATTGGTAACAGCAGCCAAAAAGGTGAGGCACTACTTTGATGATCGTACCATGATTGTCCAATAACCTATCCCTTGAAAGATGAACTCAAGAAGTCAAACATCTCAAATAGAATGACTAAGTTCCCCCTGGATCTAACACAGTTTTGCATTGGGTATGAATATAGAACGTCAATCAATGGTGAAGTTTTGGCAGACTTAGTAGCAAAATTCTTAACATCACAAGAGGTGAGAATGAACAACCAAATCTCATTATGAAGTCATTAACAATCGGGGAAAATGGCCAGTCATGGAAGTTTTTTTTTTTTTTTTATAGCGAATCAAATGAGAAGGGCATGGGAGTTATGATCATTTTTTTGACACCCTAAGGTGGTATCATTAAGTGGGACAAAAGATTGGGGTTTAAAGGCTCAAACAACGAAGAAGAATATGAGGCTATGGTGTATGGTTTCCATAAGGCGATAAATTTAGGTTCTCCCTACATTACTGTGTACTGTAACTCCAAACCGATCGCAGACCAGCTTAACAGAGAATACGAGGTCAGAGACTCCAAAATGCCTACCTACAAAATTAAAGCAATAGGTCTTCTTCAAACAGTTCAAGTCTTCCTCAATGGAGAAAGCTTTATCGGAGATTATTAACTAAACATTTACTTAAGTGTGTGCATAAAGGTTAAGTGAAAGGACTATTGATTGAGATGAACAAAGGAAATAGCGGAGAACATATAGGTGGAATATAGTTTTCTTATTGGACATTCTCACAAGATTATTGGTGGCCCTTCACATAAAAGGATGCAGTAATGATCGATCAAAAGTGTGCCATGTGGTAACAGGTTTCATCAATCATTAAGCAACCTGCGAGAGATCTAAATCCTCTCACTAATCTGTAGCCTTTTGCTTAGTGAGGCATAGACATAGTGGGTTCACTACCTATTGAACTCGAGAATCAAATGTATCTAATAATGGTGACCGACTACTTGATGAAATGGGTTGAGGTCGAACCTCTCACCCACATCAGATAAGCGACTCCAGATGATTTGTTTAGAGGAACTTCATCACATGATTTGGAACCCCAAAAGCATTAGTTATCGATAATGGAACACAATTCGATAACGACTCCTTCCGTGATTTTTGTACAGAACAAGGGTTCAAAGTCCACTATGCTTCAATAGTCTTCCCCCAGTGCATTAGACAGGTGGAGATAACCAACAGAACCCTATTATCGAGAGTCAAGCGTTGCTTAGAGAATGAAAGATGGGTGAACGGACTTTCCTCTATTCTTTGGGCACACAGAACAACACCAAGAAAGCCAACGAAAGAGACTCTGCGCTCCCTTGACTTTTATATGTAGGTCGGCATTCCACTAGATATTGGACTTCCATCACTCGAATTAAAGATCTTTGAAGATGGCCTTAATGATAACCGAATAGCTCACGATATAAATTTGCTGAAGAAATAAGGGAGCAAGCTCTAATACATTTGGTCACCTAAAAGTTGGAATTTAAAAGAGAAAATAATAAGAAGGTTAAGGTCAAAGAATTCTAAGTTAGTGACTTAATGCTCAGGAACCTCTGCATGTAGCCATGAAGCCGTCGGATGGAAAACTTGCGCTGAACTCTAAGGGAACCTACCGAGTAGTTTCGAAGGGAGGCGGATGATCATATCATTTAGGAGAATTATATGGAAGAGTAATCCCAAGGTCATAGAATGTCATGAACCTTAGTAAGTTTTTTCATTAAATAGGAAATCAAAGAGATTATTTATTTCATTTAGGCACAATAAAATAGTTATTAATTAGTTATTAAATTTGTTTAAATTTATTATCTCGAACTGTTTTGATTAAACCCACTCAAGAACTGGTACGATCTAATGTATTTCATCAACTAAAAACCTACTTGGAAGTGGTGGTATGGTCACGAGTAAGGTTGGTCAGACTAGAAAAGTCAAAAACCCATGTAAGAACTGCATTGTACAATTCATAAGTGAGTTACTCGCCTACGTTTGGAACCAAAACCCACTTGAGAACTGGTACGATCTAAAGTAGGTCAAAAACTCGAAACTGACATGAAAATAGTGGCATAACCCTGAGTAAGGTTGGTCGGCCTTGAAGAGGCAAAAACCCACGTAAAACTGCGTGGTACGACTTAAATGTGATTTATCGCCTATGTTTGGCACCAAAACCCAATTGAATAATGGTCCAATCTAAAGCAGATCGACAATGCAAAAACCACCTAAAAATGACGATACGACCCCAAGTAAGGCAGATCGACTTACAAATAGGCATCTCATACATTGATCATCCAACTATTGATGATCGATAAAATTCAAACATGAATTGGTTGCCAGTGCTTGGCACTAAACTGGGTTGGTCAGGCAAGAGATTAACATATAATAGATTGGTCATCCAAATAAAGATGGTCAATAAAAAATTAAGCATGGTACAACTCAAACATGAGTTGGTTATCGTGCCTGACACTAAGGAAGGTTGGTCGGCCTAAAAATAGGCATATCATATATTGAATGCATGGGATGATCGCCCAAGTCTATTGACCTCACAATAATGCAAACGAACTATTAGGTCTTTCGTTAAGGGAAAACAAACCCTAAGAAGAAAAATAACATTTAGTAAAGGTCAAGCATGACCTTTGGCATAAATGCCATAATAAGAAAAGCAAACAATCTAACTATGCTGCATAAATTGAACAAGCATACAGTAAGAGATCAAGTAAAATAAAAATACACTTTTCATTGATAGAAAAATGGACATGGGACTAATAAGCACCCAAAAGTTTTTAATTTATGCCCTAAATACGTGCATTTTTTTTGCTCGTTCTTAATCAAATTGGCCTTAAGTTTGTATTTATTTATATTACAGATCAATATGCTGTCGCAGTATCAAATTGTGGTAAATTGATGTAATTATGACAAAGTAATGGTCAAAAGTAGTAAGTGAAAAAAAGAAAGCGACTGCGAAGTCAGAAGACTCTTTTTGAGCTTGTCGCAATGATCTTCGATGCCCTAAACCCTATCTCTTACCAAACCTAAGCCTAAACCAATCCCAAGCAATCACTCATGCCTCGTGTGTGTTTAGTTTGTTATTTTATATTTATTTAGATTTTTATTTGAGTCGTTGCATAATTTTTAGGAATTTTTATATTATATATGTGTGCGTATATGTGTAAATATTAGGGTCCGTTATTGTGCATAAAGTGTTTTTATATTTTTATGTAAACATAACAGGTGTGTCTATTTTATTAGGTTTTTCTTTATTTTATTTTATTTGTTTTAATTTTATTAGGTTAGTTTATTTTATTTGAGTATTTTTAGATTAAGAATTTAATTTTTAGTTTTTAATATATATATATATATATATAGTTTTATATTTTTAGTTGAGTTGTTAATGTTTACATAGTTTGTAATTTGTATTTTATTTTAATTTTTTTAGGTGCATATTATACATACACTCACCCCGTACATACCATACACACGCACACACAATTTATTCTCTCTACTTTCTAAAATAACATACTTCATCCATTAAAGAACCACTCTCTATACCCATAGCCCAAACTCACCTTTGACTCGAAGCCAAAGATGTCCCCTTACTCGAACTCCAGTCGCTACCCAATATACCCATATCCCGTCATAATAACCAAAACCTAGTAACCCGGTCTAGACCTAAACCCACAACCAACACCATCCTTCCACCTGCTTACTCATTCTTTAACCCACCTGCCACTCAATGAAATTAGGAGTTTTTCTTATCCCATGACAAAAAATAACCCACGTGCCTATGAAATGGGCTGAGTCAACCTATTCTAAAGCAAAATAAAATCCCAAACAAATCTCCTCTACAAACAAAAAAAATCGTGGGTTATAAATACGAAAGTAGCAGCTCATTCGAGGGAACTCACTGACTGAATAAAGGGAGAAGACAGACTCCAGAAAAAAAATAAGCAGTGCCATTTTTTTACAGTCTAGAGAAAAAAATAGGTTCAGGAAAAAAAAGTTTAGGTTAGAATAATTTTTAAGGGTTATTTTTTATTTTTTATTTTTGTAATCAAGTGAAGTTGATAGTTGAAGAAATTGGGACGCAATTCAAGAGCACGATTCAAAAGAAGTCTTTTATCGTATTTTTTCTTTATTTCAATGTTTATTGAAATTATTGTGATTGTGCATGCCTATTTAAATATGTTCATTTAATCACCCCGTTCAAGGTGTGGGATGAAATCGCGTAAGATGTTAATTTAATTAATTGATTTTGTCGATTGTCATATTTCTAAAAGAATTAATTTTTACCTGTCGCAAATTAATTTACGTATCGAGGAATAATAAATTAATTTAGTTTTATTATTTGAATTTGGAATCTAATTAGAGATAGGTTTTTCCTAAATTTTAAATATTAATTCGATGTTGAAATTTGATGATTCATATAATTTTTAATAAATTAATCTTAGAGGGTAGTTTATCAAAAAGAGTACAAATCATAATTGTGACATTTTTAAATTAGTTTTATAAAAAAGATATTATTTAATTTATAATTGTAATGAGAGTTAGATTATGAATTTAATATTATCTCGAAATAGTTCAATTCAATAAATTAAGAAATTAAAATAATTGATCACGCAGTGTAATCACATCTCTTGTATCTTCTCACATTTATCACAATCGGTTACATATAGTTTATTTCATTTGCTCACTTAAGATTTTAGCATTTTTATCCTCCCTTGAAATTGTTTTTAAAAATATAACAAAAGTTTAAATATAAAAATGAAAATTCTAAGTATTCGCATTATTTGTTTTCACCTTGAAAGTTGGATTGATACTAATTCTTATCACAATACAAGTTATTTAACAAGTTTTGTAGGTATTCAAGGGATTTTGAGACTCGAATTTTGAAGACAACGACCATACGCAAATAGCATGTTATCAAATGGCGTTGTTTTCGCTTTCTTGACAAGGAGACAAAGTTGAAGATTTGTAATTCATTTGTAGTGCAGTTTTTTTTAATTCATTAGATTGGTTGTATTCGGATTATTAAGGCATTGTATTTATTTGGGTGAATTTTTACACCAATTTATTTGTAATAATTATTCACAAACAAGCAAAAAGGGAAACGGGGCAAAATATATAGAGAGAGCCCTTGGAGTGGATTTTGAAACCTCTCTATTTTGGGTCCTTCGAACTCCCATGGACGACTGAAGTTAGGTCAACTTTCCCGCGATCGAGTCAAGTCGGTCTTCACCCACGTGTGTAAAAGTCATGAGAGGTACATTTCTTTATCACTCGTGAATCTCCTGCAAACGAGTTCATTTTTTGTGTGATTATTTGCTCCTATGTTCTTTTAATTTTCGCGTCGCACTTAATTTGAATAGTTTGATGAATTGATGAACCTAAGACCTAGACCCGGTCATTAAAATGAGTTAGTATTTCATCACCCACTCAGTTACTTTATCCTATTTGCTTGTTACTCATGCTACCACTTAATTAAAATTAACCAACTAGCAAGCTAAGTAGGAACGGTGTTCATTAGGACCCCTTTGGGATGAGACACTTGAAGGATACTCTAGTGAATCCTTTCCACCCCTGCTAATCTTCGATCGACTTTGTTAAGATAATTGTCTAGAAAAACTGGGTTTTAAGTGAAGGTCGCCCAATAAAACGGGTTTGTGCTTTCTCTAGCATGGTACTGGATGGTCGATTGTTATAGTAACTAGTGTGGTGAGCCTTAACTTGTAAGCCTCTTGTTCTCTCGGGAAGAAAAGTAGGAGCATAATTTTTTTCAAAGGCGACGTACAACACTCCGTGCTTTTCTCACACACGAATTAATTAAAATTTGACTACCCCATTACATAATTGAAGATAAAAATTGGCTACGTGCTCATTAGGATTTTTCTTTACTTGGACGTGTTTAATCCAACTCTTTTGGTAGTCGATTTTCTACTCTGCTCTTTTGAGTTTCAAACAGAGTCCATTGTTTCCCCTTTTCCAAAAATCCCAAAAATATTTTCCTCTTTTTTAAAAAAATATTTTCCAAAAAATCAATAAAATATTTTTTTTCTTTTTCAATATTCAAAATGCCAAAAAGATTTTCCTTTTCTTATATTCAAAAATCACAAAAATATTTTCTATTTTATTGAAAAATATTTAAAAATCCAAAAATTTCACTCTCGTCATGGCCGAAGAACGCCCTTTAAAGGAACTCTTTGTCCATTTTCCATCATCTCAAAGCATGTTTGATGTTGAGACCAAGTCGAACCTCCATACTTTACTCTGTGGCTTTAACTCTCTCACACATACCGTTGATACTCCTGTGTCATCCACACATACATCTCATATTCTCATATCTCCGTTGATGAGTGTCAATACATTCAGTGCTTCTCCGTGCACCTACTACTTTCAAATTGATTACATGTCCCATGAGTGTCCATATCTTCCATGTCCATCCGACCCGACCATGGCCCAAGTGTATCTATATGACACTATTTCGAAACCACCCTCGGTGTATTGTCACGATATATCCACCATCAAGGGGTATGAGCACTCCAGTTATTCATGGATGCTTGATCACCCTCCTAGGTGATATGACTCCCAACACCATGTTTTGTATCCTCTCGGTTTTCGACAATCGTCATGGCAACCTAGTGCACCTCATCCCTATCAGTCCCCTCACTACGCTTCCAATGATTATCAACCTTTTGTCTCTCACGGAGATGCTTCTCTTGTGTATGATAAATTTGACCCTGTATCTCACACTTTATATGAGAATTCTCCGCATTCTAGTGTCCATAGTGAGTTTTGTCCACCTCAACCACCACCTCCATCCACCAACACTTCACCACCCCCATCCACATCCGCTCTCGAAAGCCTCTTGCAAAAGTTCATCTTCAAACACGAGCAATCTACTCAACTTCAATATGCAACCCTTCAATGGCTTGAAAAAAGGTTAAATGAACTTAAGTGTGCGAGAGACTCGTATTTCACCCCAGGTCAACCCATTGTTGCACCCAAGTGGATTGATGATGCGTCATCTTGTGACATGAGTTTTGAGTGTGACCAACCCTATCATCCTAAGAATCTCGAAGTTGAGACCACCCTGTGGTCCTGGCTATAAGTTGACAATTGTGTTGACTTACCCAAAGATTATGAGACTAATTAAACCCCGCCTTGTCCTATAGAACCCACCATTAAGGTTCATAGTCCCACTCCCATTGAATTCAAAAATATGCTAGAATGATATTGAATCCGAGATGGTTCCTATCTCTCTGGATCTAGATCCTATCCAACCATGCTTGGCTCACTTTGAATCCGATTTTGATGTTGATTCATATTTCTCGGATGTTAATGCCTCGTTAAATTTTCCCACCACCCCAGATGGTGACTTATGTGTGGATAAATTGATCTCTCCATCCTTTACTTCCACACTTCCTCTTGCGAGTACTCTTGATGATGACTTTGAGACTCATGATGAATGTGTGCCCCCTACTCTCGAGTTGTATCATTTTCCTCCACCCTTTGTCCCACCTGACCCACCACCTGGTTTGGGCCTTGCTATTATACCTCCCATGTTCCCATCTATGCATTCAGGTCTTCATATGAACCCTCTCTCCACCCAAGTGCTACACGAGCCCACTTATGAGTTTTACATTCACCCCACCATCCATGAAAGTATCCGTGTTACTCTCACCTTTTGTGACACAAATCTTGTTCCTCCATGCATGACACTCTTCTATCATGGTGACTTTTATTTTCGTCATCTCATTGACGTGTCACGAAGCGACCATTATCATCGTCCATTTATAAAACGGTTGTGCGATTTCTATGAGCCCTAGCACATCCCAATTGCCAAATCATTTTGCCTCCTCATCCAATTAGAGCATAATTCCTATAGGTCCCCTGTTGCCCTCACCTTTACGTTCAATAAGGATCGTGATCAGTTCTTCTTCACCCTCACCCTTACCTTTCTTCTTCCTTATACCCTTCTCCCCAGCCACCCTTAGTCCACCGATGCATTGCATCATGTCAAGAACTTTGTCGTACAAGTCCAATGACATTGTAGCCTTTATCCAGCAAGACTGACGTTTCAGTCTTATTTGGGGGAACTTCTCATTACCCACACCATTTCTTCCACCCTAATCTCTCCTAGTTTATATCTTATTTTTGGGTGAGTTCCACCCGATCTGGCTGAAGACGTTAAACTTAGCGCTATCAAGAGGCAATCTATCGTATCACGTTTCTAAGTATGACTCTTATCCTATTGGGGAGTGGTGTTATATCCTCCCTAATGCTTTTCACCTATTTTATAGACTTATACATAGTTTTGTGCCGCATCTGTTCTTCAGGTTCCACCTTTGCTCCATCATGCGGTACAATTTCGTTAGCGGTTTATTATGGTAATCTTTTTCCTACCTTGTTCTTTTCAATTTAAAATATATTTTTAAACATCGAGTACAATGTTCTCTTTTGTTTGAGGGTAAATTTTATCAAAATTGTACCTCTTTTGAAAAAAATTAGAAACAAATCATTTAAATGTTTTGTGCAGTTCAAATCAATTTTTTTATAACATTAATTGTCTATCATCCCTATTTTTGAAGTCTCGAAATATCCTTGTTCAATCTTAAAATTACACTAAAATTAAATAATACCTTTTTAAAGCGTACTTTCATTATGAATTCCTAAACTCGGCAGCATTTGCACTATCTAGTTTTATGATCAGAAGTTGAAGAGTAACAATATTCTTAAGAGAGACTTAAAAGATCACTAGTGCAAACTTAAAATCATTGAGATTTGAGGTATTCACCTTTTGTTTTTTTTACGTAATCTCTGAGTCACAAGTTGACTCAACTTTCTTTGGGTACCTCACTTAGTCGTTGCATGAGCTCATTATTTTTCAATTTTGGCGTCACTTTCGAGTTGGAAGAAACATGTGTCTTGAAGTTTTTCCTGAGCACTAAACCATTTATGACCATACAATTACGATTTTCCCATATCACATTATCATTCACCCGGTATATTTTCATATTTCCCTTAACTATATATATTTCATATATCATTTTCCATCACTACCATCGTTTTTTAGAAAAAAATAGTGTTTGAAATTATCAATGTAAAAATTGTCTTCACTTGTGTTGTGAAAAGAAAAAAGCATCACAATAAAAAATAGAGAAAAAAGGGGAAAAAAAAAAAGTATAAAAAAAGAAAAGAAGAAAAAGAAAGAATGCGATCATAAATTTATAAAATGAAGACATCAGTAATTCAAATTATGTTCCACTTTTCTCAAATATCCTACCATTATATCATCCATTTCATTTTTCTCCTCATGTCTTATATAAATCCCATTTTCACCCTTGGTAAGGTGTTTGGGCAAACGAGAAATTCATATGGTGAATAACATAACATTTTCGACATAGTGGTTAGCATTCCTTCATGAGAACAGAATTCTTTCACGTATCCCTTAATTGTTATCAGTGCGTGAGATGTTTGACCTTATTTATATTTACTCACCTCCCCACACACTAGAGAGATATACTTGCCCAATTCTCGGAGAGTTCGATTCGGAGGGTTATATCAACTAAGAGTTGAAGTCAAAGCGTAGGGTTGTAAATGGATATTCGAAAATCCGCATCTGTTCGATATCCGAATCCGAATTTGCGGATATTTATCCGAAAAAATGGAAACGGATACGAATATGGATACTCTATAAAAATATCCGAGAAAACGGATACGGATAGTAGTAGTATCCGACACGGAGTATCCATTTTACCGGATATCTGTATCCATCTAACGTACGTATAAAATATTAGTCATATAATATTTTATATATAAACTAAAACTTAAAATAAAAACTGGGCATAAGTATAATTATGAAAACTATAAAAATCTAACATAATCCTAAACTAATAAGAAAAACAAAACACGGGACATGGTAAATCAAATCAGTTTCCCCATTTCCCAAAAGCCCTTCCCCTAAGCTCTTCCCTCCGATCGATGTCTCTCTTCCCTCCGATCACTGTCTCTTTCCTACGCTGTCCTCCTGTCCTCTACACCGTCCTCTACGCTGTCCTCCTGTCCCTCCGATATCTCTCCCCCGGTGTTCGGTCGCTCTACGGTGTCCAGTTGCTCCCCCCTGTCTGACGTCTCTTCCATCTCACTTGGTCTAGTCCAATAACAGGTGTGAAAATGTTTGTTTAAATGGATTTTAAATCAAGTTAGTTTTGCTCAAACGTAAGAGTCACATATGATTTTAGATCTGTTTGAAATGTAAGAGTCACAAATGATTTTAGATCTGTTTGAACTGTATCTTCGAGACTGAACAAATTAGTTTCAGATGTATGTTATTCAGTGTTGATGAGATGAGATGAATAACATATTAGTTTCAGATGTTCAATACTAGTGGAATGCCTGTTCTGTTACAAATATCCCTTTTAGAGTTTTAAATCAGTTTTAGATGTACACGTCTTATTTATTTGACAAAGAAATGAGTTTTAGATCAGTTTTACAAAATATTAGTTTCAGATGTTTTGTTACAAAATATCCCTTCACGAGATATTGTCACATATTGAGCTGCGGCATCATTAGAAGTAGTTCTCATTCAAACGGTATAACAAATGAATTAGGTGAGCTGAATGTTTCATTGGTGGGAATTAAGTATCCTGTAACAGAATCATAATACACACGTGTTAGTTAGGATCAATTTTGTTAGTTAAATGAATAGTATGAATTTCTTTTCTTCTCAATTCTCTCTCGATTCTGTATACTCTCTTCCAACTCTATTTTTGAAATGTGATCGTCATCACCCACAAGTGTGTGACATCATGATTGTTGTCCATCATGATGTTTATTGAATTAGCCGGATTTATAGGGGTTTTAACTTTTATATTTTGGAGGTCAATTTTTTATATACCTGTAGCCTTAAATCGCATTTGAGTCCATTGTTGTATAAATAGTCTATTGGGGCTTTGTTTTTCTTGCAATATAAATACTCTTTTCGATACATTAGTGGCTTTGTTTTTCTTGTAGAAGAAGATCAAAAGCTTCCAATTTTGCAATCCAGTCGTGAAAACTTGTTGTTTCAAAGGTCCAACGTAGGTTAATTTTGGGAGAACTATATCTTGTATGTTCATGCATTGATTGTTTTATACTTTCAATGTTGTCTTATACCTGGTATATGTTATAGCGTTAAATAAACTAAAAATTCATTGTCATATAATTAGCCTATTGTACATATTTGAGGTTCGTATTTTCCCTCATTATTTCTCTTGTGAACGTAGGTCAATCTTTGTAGAACCATATATATCTTTTTTTTGTGAACTGTTAGTTTTTTGTTTTCGTGGCATTTTGGTTTCACACATTGGAAACCCCCAATTTGGATAGCTTAAAGATATGTTTAGGCACACATTGAAGAGGCTCTAATACACCATTTTTTTTAAATCTCAGTACAATTTTATGTTATTCAGTGTTGTTTTTACTAATTACTAATTACCTTAATGCTTAATTCAACAAGGATACAAAGGAAAGGAGATTAGAATGACACACTTCAGGAACTTAAGGGGTAAAAAATAACATCCCTTATTTATTGTAATATATTCTTTGCTTTCTCCGTTAGTATTTTAATTGAGTTCTACTTTTCAGGTAAGATGATGCTTCACTTCATTTTTGTTCAAATATTAGAGAAACTAAAGAGGATACAAATTTCAATGGCTCACAATTGAATAAGAAAATGCACATTAAAGGTTAGTACTTTTGCTCAAACCTTCTTTTATAGTTTAATTTGATGCTTTACACATTCTCTATATCTTACATGGAATGAAAAATTATATATTTAATTGATTGATTAAATTAGTGTTTAATACGCTATGTGTATCTTAATATATCTTAAACAATAAAAACGGATAAGGATATTATCCTAATTCGAGAAATCCGAGAGGATATGGGTAGCTGAAATTATTATCCGGGCGGATACGGATAGTGTGGAGTCTTGGCGGATACGGATATGGATACTATGGTATCCGCTCCGTATCCGTCCATTTTACACCCCTATCAAAGCGTTGATTCTATAAAGGCGATATAGGAATTATTCTAATGATACCTAAGATTGTTTCACACACACACGTTGGGTTTTTAGAAGGATTACACTTTTAGTATTAAGTAATTTTATGACTTACCTTGATAAAGGAACATTGTATTCCTTGTTGTATTTTTAGTTGGGTTGTATAGTTTTTCATCATCATATAAAAGACTGCCTTTCAATAAAAAAATTGAATTTTGTGGGTATATTCACTACAAACCCTCATGAGACACCACTCCTCATGTAGGGTAACCTATAGGTTTAACGGCTTGTTGCACATGCTAAGTGCAATCATAAGTGCTTGCGAAAGTGGCACATTTTTGGTCACTTATCTCTATTTTCTCTCTATTTTTTCTTGAAGACAAGCAATGTTTTATTTGGGGGTGGTGTGACAAGCACCCAAAAGTGTTTAATTTATGACCTAAATACGTGCATTTTAGTTTCTCGTTCTTAATAAAATTGGTCTTATGTTCGTATTTATCTATATTACAGGTCAATATGATGTCGCGGTATCAAATTGTGATAAATGGATGCAATTGCGATAGTAGTGGTCAAAAGCACTAAATGGAGAAAATAAAGCGGCCTCGAAGTCAGAAGACTCTTTTTGAGTTTTCCCGATGAGCATCGATGACTTAAACCATGTTTCGTACCAAACTTAAGCCTAAACCGAACCCAAACCATCACATGAGCCTCGTGTGTGCTTATTTTGTACTTTTATACTTTTTTAGATTTTTATTTGAGTCGTTACATAATTTTTAGGATTATTTATATTTTATATGTGTGCGTATAGTTGTAAATATTAGGGTTCGTTATTGTGCGTTGAGTGTTTTTATATCTTTATGTAAACATAATAGGTGTGTTTATTTTATTAGGTTTTTCTTTGTTTTATTTTATTTTATTTGTTTTAATTTTATTACGTTAGTTTTATTATTATTTTTATTTATTTGAGTCTTTTTAGGCTAGGATTTTAATTTTTAGTTTTTAATATATATATATTTGTTTTATATTTTTAGATGACTTGTTAATGTTTACAGAGTTTGTAATTTGTATTTTATTTTAAAAAATTTAGGTGCATATTATACACACACACACCTACATATATTCTATATCCTCTCACGCGTCATTTCTTTCCCATACCTCTTGCTCCTCTCTCCTTTCTAAAAAAACATACTTCCTCCATTAAAGAACCAGTCTCTATACCCATAACCCAAACCCACCTATAACCCGGAACCAAAGATGTCCCCTTACTCGAACTTCAGCCTCTACTTAATATACCCATATCCGATTGCAACAAACAAACCCAGTAACCCAGTCCAGACCCAAAGCCATAACCAACATCATCCCTCCACCTACTGAACCATTCTTCAACCCACCTGCCATTCCATGAAATTAGGAGCTTTCCCTATCCCATGCCAAAAAATAACTCACGTGCCTAAGAAATGGGTTAAGTCAACCTATTTTAAAGCAAAACAAAATCCCAAAAAATCTCCTCTACAAACAAAAAAAATCATGGGTTATAAATAAGGAAGTATCAGCTCATTTGAGGGAACTCGCAGACTGAATAAAGGGAGAAGACAGACTCCCAAAAAATAAAGCAATATAGTTTAGTTTAGAATAATTTTTTAGGTTTATTTTTTATTTTTGTAATCGAAGTTGATTGTGGAAGAAATTGGGATGTAATCCAAGAATGTGATTCAAAGGAGACTTCACTTATCGTACTCTTTCTCTATTTAAATGTTTATTGATATTATTGTGACTATGCATGCTTATTTAAATATGTTTGGCTAATCATCCCATTAAAGGGATGGGACGAAACCACATAGGATATTAATTTAATTAATAAATTTTGTCGGTTGTCATATTTCAAGGAATATTAATTTTTAATTGTCACAAATTAATTTATGTATCAAAAGATAGTAAATTAATTTAGTTTTAATATTTAATTTTGGAATCAAACTACATATACATTTTTCCTAAATTTTAAATATTGATTCGGTGTTGAAATTTGATGATTCATATAATTTTTAATAAATTAATCTTAGCGGGTAGTTTATTATAAAGAGTATAAATCATAATTTTTTAAAGTGTGACGTTTTTAAATTAGTTTTCTGAAAAGGATATTATTCAATGTATAATTGTAACGAGAGTTAGATTATGAATTCAATATGATCTCGAAATATTTCAATTCAATAAATTAAGAAATTAAAGTAATTGATCACGCGGTGTAATCTCATCTCTTGTATCTTCTCGCATTTATCAAACTCAGTTACGTGTAGTTTATTCATTTGCTCACTTAAGATTTTAGCATCTTTATTCTCCTTTGAAATTATTTTTAAAAATATTAAAAAATATATAAAAAAAAGTTTTAATAAAAAAATTGAAATTATAAGTATTCACATTATTTTTTCACCTTAAAAGTTGGGTTGATACCCATACTTACCAGAATACGAGTTATTTAACAAGTTTTGTAAGTATTCAAGGGATTTTGAGACTCGGGCTTTGAAGACAACGACCATACGCAAAAAGCATGTTATCAGGAACTATGAAAGAATGACCTCAAAGAGTTGAATAAAAATTACGTAAAAGTACAAAAATAGGAAAGCAAAAGATTAGAAATAACCTCTTCAAAACCACTAGCCGCGGGAAGGTTGGCTTGATCGGCAATGATCTCAGCATGCGAGGCTTATTAGGGAACAATGATAGTGGGATCGGCCGCAACATTATCACCTTCCAAAGGATTCTTCAAGGGAGGGTGACCGATATATGCAACGTCACCCTCAGGGATATTTTCTTTCTCTAGGCCAGTGACCTAATCCTTGTTAAACACAATGGACTTGTGATATTCCAATTGAGAAATGATCTCTCAGACCACTGCTTCATACTCATCGATGTAGACCTTTTACATGTCGGCTTCCGAGGAACTCTCGATCACAGCCTTCTTCCTCCGAGCGATCAACTTTTGAAGGATCCTACGACTAAGGGAGGTCTTCAATTTAGACAGCTTGGTGCCAACCATGTGAAAATCATTATTAGCTTGCTCAGCGACCTCCACAACCTTGTTCTTCACATCCTCTTCGTCCTTTAACTTCTTATTGAGATAATCCAACGTATTGATCTGGATTGTTAGTATATTCTTCAAAGAGTTGCTAGCAGTTAATAGCACTTCGTCGGCCTTCCTGTAATGGTCTACTCGACCGATAAGTTCTCGAGTGACCTACATACTTTGCTCAGACGGAGATAAAAAGTTATAAATAAAATTAGGCATAAATGGTAAATAAAAATTTGATTAACTTACTAGAACATTGTGCCATAGACCTTCAAGTACTGGCTTTTTTCCTTTTAAAAAGGATATCTTCCTAGGGCGATCTCGATTACCTTGGGGGATGAGTCCTTGAACGATGCCTCCATTGAGGTTCGCTGAAAAACCACAGGTCAATTAGGTATATGCGGTGGAGTAGGTGGACGACCTCCAATGTTATTCGTCCTCCTCTTATTGCTCTACTCAACCTCATGACGTTGTCGGTTAGTGACTTATGCTTCCTTTTCCCTGAGGGTAACCACCCTTATTTTTTTTTCTCGGTTGTAGTCTCTTCGGATTGACCACTTCCAATCGATTGTTTATTGTATTTATCTTTGACGGCGGCCAAATCAAAAGGTCTCCTTGGACGACTGGTCATTTTACTTAAATCACCTAATGAAAAATATTCAAACTCTATATCATCCCAAGAACGATTGTGTGACACCCCGTCTAATTAAATACCAGGTGATCAGGCTTTATTAAGTAAAATAAGGACTTCCATCTGGTTCATTCTTAGCATCACTAAAACCTTATTAATTACTAATAACCTATTAGTTAATGAAGCCGGTGTTGAAATTTTATCTTTTAATAACCAAGTCATTAAGTACAACGGAAAAACTAAATAAAACCATCGCATAGTAATATAGTTTAAACATCCCATCAAATAACTGAATCAAAGTCTTGCCGAATTAACCATCGGCTGAAATCTAAACCAAACAAATCTGATAGATAGTAAATAAATCCCATAGAATCTGAAATAAAGTAATATGAAATAAATGTTGTGAGCAACATGTTCGAAATAGAACTGAGATAGAATTTCTAAACAAGGAACAAATGAAAGAGGCGACTACTCCAACTCTTGTAACATCCACATATGCCGCAACTGGGTAGCCCTGGAATAGAATCAAGTCTGGCATCCGTGTTGCCAGACACCTAAAAGGTTTTTAAAATATTTGACAGCAAGGGTAAGAACCCAAAATATTTTGAAAATATTTAACAAGTGATTAAATCGAAGTTTTTTAAAATGCACGACTGCTCTTCATATTTAAGTTAGTGTCGCACTCCCTTGGAGACCCGCTCACCCCTCAACTATTATGCATACCTAACGCTTTCTTTATAACCCACCTAGTCATTACCCCGTAATTAATTCTTGTTATAACTCCTTCCTGTCACACTACACTAGCCCGATTATGTTTAATATATGATTCGTAAGTTATTTAACACATTAACTTAACTAATCAATTTTTATTTAAGACCATATAACATTTTCACAAATTATATATAATTAATACATTCACATCATGTATTTTACCCGTATATAATTATCTGCACCATATATACGTATCATCATATTACAACATTCACACACATATGCCATAAATATATAACCATCCTCCCGAGTAGACACTCACCGGATGTTCTCTACAAGGCCATCACTCCAGGTATACTCATCCACCCGGACACCGTGACACAGTTAGCTCCCCGAATCAGTGAAACAAAATAAACGTAGCGGAGGAGATCATAGATCCCTTCGAAAATGAGACCGAAACATACCCAAAACATCTCACCCCTAACTACGGACGCTATGACCTAGGAACTATACTCGTCCTGCTCCTTAAGCCATGGGATTCACCCACATCGTGCAGCCTCCTATGATAGCACTAGAGGAGTATGCTTTTAATAAATATCTAGTCATCGATATTTATGAACACAATGTATGTGTATATATATTTACTATCACAATACCGTATATATATACATTAAATTTAAACCCGGCTATACCGTGCACAATAATCGTATCACTAGCCTAAAATATACTTGAGTCTATATTCCGACTCCAAATTTAATTAATTACACATTAATTCATTTATATCCTTGGTGTCACTCAACCAATAAACCCGGATTCGCTTACTTGGCCCAAAAATATAATATTCAGAATTTATCATCCAAAATTCTTTTTAATAAGTTTGGCACACTTATAAATCCAAGGTTTCTAAATGCTCAAATTCCAACTTTAATTTCCCTTATTTAATAACCCATTATTTAACCCAATAGCAATTTTCACACAAATGCCAAGATATGGGGATTGAACCATAACTGTAGCCCCTTCAAACAAGAACCCAACCAAAACTAAAAAAGGGAAGGAAGGGCCGTCGGATTTCTCCCGTCATTTGAACCACTTCCCTATCATTCGAATGACTCTGGACACCGCTCGAACCAAACCCAGGTCATTCGAATGACCCTAGATCTCCCCTGTTCTTCTTCATTAATCAGTTCGTCCACCATAGATAAGAAATTCAACCTCATTTCCAGATTTCTTATACTGCACACTTTCAAAACCCACACCAATTGAAATCCATATCTTAAATTAAGTATGGTTCTCCCCAAATCCTTACAATTAATAAATCTTTCCTAATTTATCAATTGGTTCCTCAATAGTAAAACAAACTAATATTAAATTTCAATTGAAACCTTATTCGTATGATTCCACAAACTAAAACCCAATTTGTGTGTGTCAACCCAATCCAAAATCATTTATTCTTATCACATCCTCTATGATATGAATTTAAATCTACAATTTATTTAAAATAAAGTTTAATCACTTGCCTTAGGGTTCGTAGGGTCTGAATCCTTTAGATGATGATTGGATGAAGATTGCCACACTTATTCTTGATTTTGGCTCCCAAGGTTTCTCCAATTTCTCCCTCTTTTCTCGTCTACTTAATTAGGTTTTCTTAAATGAGTTGTGGCTACCACACCCTCTCATTTTTAAGGTTTATTAAGTCAATCCCATTTTTAGGCTTGTGGGCTTTATTAAAAGGGCTCAAACACTCCCATGTGGGTTTGGTTGTGCATAAAAATGCCCCAAGACCCATTTACTACCCCTGGATACTCTTTTTCGAGTATTTCGATCCATCTGGACTCAACCGTAGACTCAGAATTGCCATCCAAATTATTTTACTAAAAGTTATTATCTCGACCTCAATACTCGACCCCCGGTTGAGATAAATTAATGCCACATCACTGTCACTTGTTATGACGTAGGTAACTTATTACTATTCACTGAGTAAATTTAAATCCCATAAATAGTAATCATTTACACACTAGATTAATATTTAAATAAATAATAATAATAATAATAATTAATTAAATTAAATTACGACACACGAGAAATTTAAAATTAGTCGAATTAATTAATTAAAAATGCCGAAAAATATGAGGTGTTACATACTTCCCCCCTTACAAGGGAATTTCATCCCCGAAATTAGGTTATGACTGCGGCGAATAAATCTGGATACTGCTCTCACATGCCATCATCCCGCTTCCAAGTAGACTCGTCGTCACTGTGATGTCTCCATTGAACTCTAACTAGTGGTACCACCTTATACCGTAGCTTGTGCTCACTACGATCCAGAATAGCTACATGTCTCTCTTTATATGAGACGTCTGGTTGTAAGTCGATCTCCACGAGTGGAACGTGCCAAAAATCCTCTCACTCCTCCGGTATTTCTTCAGCGATGCCACGTGAAACACGTCGTGTATCCGCTGAAGGTGCTTTGACAAACCCCATTTATATGTTACCGGTTTCACCCTCTCAATGATAGGGAAAGGTACCACATACCTCGGCGCTAGTTTCCACTTTTTGTTGAACCTCATCACCCCCTTCATGGGTGACACCCAAATAAATACCTGATCGCCAACCTCTAACTCCCCATGTCCCGATCATTATCGACATAACTCTTCTGCCTGTTATCCGAATACGTCCCCGAATCTAATATATCTTAGCAGTCGTCTCTTGAATCATCTCTGGCCCCAATAACTTGTTGTCCCCCACCTCTAACCAACACCTGGTCATCAATCTCCAACTCAATGGTCTTTAACCATATAGTGCCTCAAAAGACGAGCCTATGCTCCATCGGCTCTATTGTCTCCATGTTAGAAAAGACCCCACCTCTATGGGTTCTGATTTCTTGTTGCCAAACCCGTGACTCTCCTCAGGGTAAATACCCGCAACAATACCTGACTACTCATGTCAGACTTTAAACTCTTAACTCACGATGATGTAACTCTCCTTACGTTTTTGAGTTATCTGAAAAAGATGCGGTTAACTCAATTCATGCCGATGGATCATAAATCACTTCGGGCCAAGAAGCTCGTCACTCCTCACTTATTATCAACAAAGGGTGGATGGATAATAAAACCTCCCTATAAAGTCTCAAAACGTGTTACGTATCTAATACACTGCCATGAGGTATCATACGTAACTCTACTAGTGGTAATTAATACTCCCAATCACCCACAAATATGAAATTACGCATTCCTCGATTCCTCCAACAACCTAGTTATTTTCATCTACCATTGACTTAAGGGTGACATGTATAGAACAATATGCGACTCCGTTCCCATCGCCTCCTAACACTTCCAATCAGAGGTGGGACTCAGAGGTCTTATCCTAATTCACAATAATTTTGGACAGCACCTAGTTCTGTTTCACTTTTTTCTTCAAGCGAAAAGTCGGATATACTGCGTGATATTATATTCCACTCTAAAATAACAAATATTCCACTCTAGTCAATCCATTCTGCAAACCAGATGGAAACCCTGACCTCCCCGTAATTTTGGATGTCTCAAATATGAATTTCACCACTCATGCCCATCGGTCCTGTCATTGGGAACATCAAAATTATGAAAGCCTAGTTGAAACCTCATATCAACCTTTCTCCGTCCCTAAATGGTGTAACTTGGAGACAACTCCACTATGTATTAATCACTACCAATCCTCATGCTCAATATTTCACATTACGAGGGACATCTTATTCTCCCTTTTTCCAGAATATACCTAAAATCATTGCCCTTGCGTTTGCTCCCAAAACTGCTAGGCATCTGACTAGGTGAGACACTAGCTCCACCCAGGGTGCCCATACACCCTATATCCCGTGAAAATTTTCACAAACCTCATATCATCACATACGTATCATATCTATCTCAAGTTCGTACACTGCATTCTCGATGTGGCTATATCCTCCGAGTATTTTCAATTTCCCGACCAATTACTATTTAATTCTTCCCGATATTGCCCCACCCATCAACTTGTGGTGCCAATCTTCCCAGTGTTTCTTTCGCAACCCTTTCTCAGCTCCACCGACCCTATTTCTTAGTAGCTTTATGCTCAACGTGTTTTCTTCATACGCTCATTAATTACCATTATATCCAATGTCCTAGCATCCGATGATGTTTCTCCACTCCCGACATTTATCAAGGCTTATGCGTATAACATTTCACCGCAAGGCCCAAAAGAGCTTTTCCCAATGCAATATTCCTCAGCATTGTCGGTCCTCGATTTTCGTAGAACCCAAAGCATATACCGGAACACTCAAACCCTGTACCGATACTCACAATCCTTATCGTTGACTCTCGCGTCTCTAAAGGAGTCATATACTACCGCGCTCGCACTATCACTAAGTCCTCAACGCTAAATTAATAACGAGTTAAATTCCTTCATTCCATGGTAACCCGACATACCCTGAATCTCATCAGTAAGAGTCCTTATACACCGGGAGCCAATACAACCAGACATCTGTAGTCTATTTGACAAAATACCGCCATGATCTCAACCCTCTTCCCGGGGAGACATCACAAAAATATACATCCTGCCTTGGAATAACGACACGATAGCCTTGTGATAACCGCCCACCATCTTTAACCCATCCATATTCGGGATAAAAACATAAGAGCATAATAACTTCTCATCATGGGATTACCTTGAAAAATATACCCTCTCAGTGTCCATATCCTCTCCCCTACAGGTGGAACTAAAGAGAACCCCGCTTCTCAGCGGTATATGTTTACAACCATAGTACTGTTAATGATACCTCTACCAAAATCGTTTCACACGCGAATTTAGTACTAACAAACTATTGTAACTCGCTTGTGTCATGAAAATTATACCCCAATCACTCCAGGATAAAACTCGTAGTTCCAATTGCCCATAACACTGGTGGCTCAAATGGTTCCTGGACATGACACTCGCATCCTAACTAAAAAAAGTGAACTTTTCGGTATATTTTTTTTCGTCGTTGCTTGAAAAGCTCCTCTAGTCAAAACATCAATTATCTACAAAAATGATAATAAAACTAAAGTGTAGAGAGGTAAGTAAGGATGTCAATCCACATCAAGGGGCTAAGCTAGAGACAAACTCAATTGTAATTCCTTTTTATTTTCTTTTTAGGGTTTTTACTTTTTCTATATTTTTTTTTTAACTTTTCAAATATTAAAACAATTTTCAAGGGTGAACAAAACTATACTAAACTAAACGAGAGATCAAATGACAAACTAAAAAATGACTAAAAGGAAAAACAAAGTCTAACACTAAAATAAGAGATAAGTGAGGTAAATAAATGTGAGAACAATCAAGGAATGAGATTACACCACAAATTTTAGCTATTCTAACTAATTAATTTAATTATTTGAATTCTCCCAAATTAATATCAAAATCACAAACCAACTCTCGTTGCAAGTGTAATTATAATAGTAATATTTTAGAAAATTAAGTTTAACCCCCCACAACTCTAGAAAATAGATCTACACTCCTTTTAATTAATCACCCACTAGGATTGATTCATCAAAATTTATGTACATCTTAGAATATGAAAATAGAGTTGAAATTCAAGTAATAATACCCCACTTAAGAAACCTCTATCTCTAATTTGAATCTAAAATGGGTATTATAACTAGAATTTCCATTTTCTCTCGAGAATCATTTACCCTCTCTCGAGGCGTAAATTTAAGGGTGAGGGATCAAAATTAACATTCAAAGGGAATTTTCAACTAATCAAACTAATTAAATCAAAATAACATCAAATAAGGGTTCACCCCACCCCTTGAAAGGGGATTTAGCCTAACATCATATTAAACATGATAATCAAATAATCAAAGGCTAATAAAATTAAATAGAAGAGAAGAGAAGAGAAGAGAACAATCAAACCCAATCTCTTGAAGTGGAATTGAACTCTTATTTCCTTGAATCAAGCATCATCCATCCAATATGAGCATCCAACAATAACCAAGTCAATATAATACTCAATTGAATTACTCGGAATTTATCCTCACAAATCTCTAAAAAATAAAAATAAAAACTATTTACAAAATATAATTTCTTAATTTATTTTCTAATCTAACCCATTTCTCTACTTTTCTCTGGAATTTTCTCTCTCTATTTACATGATTCCAAAAATGGACTTGAGGTCTTCTATTTATACATGGCAAACATGGAGCTAGGGGCTAATTTGGGTAATTGGGAGTGCACATGTGCATGGCAAAGGTGTGAGGTAAGGAAGGCATATGGGTGAGGGAATTGGGTGACAAAATACGATATGGTTATGGAGTATTTTGGATATAAGGGTAAAAGATGGTAGTTGGGGGTAGTTTGGATATTGGGGTTAAGTGGGTTATATGGCATGTGGGTTTTTTTATTTTATTTGCTTTGGTTGACTTGGAGAGTTTTTTTGGCACGTACGATTTGGCTTGAGGTGGGTTAGAAAGGTGAGAAGGGAAGTGGGTGTAAATGGGAAATCGGGTTTGGATGTGGGTCGGTCGGACTGTGTTTGGATTTTCGGTGCAGGTAATGGGT
Source organism: Sambucus nigra (assembly GCA_949130495.1). NCBI lineage: Eukaryota > Viridiplantae > Streptophyta > Magnoliopsida > Dipsacales > Adoxaceae > Sambucus > Sambucus nigra. The sequence continues at coordinate 403,084,873 of OX422209.1, read as the reverse complement.
GTTCACGAGTTTGGATTGCTATTTCGGGCTGGATTGCCATGGCAACAGGTTAGGGGTTATGACGGCGGGTTATCGCCGAATCAAGTTAGAGGTCGGGGACAGGTGGTTTCGGAGGTTTGGGTCGCCGAAGGTGGCGGATTGAACAGCAGGGGATGGAGAAGTCCGGTGGTGGGTTCTGGTGGAGCTTGGGCTAGGGTCGGGGGTTAAAAGGTGGCGGGTTTGGGATCCGGGTTATGGTGGTGAGATGAGAGAGTGAGGGAGATTGTGGTAATGGACGATTGCTGCTGGTGAATGGGTAAGAGAGAGAAAGTGGTTGGGTTTGAGGTTGAAGATAAAGAGGGTTAGATTGTGTGTGGGTGGGTGGGTATAGGAAATTAGGGTGAGGGTGAGGTAGAGTGAGTTATGGTGTGTATGAGTGGTGTAGGATTATGGGTTTATGTGTGTGTTTAATTTGGACTTTAATAAAGTAAAACTAACTAACTAAATAAACTATGAAATTAAAAATAAAAATAAAATCCTACTCTAAAAATAAAATAAAGACTCTATGAAACTAAAAAGAAATGAAAATAGAAAATAAAAATAAAATTCTAATAAAACTAAAACTAAAATCCTAAAAAAATGTAAAAGCTAATAAAACTAAAAATAAATAAATTCCTAAAAAAACTATCCTAATAAAATAAAAATAAAAACTAATAAAAATAAAAATACACTAAAATTATACTAATAAAAATAAAATAGAAAAATAGAAAACAAAACCTAGAAAATACTAAATGAATCAAAAATAAACTCTAAAAATAAAAATGACGCAAACTAAAAATCTAAAAAAATTAAAAAGGCACAAACTAAACACACACGGGTTTTTGGGTAGGTTTAGGGACAGGTTTAGGCTCGGGTGAGATTACGGGGCAAGGTAATTAGCTCCATTTGATGCGCATTTGCCTTAAATTAAGCATTTGAACTTCGGAAATAGCAATCAACCTGCACAATAAACATTTACGTGCATAAGACCCAACTTGCCGAGAATTAGCAACTAAAATACGTCTATTCAGGGTATAAAATGTACACTTTTGGGTGCTTATCACTAACCGAACCAAAACTTCTATAACTGCTGCCCCTGTTAGGCATCCCGCTCCTGTCCCTTGACTCATTACAGACAAGATTCATACATGTGTTTCTACCTTTAAAACAAAAGACACCTCGTTGTGCCCTTCTCCTTGCTATGGTACTGCCGGCCATGTTGGGGTTGTCCTTTACACGGACTTGGTTGTCTTGACCCTGATTGCTAACCCCATTATCCCTTTAGTGACGTTGGCCCTATAGGACTAGTTGTTGGTCTTGAGAGCCCTGACTAAACTTATTGTCACTTGGTAGAAACTTTATTAATTCTCGATCATTAATTTGGGTTCTTTATTGGGTCTCCCTTCCCTTGGTGCCTTACTAGCACGGAAAAATCCAATCTTTCCCTTCGGTTAGATTCTATTACTCCTTTAGCGCCCTTCTCACGGGAGCATTAATATAATTTTATAAATGTATGATCTTGATGACAATGACACCAGTCACCCTAGTCGGATCTCCTATCCTCGCTTTTACTTTCTACCCACGAGTCTATTGTCAACTTACAAACCCTTTTTTATTCTTCATATCCCTCTCATCGAGTACGAAGTTTATGATTTTTGTCAACTTTCCTTCACTTTCGGCCACTGTCCGCCCCTTTTGGAAAACGTACTGAAATCTCCCTTGTTTCTCCCTTTAGGCAACGGGTGATAGGATTCTTTATAATTCGCACCCCAAATTCCTCGTTATTCATGGTAATTTTTCCATGGATATGGTGATCAACTCCCATCACCCCACGCGGCTCCTATGAGCAAATTTTTTTGCTCGGAATTTTTGACTTGGGTGTCACTACACTCCCCCACATGTGATCCCAATTTAATGTTCTGTCTCCATTAGTAAATCACCCTTCCCCACTATCCTCGACTTTTAGCGGATTGTTCTTCTGTAAAAAAATATTCTTTGACCCTCACCCTTGTCGTTTGCACTTAGTGTCTAACTTTACGCCATCGTCCTTTCCGACGGTTCTTGGTCAACTACTGTACCCCAACGGTTACCCTAATGTCAGTTGTTCAAACAATAAACATGGTGACTCCTATCGCTTTACTGTTCCTATAATATTCTATGGCTCCTGCTGAGTTCTCCCTCTTGAAATCCTTCTAACGTACCATAATTTTCGTTCCATAATGTTCGATCTGCCACGCTCAATCTAAATCGTATATAAATCACGTGAACTATACTTAATAGCAAGAGAATGTAAGTCGCATACATAAAAGGAATACAACAATCCTATAATAAGGCTCTATATCAAAGAACGCTAAGCTGAAACATGAAAAGTCTCACAGATCCTACTAGAACCTGATGCTCTGATACCATCTGTTACACCCCGTCTAATTAAATACCGGGTGATCAGGCCTTTACTAAATTAAAACATGATTTCCATCAGGTTCATTCTTAGCAACACTGTCAAAAACCTTATTAATTACTAACCACCTATTAGTTAATTAAGCCAGTGTCAAAATTTTATCTTTTAATAACCAAGTCATTAAGTACATCAAAAAAACTAAATAGAACCATCACATAGTAATATAGTCTAAGCATCCCATCAAATAACGGAATCAAAGCCTTGCTGAATTAACCATCGGCTAAAATCTAAACCAAAGAAATCTGAAAAATAGTAAATAAATCCCATACAATCTGAAATGAAGTAATCTGAAATAAATGTTGTGAGCAACATGCTCGAAATAAAACTGAGATAGAATTTCTAAACTAGGAACAAATGAAAGAGCCGACAACTCCAACTTCTGCAACATCCACATATGCCGAAGTTGTGTAGCCCTTGAATAGAATCAAGCCTGGCATCCCTGTTGCTGGATACCTAAAAGGGTTTTAAAATATTTTACAGCAAGGGTTAGAACACAAAACATTTTGAAAATATTTAGCAAGTGATTAAATTGCAGTAATTTAAAATGCATGAATGATCTTCATATTTAAGTTAGTGTCGCACTCCCTTGGGGACCCTCTCACCCCTCAACTATTGTGCACACCTAACGCTTTCTTTACAACCAACCTAGTCATTTACCCCGTAACTAGTTCTTGTTATAAATCCATCATGTCATACTACTCTAGCCCGAGTATGTTTAATATATGATTCGTAAGTTATTTAACACACTATCTTAACTAATCGATTTTCATTTATGACCATATAACATTCTCACAAGTTATATATGATTAATACATTCAAATCATGTAATTTACCCGTATATAATTATCTGCACCATATATACGTATCATCATATTACAACATTCACACACACGCCGTAAATATATAACCATCCTCCCGAGTAGACACTCACCGGATGTTCTCTACAATACTATCACTCCAGGTATACTCATCCACCCGGACACCGTGACATGGTTAGCTCCCTGAATCAGTGAAACAAAATAAACGTATCCTAGGCGGTCAGAGTTCCCTCCGAAAATGAAACCGAATCATACCCAAAATATCTCACCCTGATCCTCAATCCAGGGGATTCCCCCACATCGCACAACCTCCTATGATAGAACTAGAGGGGTATGCTTTTAATAAATATCTAGTCATCGATATTTATTAACACAAGATATTTATATTTACTATAACACTACCGTATATATACATATTAAATTTAAACCCGACAATACCATGCACAATACCCGTAGCACTAGCCTAAAATATACCCGATTCTATATTCCTACTCCAAATTTAATTAATTACACATTAATTAATTTATATCTTTGGTGTCCCTCAACTAACAAACCTGAACGCGCTCACTTGGCCCAAAAATATAATATTCAGAATTTATCATCCAAAATTCTTTTAATAAGTTTTACACACTTATAAATCAAAGGTTTCTAAATACTCAAATTCCAACTTTAATTTCCCCTATTTAATAACCCATTATTTATCCCAATAGATATTGCCACACAAATGCCAAGATATGGGGATTGAATCATAACTGTATCCCCTTCAAACAAGAACCCAACCAAAACAGAAAAAGGGAAGAAGTGCTGCAGGATTTCTCCCATCATTTAAACCACTTCCCTGTTGTTCGAATGACTCTGGACGTTTCTCGAACCAAACCCAGGTCATTCAAACGACCCTGGATCTCCCCTGTTCTTCTTCGTCAATCAGTTCGTCCACCATAGATAAGAAATTCAACGTCATTTCTAGATTTCTTCTACTGTACACTTTCAAAACCCACACCAACTGAAACTTAAATGTGAAATTAAGTATGGTTCTCCCCAAATCCTTAAAATTAATAAATCTTTCATAATTTATCAATTGGTTCCTAAATATTAGAACAAACTAAAATCAAATTTCAATTGAAACCTTATTCGTATGATTCCACAAACTAAAACCCAATTTGTGTGTGTCAACCCAACCCAAAATCATTTATTCTTATCACACCCACTATGATATGAATTGAAATCTGCAATTAATTTAAAAGCAAGTTTATCCACTTGCCTAAGGGTTCGTAGGGTCTAAATCCTTTGGTGTAGATGATAATTTGATGAAGATTGCCCACACTTGTTCTTGATATTGGCTCCCAAGGATGCTCCAATTGCTCCTTCTTTTCTCCTTTACTTAATTTGGTTTTCTTAAATAAGTTGTGGCTACCACACCCTCTCACTTTTAGGGTTTATGAAGTCAATCCCGTTTTTAAGCTTGTGGGTTTTATTATAAGGGCTCAAACACTCCCATGTGGGTTTGGTTATGCCTAAAAATCCTCCGAGATCCATTTACTACCCCTGGATACTCTTTTTAGACTATTTCGACCCATCCGGACTCAACCATACACTCGAAATTTCCATTCGAATTATTTTACTAAAAGTTCTTATCTCGACCCCAATACAGTCTATTCTCGACCCCCGGTTAAGATAAATTAATAACACATCACTGTCACTCGTTATGACGTAAGTAAATTATTACTATTCACTGAGTAAATTTAAATCCCATAAATATTAATCCTTTACACACCAGATTAATATTTAAATAAATAATAATAATTAATTAAATTAAACTATGACACACAAGTAATTTAAAAATAGTCGAATTAATTAATTAATTAATGTAAAAAAATACGAGGTGTTACCAACCAGAAATGCTAGATTCATTTGTAAAGAACGGATAAAGGATATCCAAAATGGGGGCGGACTTTCCTTTAACCTCCTCATGCCGATCGATGTCAGAATTAGTGGTGATCACGGAGGAGACTCCTCTGTTAGATTAAAAACTTCGTAGCCTCGTTAGGAGTAATTATGGTTGTGGGGATTGAATCGTAGTCGAAAACAGTATAATTGTCGGCCAATACCTATGGGACAACTGTGAAATTTTCCATCGAATAGATTGTCAGATTGTAACTAAGAAGTACATTGGCCATTATCCAGTGAGGATCAAATACCTTACAGGTTAAGTCGTTTCTAAACTCTCTCTAGATGATCAAGCTTCACCTTGTGAATGGTCGTCTTGGTGTTCAAAATATAACCTGCATAAGAAAATGAGATTGGTCAATGATAGAAATAGATCGTCCTATGTTTAAATAAAATGCCAAAATTGGATGACCTAATGGGCGTCCCTTTTCTTGAGTGACCTTGAGACGGACATAGTTTTTTCCATCTAATTCCCCCCAAAACATAGGGAAATTCCTTTCGGTATCCTTTTATGTTCGGGAAAAATATGTGACCAAATTGCGAGCCTTTTCTTTGGCCTGGAAGTGGATTAGGTCTGAGGCTGAGGAAGAAGCCCTCAAATTATAAAATTACCTAATCTACTTAAGGCCTTGGTCTGTCCCATGAATTTATTTTATGGCAATCGTTCCCATAACAATCCGATAAAAGTGATCGTTTGCCTGGATTGGGAATATTGCATAGTAACGAAGTGCTCTAACCATAAATCGGTGGAGGGGAAAGTGAACTTTGCCTCTAATATAACAACTATTATAAAAGGCAACCTCACCAAAGGTAAGATTCACAATGTGTTCCTCCTCTTTGGTTAGCCTAGTCCAGACATTTTTAGGAATTCCATATTTATCATGGAATTCATAAAAATCATCGCTTTGCAATAACTTCATATTTCCTACGCCTAGACATGATAAGGTTAGTAATAAGGATAAGAATAGAAAGATAGATACATCGACTAAAACCTTTATAGAGAGGAAGTAAGAAAGAAAATTACCTTCAAAGATAACTAAGATGGCAAGGTATAAGGATTTGGAAGCCTTATTGCCTCTATCGGCAGTCAACTGAACCGCCGCTTGCTTGATTGGGTCAGGTAACCATGCGCTCACGTGCCATCATTACCTAAGGAAGTAACGATGGATTGCATAGCCCAGTGACTAGGAATCGTGCAAATAATTCCTAAATCACTGATTGAAAGCCCTTCGTAAGAGTAGGCACATGTGAACTTGAGAAAAGAGTTAAAATAATGGTTTTAAAATAACACGTGACCAATAAATTAAAAACAAGGCTGGGTTAATCAGTGTGTTTGGATGATCACCATAACCTTGGGGGCAATTGAAGGGAGAGTAGCCAAATTTGTGCCACGTGGATGCCACATGGCTTTTTTTTGGAAGATCATATAGTCAGTCGAATATGTAGGGGAATAAGTGAAAATCTTGTAAGATCATGTTGGCAATTTGGAAGACCACTTCTAATAAGACTCTAGGAATTGTGTATAGGATAAACATAAAAGACCTAAATAAAAAAAAAGACTCAGCTGTATAAATAAGGGCAACCTCACACAATTAAGGGTAATTAATTATAACATCACATGGTGAATTGGACTCTCAACTAGCAACCCTAGCATTCCAATCACCATTGTTCTTCCCAGGGAATACACAAATCTCTGCCCTTTTTTCATGGACATAGGCAGATTTATTTTATGAACCTTGTATATCTTGAGTTCTATGTTCTTTCTTGCATTCATAATTATACAGGGACCAATTTCTAATTATTGATTTTATTGTGGGATAAAATTCCCTACAATTACATAATACATTTTTTAAAGTACACTTGAAGAAATTTTGTTTTTTACTTCGACCTCGATGTTCCTAAAATATTAGTTATCGTACGAAGAAAAAGAAAACTCGAAAATGTTATTGTGACAGAATATTGAGCATAGGAGTTACAATTCTTCAGTCACAGTAAATGGGCAACCCTATTATATAAATGCGATCAAAGGACCTCGCACCCTGTAAACATAATGTTATTTTATCTTTTGAAAATCATAGTTTGTCTCATAGTTTAGATATTACCTTGTTATTCTAATTTTTATTCATTGACCCTATTTGCTTCTTCCTCACTTTCCAAAAAAATACACATTTGACCACACCATCCTCCTATTTATTTTATTAATACAAACTCTTTTAAAACTTAACACAACTTATATAAGCCATAAAATTATTTCAACACTTTAAAATGTTTACCATAAAGTCACACCACCATGAATTTCTTACATATTTATCAATAACTTGTGATTTTACGGACTTTCGTAATCATGCACCATACTTTCAGAAATGTGATTTAATAACTAAAACGCTTCCAAAATCTAATGTGAAGGCTAATTCAACAAATCGGCTTAAAACTTGTACACTCTAATTAAATATGTATAAACAATAATGTGTAGATTAACCCCACAAGTAATAATGCTCCTATCCTTTGAGTTTAAGCCTTCATTATTGGACTTGAAATATATTTTATCTTCCTTAGCACCTGCAAAACTCCTAGTTTCCTTATAAGTTTGAGTTGCATCACAAATGACATATGTCAAAATTTATTCTAAAATTCTAAAAATCAAATTCTAGCACAAACTAGTATCGATGTCATGAAGCTTACCCTTTACACATCTCTCGTTTACCTTTAAGAATAATGTTACACACACCGGTAATTAGTACCGAATTAGTACCAAATATGCTTTATGTGGCTTGAACTATGGTGTGGGTCCCGCCAGGGTACAATCCATATAAATCGTATCTGGTACTAACCCCGTATTAAGTACCAGTAAGAGTATCATTACTCTACATTTAAATTTCCTTTAACAACTCCCAAGATAGCCATGTGTTAATGAGACCTTGATATATCATCTTTCTCAAAAGGATATTTTAGAGATCTATCATAATCTCTCTGTATTTCCACATATTTATGTTCTCCTTCTATTTCTCTCACTCCAAACGAAGCGAATATGATATTTCTCTCTCTCAAAGTCTCTCATAGTACCCAAGAAACTTTAACGGCGTCGGAGAGCATAAGTACTGCATTTATACCTATGAAGTAGCTTTGGGATCTAACTAAGTAAAAAAAGTACTACTCATGGGTGTCGTGCACACACCCTTATTTCCACCACCATGCATACATCTTTGCGTCATACTTTTCTCAAATTACTCTCAAATTGTGTTATAATGGCTTGCTAGATATTACTATCAAATGGTATTGAATTTTCCTTGATTGGACCTTTTTTATTCATCCCTTTACGATATTGTTTCCAAACAAGTCACTAAATCTTAAAAATATACTATTTGAATTCGATTATGGAGATATAAATGGGTCGAATTTGGGGAAAGGGGTACCCTCCCCAACCTTAACCTCGCGAACCCGACCCACCCCCAATCCTGACCCTAATTTACCTTCACCCTCCCCCTTCCCCAACCCCACACCGTTTAAAAAACTCGCGTGGGAATCACCCCTGCAAAAAATTATTTAGTAATGATATTTAAATTGCTAATACAAATAAAAACATTTATACAACTATGCATACTTACACAATGTTGTAATTAAATAATTATGTTAACTAAACATAAATTCCAACAAATATATTATAATTTCCCAAAAATAAAAATAAAAAGTTACAGAGAAAAAAGTATAAACATATAGTAATGAGGCTCAAAATGTAAAATAAGACCCAAACAAACCTGGAATTAGAGAGATGGGGAGATAACAACAATGCTTAAAATGCACTGACAATCCTTTACAACAATCGATTTGTTTTCTACTACAAATATTTGTAAAAATATAAAAAGATGAAATAATAAGTGGTATAAGATTTCAGGAGACATGGTTAACATATAGTAAGTTTTAAAAGAAAATGGAACCCAAACTATAAAGCAATGAAATCTTCAAATTGATTGATGCACAATTAAACCCCAAAGTCTATTGAACTAAATCGATTAAATAAAAATCCAAAATGAGTAATACTTTTTCCCAAATGTAGTTCTTCTTCTTCTTAAGCAATACTTTTTCCCACTTTCTCATTGAATTAAAATATATGTAATAAAATTATAGAAAGAATAATGATGTTTAATCCAAATCCTCCAATGGAGTCATATACAGATTTAAAAATCAAATATTCATCACATGAGAATTGAAAATGGTTCATGAACAAACTAAAACAACATACTACATTAGGAAAAAATCATATACAATGAAGATTAAACATTAAACCATAAATTATATACTTATAAAAATTAAACACAAAAGGAGAACTCATTCATCGAAGATCCACTCATCAATAATTAAACAAAAAATACACATCCTTTTTACCTAAGTGAGCTCACCATCCTTCGCAAAATGATGTCCATCAAAATTGAAATATGCGATGAAGAGGTTATATACCTCAATATTCATTTGTGTCAAAGGAGAAGCATAAACAGCAGAAAATGAATACAAAAAAACTCAGAGAATAGATGAATAATGCATGTTCCTCAGTTAATAATATCTCACTTTCTAATTCGAAAACATAAGAAACTATATAAAATTAAAGAAGAAAACATAAATGGGAGAAATATGAATAACATGTATATATATATGTGGAGACAATTATTATGCAACACAAATAAATATGAAAGAGGTAATAACCAAGAAAAGATAAATAAAATGCCAATCACACAACAACGGGTATACGTGGTTCAGCAAAGATGTGCCTACGTCCACGGTGGTTCAGTCAGTGTTATTTCTCTATGTTCTGAAGAATAAGTACAGAGAATACAAGGTGTCCTTTGCCCCGGACTTAGGGTTTAATTTATACATGTATATGTTGGTTAGTGGGGGTGATGGGTTCCTCCTTATTAGCCATCTCCCCTGTAACTTTCTTACATGGGATCGAGCTTCCACAACTTCTCTTCATGGGATCGTGGGGTAATCGGATCAATACAAAAGGTGATGGGCCTGGGCTTTGGGCCCCTAAGGCGAGGCTACTCGTCCAGGCCTATAATGCTAAATCCAGGGTACCTACAATTGCCCCTAAATTTGTTGGGCCATTTATATAGGTCCAATGAATTTAAATGATCAGCTATTTGGTTGATTTCTTCGAAAACTGTGACGTTGCTTTGGCGGCACCCGCTTCGCTATCCGTGCGCTATGATTAGAGTTGAAGGCTTGTTGGAATAAGGCACATTTCTTTTCGTCGCTTCAGCTTTTCCAGCAATCTTCTATCTTCTGAGAGCTCTTACGCTTTGTACCTTCTGTTTTTTATCTCTACTTTCGTTGATTCTTCGCCATTTGACCTGATCTTCTGTCTTGTAAGTCTCTCGTGCTCTTTGCATTTTCTCTTTGGTTTGTAGTTTTTTCTTATATTTTTCCAATGGCGAAGATTGGAAATAGGTCAGTAACTGAGTTTAGAAAATTCTATAGTATTCCTGAGTGGGTAGAGATTGAGTGTTGTGCCTCGCCTCCTAGGAACGTTAGGGATATAGAGGATGCACATTGGATTCACGTCCTGTTGCTCTCCCAGGGGGGACTTACCTTTCCCCCTAATGATCTGTTTCTGCACTTCTTCAGCTATTTTAGTATTGTGCCCGCACAATGTTCGCCCAACGTATGGAAAATAGTGAACGGCGTGCATAGGATAAATCAATTGTATGGCACAAGGTTAGGGCTTGCCGAGGTCTGCTTTTGTTACTCCTTTTCTCGAACGAGTTCAGGTGTTCTGTACCTTAAGGCTAGGATCCCTGATAGGGTATTGGTAGTAAATTTACCTGATTCCCATAAGGACTACTGGCAAGAAGGTTTTCTTGTTAGGAATTGGCAATTCTCCCCCCAATTTGAAGGGTCGAGGTCTGAGAAGTTCACTGTTCCCTTTTATGGGGAAGAATATATAGGTAGATGTCGGATTATTATTTCAACCTTTGCTGACTTGTGATTTTTCTAACTTCTCCTTGCTTTTTCTTTCACAGCGAAGACAAAGAACTTGGAGCCTGCTCTCAGCGAGGTTCGTATCTCGGAACTGGTGAAAGCTTGGAACATCAGGGAACCTTTGGGTGACGGTGAGCATCCTAGGTCTGCTGCTTTTCTGCTTGAATACAAGAACACAGGCTCCAGCTTCATAGCCCGACCTGTGGATAGTGTTCCAGACTTTTATTCTTCCGAAGAGATCTCGGCTGAGCCCATCCATTTGGACGAAGAAGAGAGCAGCTCGGAGAGCGAGCCTGCAGGTGTTGTGAGTAATTTGGGTGCAGGCGGTGCTGACAGTAGCAGTTCTTCTGAAGGGGATTCCGAGGCTCGAGACTCGTCGAGCACTACCAGCAGTTCTGGTGAAGAGATGCCTCCCAGGAAGAATTTGATCAGAGATGATGATGATGATGATGATGTGATTCTTGCATAGAGGTCCAAGAAATCAAAGACTGCCTCCGGGGCCATAGCTACTGGTTCTCGGCCTTCTTCTCAAGAGAAAGAGAAGAAGAAGAGAGAGGAGGAGCAGGCGAGAGAGAGAGAAGAAAAAGGAGGAGGAGAGGAAGAAGGTGGAAGAGAGAAAGATAAGGGAGAGAGAAAAAGAGGAGGAGAGGAGAAAGATGGAATTGAGGGCCAAAACTGGTCAAGCCCTGGTCCTAGTGTCTGCCTTGCCTGAGGGGGCTTCGGTGGCCACCTCTCCTCAGCTTGCCCCTGCACTGCTCGAGAGAGCAGTCCTCCCTGCAGATCGTGAGAGGGCGTTGGGGTCCGATCAACTGGCTTTGCAAGCTAGCCAGAGGCTTGCTTTGGTAAGGTTCCCTTCTAATTCTCAATTTCTGTTAACAAATTTTGATGGTTTCTTCTTCTTGATCCCTTCCTTGTTCTTTGCAGTTTGTGACCGACTTCGCTGTGCTTTATCGCTCTCGCGATGAGCTGATTAGAAGAAATGGCGAGCTGGAGCAGCAAAAATCTGTCGGGGTAGCCAGGGGGTCTCAGCTGGAGACCGATCTGAAGGCTGCTGACGCAGCTCGAGCTTCATCTGCTTTGGCTCTTGTTGATTCTGCTCGTGAGAGAGATGATACGGTCAGGGAGCTTGGGGAGCTAAGGAAGGCGTATGACCTGGTGTGCTCGAACAAGCTAGACCTTGTAGAGAAGAACAGGGTTCTGGCCGAGTAACTGGAGGTGGAGGAAGCCCAGGCAGCCACTCTTAAGGAAGATCCGTATAACTCTGGCTGGGCTGCTGCGTATGAGGACGCCGAGGTTCAGATAGGCTATATCAGCCGTCTGAACTTCAAGAAAGGGTGGAATAAGGCCCTCGTGGCTGCTGGGGTGGACGTTGCATCCCCACTCTTTGACGAGCATGATCCAGGGCCAAAGCCAATCGTGGATGAGGATCCAGCCCCAACTGCTGAAGGCACCAATCCTGTTTCTCAAGCGACTTTTACTGATGCTCCTTTGGTCGAGAGGGCAATGGACATCCCTGCAGAGGGTAATGCCCCTGCTGATGCTGATAAAGACAAGGGTCCATCCACCTCTGGGCCATCCGAGGTTGCTAATTGATAGGGCTTCTTTGTAATTTTTTTCTTTTTTTTTTATCTGATGTAACCTCGCTCATTATCAATGAAAAGACTTCATTTTTGTTTATGCTGATCTCTTTCTTTTCTCTTTCTTTTCTCTTTCTTTTACTTGTAGTTGGTTGATGTGGATGACTATATTCCTGTTACCTCCCAACTAGGTAGGACTCTTGGTCCTAATGCAAGCCCTGCAGTTCGCCAGGCCTTTGCTAGGCTTTGCAGGTTTGCTAAGTCAAGGAACCAAAAATATAAGGATCAGTCCGAGCTAGTGGCCAAGTTGAAGGACAGGCTCCAGGAAATGGAAGAGATCGGTGCTTCAGTGCAAGAAGAAGTTAGCGAGCTGAGAGCGAAGTTACTGGAGGCCACCGAGGTCAACCAAGTTGGGGAGTTTCTGCAGCGGGAGAATGAAGACCTGAGGCGGGAGGTCTCGAAGCTTAAGGATCATTCGTCGAGCACCGTTTCGGCAGTCCTACAGGGCTCTTCTTCTTCGCGAGCTGCTCGGCCTCCCCTCCCGCGTGCTGGTAGGAGTGCCAGGGGTAGGAATAGGGAAGTCGAGGAACAGCGTGAGAGGTAAATGGAGGAGCTGCGCGGCGATGTTCGGCGAGCGTATGTGACTGCTGCTGGGCTCCAGAGGGACGTCACCCGTCTCCGGCATTTGTTCAAGAACGGCCCTCGACAAGTGTGGTCCGATGGATATGATCAAGGCTGGCTGGAAGCTCCGAAGAGACTATCATAGTTTGAAAAGTTATCCTTCATCAGGGGGTGGTTGAGTGCCCTCAAAGAGCTGCAGGTCCCGAGGAACTCGATGCTGTGGTATCGACACGAGATGTCCACCTCTACTCTGATACCCAACCCATTTAGGCGGGATGATCGATGGATACCCATTGATGCTATTCCCCGGTGATTATTGGAATTGGACGCAAATGAGGTTGTGGAGGAGCTCGCCCCTACTCCTGATGATGGAAGGAGAGCTAAAGTTGCTGATTATCTTGCTCGGAGGCTTCCGCCCTCTTGAAATTCTGTTTTTATTTACTGTAAATGCTTTGGGCGAGCTTCGTCGACTAAACATGTACTATCATTTTTGTAAATATAAAAGATTAATGAGAAGTTCGAGTTTTGGGCAATTTTGTCGACTAAACGTGTTCATCCAATCCTTTTATATTTTTGCATCTTCACAATCCTTTTTATTTTGTCATGTGAGTGTCCGCCCAGTCCAGTATGAGAATACCATTGTGCTCTCCCTTTACCTTTTAGGTCGTGTCGTCACACTCCCTTAGGCCTAAGTAGGGCAATTGGCGAGGACACACCTGGTGTTGGATGTCTTCATCCGGTCAGGATTTTGTTTAACCAAAGTAGGTTTGATGCCTAAGAATACTCTGTAGGGCTTCATATATTGCCATGGGCAATGCTAAGAGGTTTGTCGTGCTTCACGACGATGACCTGAGGAGGGGTGTTCCCCTGTTATGTCGACCATTATGCCTGTAATTTGGAAAGGATGTGTAATAAGATATAACTGTTACTAATTAGAGAGTGATCAACTGAGAGATTTTCATTGGTGAATTGAGAAATGAACTGTCTTTTCACATAATGACTACAATAAAAGATCTAACAATAGAACTCTTAAAAATAGAATTTTTTGAGATTAGCTGCGTTCCATGCTCGTGGTATCTCTCTGCCCTCCATCGTTTTCAAATGATAGGCACCCTCCAGGTCATCTCTAATTATCTTATAAGGTCCTTCCCAGTTCGGGCCCAGTTTACCGTCTGATGGCTTCACTGTGTTGCCCAGGACCTTTCTTAGAATATAGTCCCCAACTTCGAATTTCCTCGGATTGACCCTTTTGCTGTAGTGCTTCGCGAGCTGTTGCAGATAGCTCGCTAGTTTTACTAGGGCGAGTTCCCTGCGCTCGTAGGCCAAGTCGAGTTCAGCGAGCAAAGCCTGATCGTTCTGACCTTGCTCGACAAGGTCGGATCTCATTGTACACAATCCTGCTTCTAGTGGGATGACCGCTTCCATACCATATGCTACTGAGAATGGCGTTTCCCCTGTGGCTCGCCTAGGAGTCGTTCTGTACGCCCATAGGATATGTGGTAGCTCGGCTGTCCACGCACCTTTTGCTCGCTCTAACCACTTCTTCAATCCAGCGATCACTGTCTTGTTGGAAGCCTCATATTATCCGTTGCTTTGAGGGTAGGCCACCGAGCTGAAGTGGTGCCTGATCCCGTGTTTGTCACAGAAGTCCTGAAAAGGGCCACTCTCGAACTGTGTTCCATTGTCAGTGATGATGGTTCTGGGGATTCCGAATCGGGTGATTATATTTCTCCATATGAACCTCATCATGTCAGCATCTCGGATGTTCGCCAGTGGTTCCGCCTCGATCCACTTGGTAAAGTAATCAGTTGCCACCAATAGGTATTTGCGATTGTCAGCAGCGGTGGGCAGTGGTCCCACGATGTCCATTCCCCACTGGGCGAAGGGCCAGGGACTGGTCAGGGATTTTAATTCGCTGGCGGGCTGGTGGACCATGGGAGCGTGAAGTTGGCATTTTAGGCACTTGCGAACATATACTGAGGAGTCCTTTTGCATGTATGGCCACCAGTAACCTTCCTTCATTGCTCGGAAGGCTAGAGACCTTCCTCCGACGTGACTTCCACAGATTCCTTCGTGAAGCTCGTGAAGAACTGCCTTGACATCGCCTGGGTGGACGCATCTAAGGTAGGGGCTGGAGAAAGATCTTTTATACAAGTCGCCTCCTGTGGATAAGTGAAAGCGAGCAGCTTTGACTCTTATCTGGTGAGCAGTTCTTTTATCCTCTGGGAGCATTCCGCTCTTCAAATAGTCTCTCAAGGGATCCATCCAGCTGGGGGCTGATTCCAATTGGAGTATTGGTTTCGCTTTGGTCAGCTCGCAGTTGGGGTAAATGCTTGGGCAGCTGAGGAAATCGATAGGGATGATCCTTTTAAGTCTGGAATCAACTGCCGAGCTCAGGGCTGCTAAAGCGTCAGCGTGGCTGTTTTGCCCCCTAGGGAACTGTTGGATGTTGATGTCTTCAAAGTTCGTCATTAAGTTTTTTACCAAGGAGAGGTAGGCTGCCATCCTCTCATCCTTCGCGTTATAGTCTCCACTTATCTGATTGGAAACTAGTTGCGAATCTCCGAATACCTGTAAATTCTTTGCTCCCAGAGTTTGCGCCCTTTGGAGACCTGCTATTAAGGCTTCGTATTCTGCTTCGTTGTTGGAGGCTGCAAATCCCAGCCTGATTCCTTGCTCGAGGACTGTATTTTCTGGAGTGATGAGAACAAGACAATTATTATGCAACACAAATAAATATGAAAGAGGTAATAACCAAGAAAAGATAAATAAAATGTCAATCACACAACAACGGGTATACGTGGTTCAGCAAAGATGTGCCTACGTCCACGGTGGTTCAGTCAGTGTTATTTCTCTATGTTCTGAAGAATAAGTACAGAGAATACAAGGTGTCCTTTGCCCCGGACTTAGGGTTTAATTTATACATGTATATGTTGGTTAGTGGGGGTGACGGGTTCCTCCTTATTAGCCATCTCCCCTGTAACTTTCTTACATGGGATCGCGCTTCCACAACTTCTCTTCATGGGATCGTGGGGTAATCGGATCAATACAAAAGGTGATGGGCCTGGGCTTTGGGCCCCTAAGGCGAGGCTACTCGTCCAGGCCTATAATGCTAAATTCAGGGTACCTACAATTGCCCCTAAATTTGTTGGTCCATTTATATAGGTCCAATGAATTTAAATGATCAGCTATTTGGTTGATTTCTTCGAAAACTGTGACGTTGCTTTGGCGGCACCCGCTTCGCTATCCGTGCGCTATGATTAGAGTTGAAGGATTGTTGGAATAAGGCACATTTCTTTTCGTCGCTTCAGCTTTTCCAGCAATCTTCTATCTTCTGAGAGCTCTTACGCTTTGTACCTTCTGTTTTTGATCTCTACTTTCGTTGATTCTTCGCCATTTGACCTGATCTTCTGTCTTGTAAGTCTCTCGTGCTCTTTTCATTTTCTCTTTGGTTTGTAGTTTTTTCTTATATTTTTCCAATGGCGAAGATTGGAAATAGGTCAGTAACTGAGTTTAGAAAATTCTATAGTATTCCTGAGTGGGTAGAGATTGAGTGTTGTGCCTCGCCTCCTAGGAACGTTAGGGATATAGAGGATGCACATTGGATTCACGTCCTGTTGCTCTCCCAGGGGGGACTTACCTTTCCCCCTAATGATCTGTTTCTGCACTTCTTCAGCTATTTTAGTATTGTGCCCGCACAATGTTCGCCCAACGTATGGAAAATAGTGAACGGCGTGCATAGGATAAATTAATTTTATGGCACAAGGTTAGGGCTTGCCGAGGTCTGCTTTTATTACTCCTTTTCTCGAACGAGTTCAGGTGTTCTGTACCTTAAGGCTAGGAGCCCTGATAGGGTATTGATAGTAAATTTACCTATTTCCCATAAGGACTACTGGCAAGAAGGTTTTCTTGTTAGGAATTGTCAATTCTCCCCCCAATTTGAAGGGTCGAGGTCTGAGAAGTTCACTGTTCCCTTTTTATGGGGAAGAATATATAGGTAGATGTCAGATTATTATTTCAAACTTTGCTGACTTGTGATTTTTCTAACTTCTCCTTGCTTTTTCTTTCACAGCGAAGACAAAGAACTTGGAGCCTGCTCTCAGCGAGGTTCGTATCTCGGAACTGGTGAAAGCTTGGAACATCAGGGAACCTTTGGGTGACGGCGAGCATCCTAGGTCTGCTGCTTTTCTGCTTGAATACAAGAACACAGGCTCCATCTTCATAGCCCGACCTGTGGATAGTGTTCCAGACTTTGATTCTTCCGAAGAGATCTCGGCTGAGCCCATCTATTTGGACGAAGAAGAGAGCAGCTCGGAGAGCGAGCCTGCAGGTGTTGTGAGTAATTTGGGTGCAGGCGGTGCTGACAGTAGCAGTTCTTCTGAAGGGGATTTCGAGGCTCGAGACTCGTCGAGCACTACCAGCAGTTCTGGTGAAGAGATGCCTCCCAGGAATAATTTGATCAGAGATGATGATGATGATGATGGGCTTCTTGCATAGAGGTCCAAGAAATCGAAGACTGCCTCCGGGGCCATAGCTACTGGTTCTCGGCCTTCTTCTCAAGAGCAAGAGAAGAAGAAGAGAGAGGAGGAGCAAGCGAGAGAGAGAGAGAGAAGAAAAAGGAGGAGGAGAGGAAGAAGGTGGAAGAGAAGAAAAAGGTGGAAGAGAGAAAGAGAAGGGAGAGAGAAAAAGAGGAGGAGAGGAGGAAGATGGAATTGAGGACCAAAACTGGTCAAGCCCTGGTCCCAGTGTCTGCCTTGCCTGAGGGGGCTTTGGTGGACACCTCTCCTCAGCTTGCCCCTGCGCTGCTCGAGAGAGTAGTCCTCCCTGCAGATCATGAGAGGGCTTTGGGGTCCGATCAACTGGCTTTGCAAGCTAGCCAGAGGCTTGCTTTGGTAAGGTTCCCTTCTAATTCTCAATTTATGTTAACAAATCTTGATGGTTTCTTCTTCTTGATCCCTTCCTTGTTCTTTGCAGTTTATGACCGACTTCGCTGTGCTTTATCGCTCTCGCGATGAGCTGATTAGAAGAAATGGCGAGCTGGAGCAGCAAAAATCTGTCCTGGTAGCCAGGGGGTCTCAGCTGGAGACTGATCTGAAGGCTGCTGACGCAGCTCGAACTTCATCTGCTTTGGCTCTTGTTGATTCTGCTCGCGAGAGAGATGATGCGGTCAGGGAGCTTGGGGAGCTAAGGAAGGCGTATGACCTGGTGTGCTCGAGCAAGCTAGACCTTGCAGAGAAGAACAGGGTTCTGGCCGAGCAACTGGAGGTGGAGGAAGCCCAGGCAGCCACTCTTAAGGAAGATCCGTACAACTCTGGCTGGGCTGCTGCGTATGAGAACACCGAGGTTCAGATAGGCTATATCAGCCGTCTGAACTTCAAGAAAGGGTGGAATAAGGCCCTCGTGGCTGCTGGGGTGGACGTTGCATCCCCACTCTTTGACGAGCATGATCCAGGGCCAAAGCCAGTCGTGGATGAGGATCCAGCCCCAACTGCTGAAGGTGCTAATCCTGTTTCTCAGGCGACTTCTACTGATGCTCCTTTGGTCGAGAGGGCA
Source organism: Sambucus nigra (assembly GCA_949130495.1). Classification (NCBI taxonomy): domain Eukaryota; kingdom Viridiplantae; phylum Streptophyta; class Magnoliopsida; order Dipsacales; family Adoxaceae; genus Sambucus; species Sambucus nigra. The sequence continues at coordinate 403,065,908 of OX422209.1, read as the reverse complement.
GTGGACACCCCTGCAGAGGGTAATGCCCCTGCTGATGCTGATAAAGACAAGGGTCCATCCACCTCTGGGCCATCCGAGGTTGCTAATTGATAGGGCTTCTTTGTAATTTTTTTCTTTTTTTTTTATCTGATGTAACCTCGCTCATTATCAATGAAAAGACTTCATTTTTGTTTATGCTGATCTCTTTCTTTTCTCTTTCTTTTACTTGTAGTTGGTTGATGTGGATGACTATATTCCTGTTACCTCCCAACTAGGTAGGACTCTTGGTCCTAATGCAAGCCCTGCAGTTCGCCAGGCCTTTTCTAGGCTTTGCAGGTTTGCTAAGTCAAGGAACCAGAAATATAAGGATCAGTCCGAGCTAGTGGCCAAGTTGAAGGACAGGCTCCAGGAAATGGAAGAGATCGGTGCTTCAGTGCAAGAAGAAGTTAGCGAGCTGAGAGCGAAGTTACTGGAGGCCACCGAGGTCAACCAAGTTGGGGAGTTTCTGCAGCGGGAGAATGAAGACCTGAGGCGGGAGGTCTCGAAGCTTAAGGAGCATTCGCCGAGCACCGTTTCGGCAGTCCTACAGGGCTCTTCTTCTTCGCGAGCTGCTCGGCCTCCCCTCCCGCGTGCTGGTAGGAGTGCCAGGGGTAGGAATAGGGAAGTCGAGGAACAGAGTGAGAGAGAAATGGAGGAGCTGCGCGGCGATGTTCGGTGAGCGTATGTGACTGCTGCTGGGCTCCAGAGGGACGTCACCCATCTTCGGCATTTGTTCAAGAACGGCCCTCGACAAGTGTGGTCCGATGGATATGATCAAGGCTGGCTGGAAGCTCCGACGAGACTATCAGAGTTTGAAGAGTTATCCTTCATCAGGGGGTGGTTGAGTGCCCTCAAAGAGCTGCAGGTCCCAAGGAAATCGATGTTGTGGTATCGACACGAGATGTCCTCCTCTACTCTGATGCCCAACCCATTTAGGCGGGATGATCGATGGATACCCATTGATGTTATTCCCCGGCGATTATTGGAATTGGACGCAAATGAGGTTATGGAGGAGCTCGCCCCTACTCCTGATGATGGAAGGAGAGCTAAAGTTGCTGATTATCTTGCTCGGAGGCTTCCACCCTCTTGAAATTTTGTTTTTATTTATTGTAAATGCTTTGGGCGAGCTTCGCCAACTAAACATGTACTATCAGTTTTGTAAATATAAAAGATTAATGAGAAGTTCGAGTTTTGGGCAATTTTGCCGACTAAACGTGTTCATCCAATCCTTTTATATTTTTGCATCTTCACAATCCTTTTTATTTTGTCATGTGAGTGTCCGCCTAGTCCAGTATGAGAATACCATTGTGCTCTACCTTTACCTTTTAGGTCGTGTCGTCACACTCCCTTAGGCCTAAGTAGGGCAATTGGCGAGGACACACCTGGTGTTGGATGTCTTCATCCGGTCAGGATTTTGTTTAACCAAAGTAGGTTTGATGCCTAAGAATACTCTATAGGGCTTCATATATTGCCATGGGAAATGCTAAGAGGTTTGTCGTGCTTCATGACGATGACCTGAGGAGGGGTGTTCCCCTGTTATGTCGACCATTATGCCTGTAATTTGGAAAGGATGTGTAATAAGATATAACTGTTACTAATTAGAGAGTGATCAACTGAGAGATTTTCATTGGTGAATTGAGAAATGAACTGTCTTTTCACATAATGACTACAATAAAAGATCTAACAATAGAACTCCTAAAAATAGAATTTTTTGAGATTAGCTGCATTCCATGCTCGTGGTATCTCTCTGCCCTCCATCGTTTTCAAATGATAGGCACCCTGCAGGTCATCTCTAATTTTCTTATAAGTTCCTTCCCAGTTCGAGCCCAGTTTACCGTCTAATGGCTTCACTGTGTTGCCCAGGACCTTTCTTAGAACATAGTCCCCAACTTCGAATTTCCTCGGATTGACCCTTTTGCTGTAGTGCTTCGCGAGCTGTTGCTGATAGCTCACTAGTTTACTAGGGCGAGTTCCCTGCGCTCGTCGGCCAAGTCGATTTCAGCGAGCAAAGCCTGATCGTTCTGACCTTGCTCGACAAGGTCGGATCTCGTTGTAGGCAATCCTGCTTCTAGTGGGATGACCGCTTCCATACATATGCTAGTGAGAATGGCGTTTCCCCTGTGGCTCGCCTAGGAGTCATTCTGTACGCCCATAGGATATGTGGTAGCTCGGTTGTCCACGCACCTTTTGCTCGCTCTAACCGCTTCTTCAATCCAGCGATCACTGTCTTGTTGGAATCCTCAGCTTGTCCGTTGCTTTGAGGGTAGGCCACCGAGCTGAAGTGGTGCCTGATCCCGTGTTTGTCACAGAAGTCCTGAAAAGGGCCACTCTCGAACTGTGTTCCATTGTCAGTGATGATGGTTCTGGGGATTCCGAATCGGGTGATTATATTTCTCCATATGAACCTCATCATGTCAGCATCTCGGATGTTCGCCAGTGGTTCCATCTCGATCCACTTGGTAAAGTAATCAGTTGCCACCAACAGGTATTTGCGATTGCCGGCAGCGGTGGGCAGTGGTCCCACGATGTCCATTCCCCACTGGGCGAAGGGCCAGGGACTGGTCAGGGATTTTAATTCGCTGGCGGGCTGGTGGACCATGGGAGCGTGAAGTTGGCATTTTAGGCACTTGCGAACATATACTGAGGAGTCCTTTTGCATGTATGGCCACCAGTAACCTTCCTTCATTGCTCGGAAGGCTAGAGACCTTCCTCCGACGTGACTTCCACAGATTCCTTCGTGAATCTCGTGAAGCACTGCCTTGACATCGCCTGGGTGGACGCATCTAAGGTAGGGGCCGGAGAAAGATCTTTTATACAAGTCGCCTCCTGTGGATAAGTGAAAGCAAGCAGCTTTGACTCTTATCTGGTGAGCAGTTCTTTTATCCTCTGGGAGCATTCCGCTCTTCAAATAGTCTCTCAAGGGATCCATCCAGCTGGGGGCTGATTCCAATTGGAGTATTGGTTTCGCTTTGGTCAGCTCGCAGTTGGGGTAAATGCTTGGGCAGCTGAGGAAATCGATAGGGATGATCCTTTTAAGGCTGGAATCAACTGCCGAGCTCAGGGCTGCTAAGGCGTCAGCGTGGCTGTTTTGCCCCCTGGGGAACTGTTGGATGTTGATGTCTTCAAAGTTCGTCATTAAGTTTTTTACCAAGGAGAGGTAGGTTGCCATCCTCTCATCCTTCGCGTTATAGTCTCCACTTATCTGATTGGAAACTAGTTGCGAATCTCCGAATACCTGTAAATGCTTTGCTCCCAGAGTTTGCGCCCTTTGGAGACCTGCTATTAAGGCTTCGTATTCTGCTTCGTTGTTGGAGGCTGCAAATCCCAGCCTGATTCCTTGCTCGAGGACTGTATTTTCTGGAGTGATGAGAACAATTCCTACTCCTGCCCCCTTTGAGTTGGAGGCTCCATCAACGAATAGTTTCCAGCTTCCCCCTGTAGCCTGGTTATTTTGTTCTGTTGGCTTAGGCTGGTCGATGTGTTCTTCGCCTGTGAATTCAGCTATGAAGTCAGCAAGGATTTGACCCTTGATAGCTATCATTGGTTGAAATTGGATGTCAAATCAGCCGAGCTCGACTGACCATTTAGACAGTCTGCCCGATAAATCCGCCTTCCTTAGGATAGCCTTGAGGGGGTGTGATGTAAGGACGATGATCGTATGAGCTTCAAAGTAGTGCTTCAGTTTCCTCGAGGACATCACTAGGGCGAATGCGAGCTTTTCCAATGGTAGGTAGCGCTGCTCGGCGTCCATTAAGGTTTTGCTCGCGTAATAGACTGGATGTTGGATCCCTGTAACTTCACACATTAGCGCTGAGCTGACAGTATGGCTGGACACAGAGAGGTAGAGGTACAAAGAGTCCATTTGCTGTGGTATGACAAGCAGCGGTGGGGAGCTTAGGTAGGACTTGAGCTCGTCTAACGCTCGTGTGCAATCTGGGGTCCATTCTACTGTTTTGCTGCCTTTTAAGAGTTGGAAGAAGGGCTTGCATCTCTCGGAGGATTTAGAAATGAAACGATTTAGAGCAGCGAGCATTCCAGTGAGTTTCTGTACATCTCGGACTGTGCGAGGAGGTTGCACTCTTTTGATTGCATCAATCTGGTTCGGATTAGCCTCTATGCCTCGCTTGCTGACCAAATACCCAAGAAACTTTCCTGACTGGACACCGAAGGAACACTTGCTCACGTTGAGTTTCATTCGGTACTTCCTGAGGATTTCGAAGGTACTTGATAGGTCTGAGAGGTGATTTTCCTTCTCCTTGCTCTTGACGAGCATGTCGTCGATATAGACCTCCATTGTGTTTCCCATTTGATTTCTGAACATTTTGGTAACTAGCCACTGATAGGTTGCCCCTGCATTTTTTAGCCCAAAAGGCATGACCTTGTAACAGTATAAACCAACCGTTGTGATAAACGCCGTTTTGTCCTGATCTGGGGCATACAGGGGAATCTGGTGATATCCCGAGTATGCATCCAGGAAACTCATTCGTTCGTGAGCTGCGGTGGCGTCTACTAGTTGGTCTATTTTCGGAAGAGGGAAGTTATCCTTGGGGCAGGCTTTGTTGAGGTCAGTGAAGTCTATGCAAACTCTCCACTTCCCGTTGCTTTTTGGAACTACCACTGGGTTGGATAACCATTTGGGGAATTGCACTTCCCGTATGGACCCTGCATCCAGCAGTTTTTCGACTTCTTTTTCTATTGCTCTGGCCTTCTCGGGAGCAGTTCGTCGTGCCTTCTGTGCTATCGCCTTGAATGTGGGATTGACGTGCAACCGATGGCAGACCATACTGGGATCGATTCCTGGCAGCTCATAGGGTTCCCAAGCGAAAACATCTATGTTTCTTCTGAGTAAGGTTAACAAATTCTTGTGCTCTTGGTCAGTGAGTGAGGTCCCGATCAGGAAGACTCTGCTGTTATCGCCTTCTTTAGCAATCACTTCTACCAGGTCCTCTACAACACGCTCGGAGGGGAGGAGCCTGGTCTCTTCCACTCCGGGCCTTCCATATTTTAATTGCTATTTGGAAGGGATTGCACCTTCCTCCACTTTCTCGCTGGTTTGAACGGGTCTTTTCTCTGGCTTTGGTCGGATGGCCGCTATGAAGCACTTTCTCGCCATCGCCTGGTCGCCATGTATCTCCATCACTCCTCGCTCGGTGACATATTTGAGTTTCTGGTGGTAGGTCGAGGAGATTTCCTTCATTGCATGAAGCCATCCCCTGTCGAGGATGGCTTGATAGGGTGAATCGATGTCGACCACCAAGAATTCGATCATTTTTGAAACATTTCCAGCGAGTAATGGCAGTACTATCTTGCCTTGAGGCATGGTCATCTTCCCAGCGAAGCCGACCAGAGGGACAGTGGTTCCCTTTAGGTCGGCGATGTTCAACTTCAATTTCCTGAACAGGTCCATGTACATTACTTCGGATGAGCTCCCTTGATCGACGAGCAGCCTGTCGATATCAAAGTTGGCTATCCTGAGTGTAATGACTAAGGCATCGTGATGTGGGGTCCTTACCCCCACAAGATCTTCATCCGTGAAAACAATATGCTTGTTGTAGTTGATGTCCTCTGCTCGCCGACATTTTCCTGCCTATGATTTTGCTGGATCAATCTGAAAAGCTTGCATCACCGCTGTCAGCTTCTTTACCTCCATTCGAGCTGAATTACCCTGGATTTGCTTAACATCGGATACTCCGTGGATTACTGCGAATTCATGCCCGGCGTCATCTTCCAATACGTTGTCGGGTTTTGCCTCCTTGTGGACAGTCACTCTCTCTACCTTCTTTTCCACAAAGTCATTCAAATGTCCGGATTGGGCCAACTCCTCGAGGTGGGACTTAAGAGCCTTGCAGTGCTCGGTCTTATGCCCTCCCTCTTTGTGGAAGGTGCATCTCAGTGCATTGTTTCTTTTCGAGGGGTCTCCTCCCATTTTCCGGGGCCATTTGATGAACGGCTCATCCTTGATCTTCGCGAGAATTTTGTAAATTGGTTCTTTAAAGACGGTGTTGACCGCCTGGAACGACTTTGTAACGTCAGGGTTCCCTCCGTTTTTGGAGCCATTCTTGCCCCCACTCTTTCCTCCTTTTTTCTGGTTATCAACTTTCTCACTTCCCTTGGTAGCGAGCTTGGCTCGACCGTTTTCTCCTACGTTAAGGCGGGTGACATCTTCCACCTTTGCGTATTTCTCAATCCGGGCCATCAGGTCATTAATGGTCGTAGCTTCCTTCTTTGTCAAGGACTGGTAAAGGAGGGAAGAGCTAGGTAGCCCAATTTTGAATGAAGCCACTGCCACTTCTTCTGCGCAGTCCTCGACTTCGTTGAATAACTCCCAGTACCTCTTCGCGTAGTCTCGGAGCGTCTCCTGAGGTGTTTTCTTCATTGTTAATAGAGCATCCATCCTTTTGGGATGGGAGCTGCTGGTGATGAACCGGGCCGTAAAGAGCTCGGCCAGGGATTTGAAATTTCTGATGGATCGGTGAGGGAGTTTCTCGAACCATTTTTGGGCCACGTCATGAAGGCTCGAGGGAAAAATACGGCACATCAGTGCATCTCGGTGATTCCAGAGGGTCATAGCCTGCCGGTACTGCCTGACATGATCAATGGGATCAGTCTTCCCGTCGTAAATCTTGAACCTTGGAATAGCAAACTTTTTGGGAGCCTCTTCTTCTTCAATTTCCCTCGTGAAGGGCGATTTCATCTGGGTCTTGAGGGCTCTCCTGGCGAGTTCTCTGGTCGACCTGGTGCCGCGGTGAGCTGGATGTTGGTCCATTTCTCTGCGGACTAGGTTCCGTATGTTGTCGTCGCTGCGAGCAGGGCTCTGATAGCGGCGAGCTTTTCTCAGTTGTTCACGGAGGTCGTCGTCTGAGTTGCCACCTTCGTACCCTTGATATTGCCGCCTAGGGCTCCTTCCTTGGCTGCGAGATTTGCTCGCCTGAGGGCTAGGAGTGCGATAGGGGCATCTTCTGGTATTAGGACGTAGTTCCTTCTCCAGTTTTTCCAGTCTTCTTTTCAAGCGAGCATTCTCAGCCTCATATCTGCGAGAAGACTCCCTATGCTCGTGGAGCCTTGCTTCATATGCATCGATCAATCTGGATATCTGAGTGGACCTTGCTGGTCCTTGACTTTCTTCTGAGGCTGGCCTTTCTAAGCGAGTCCCTTGATCTGAACGTCGGATTTCAGACCTAATCCTGCGAGGAGCTGGTGGCTCCTGAATATCTCCTGCTTGAGGAGCATTGCTGCTATGACCAGACATCTTAGATTTTTTCTTGGCGTGGGCTCTTCTCAGGGAAAGATGAACGCTTCCCACAGACGGCGCCAATTGTGGAGACAATTATTATGCAACACAAATAAATATGAAAGAGGTAATAACCAAGAAAAGATAAATAAAATGCCAATCACACAACAACGGGTATACGTGGTTCAGCAAAGATGTGCCTACGTCCACGGTGGTTCAGTCAGTGTTATTTCTCTATGTTCTGAAGAATAAGTACAGAGAATACAAGGTGTCCTTTGCCCCGGACTTAGGGTTTAATTTATACATGTATATGTTGGTTAGTGGGGGTGATGGGTTCCTCCTTATTAGCCATCTCCCCTGTAACTTTCTTACATGGGATCGCGCTTCCACAACTTCTCTTCATGGAATCGTGGGGTAATCGGATCAATACAAAAGGTGATGGGCCTGGGCTTTGGGCCCCTAAGGCGAGGCTACTCGTCCAGGCCTATAATGCTAAATTCAGGGTACCTACAATATATATATATATATATATATATATATATATATATATATATATATATATATATATATATATATAAAGACAAATGGATGACAACTTTAAAAGATGAGGGCAAATCCTACATGAATAAATTAAATAATATGAGCTCAATACATTTAATGTTAATAGTTGCCACTACAAAAAAGTAGTTTTGGAAATGGGAAAAAATCAGTCCCAAAAGATACTCTAGCCGTCTTAAATACTTGTTAGAATGATATTTGGGATGACTCAAGTGGGTCTTATTATCACCCCGTTTTAAATATTTTTGAGACGACAACAATAGTCCCTCAATACGAGAACTAAGTCGTCTCAAAAGGTCGTCGTTTATGGGATCCTTTTGAGACGACGATAAAGTCGTCTTTAATTCCTATTTTTAGACGACAAAAGATGTTCCAAAAGGATTTTTTTAGACGGGAACCAAGTCATTAGCTCGTCGTTTTATAGGATCCTTTTGAGATGGCAAGGAAGTCGTCTTTAAGAATTTTGGCACCAAAATTAAATTTACATCCATTCCATCATTACATACATTACATAATACATTAAATATATAATACATTACATGTTTTACATCCATTACATCATATATTCTATAGTCATTAACAAAACCTATTGAAGATAGTATATAACATTTTTTGGTCCCATTTCAATATATATAGCATATAATTTCATATTCAAATGTAATTATAGTTCATATAAGTAAAATCTCTCCACACAATCAACAATTCAAACATCGTATCCACCAAGCTAAATTAAAGCTGCTTCAATCAAAACATTAATGATAATAATAAGTTTTTCAAATATTTCACTCGTATCATTAGAAGAAAAAATACATGAAACGCATATACTCCTAGCATAAAATGATGTCAGCAAAGTAAATTCGGGATTTTGAAGCATACGGCCTTTAACAAAATGACTTCAATGATTTACCTTGTCCACAAAGGTTTCTACATGCAATAAAATTTATTCAATGTCAATTACCTTAAACAAAGATAATTTTTTTAATAGTTCCTATAGATGACAACCTTTAAAAACATTATCAAATTTGTATATCTTTATATTAATTACCTCTTAAAACACTTAATGTTTTTTTAAATCGGCAGAGTCTTTTTTGTTTATTCATGAAAACCAACCTATTTAAACATAAAATTTAACTAAAAATGACTGCATCAATAGCCACAACACTCTAAACAAGTAACTCGAAAAAGGAATTTTTTTTGCCCAAAAAATGTTAAAATATATACAATATATCTGTTGATGCAAAAAACTAGATTGCTCTAATTATTCGATCACAGATAAATAAATAAGATAAAGATTTTTAAAGTGGTTCGGCTAGGAATAAAGCCTACGTCCACTGTTATGTTATTGCTGAGTGTTTGTGGAATTCTTGATTACAAGTTCTCTCAAGAAATTCCGGTCCCCTTGAATGAGGATGATACAAGGTATTTATAGCCTTGAGGCTGTACATGAAAGGGTCGATACATTAAATGATATACATATGAAAGGGTAATACATTTAATGCCCTTAGACTTGTGCGTCAAGGATAATCATTTAATGAACCAGTTGGACTGTTCGTTATCTGGCAATCAATGCTGTGGCCGAGATGCAGCTCGGACCGTCTGAGTAACTCGGGTATGTTGATCTTCCTGGTATTCAAGAATTCCTCGGAGAGGTATGTTCCTCGGAGAGGTATGTTCCTCGGAGCCTATGAGTTCCTCGGAGAGGTATGTTCCTCGGAGCCTGTGAGTTCCTCGGAGAGGTCTGTTGTTGCCATGTAGATAGCCGGGTGTCTTCGTATGATTGGTCCACGTCAGCAGATTAAATTTGGTATCAACAGAAGCCCCCAATGCTTCATGCTTGATGGTTTACTTGAAAGGATGGAGTATTTTATTTTGCAGTGTTGCTCGGTGCTCGTGAAATTCTTGATCTACCTTCTTGATTTGTTGAACATAAAGGGCATTATCTCCTGGACGACATATGATGCCGCTTGTAGCTTATCATAATCTTCAAGTATGTTGATTGGTTTGTTAGCCGACCTACTGCATTCTGTGAGCTAGTGGTGGACTTTGAAACATTTTCTTACAACTTCTTCTTCGATGTTGATCGAGACAGTAGTAGCAAAGATCTCAGTGATGTAGATGCTGATTTTAACTTCTACCTCCACTCGGGGGCGAGCAAGAGGTTTTCGGGGATGAGCAAGAGCTGCTCGGGGACGAACAAGAATTGCTCGGACAGACCATCTGTGATGAAGATCAGAATGCTGAAATATCTTAATTTCATAAAATTTCCATTATGCTTTGGATGATCTTCCTGCTGGCGAGGAACCTGTTTCAAAATCAGAGGGAGAGAAACCAATAGAGTAGGAATCTCAATGTAATAGTTAGTACACAATTTAATATCAATGTAATAAATTTGCATAATTCATTTTGAATTCAGTGAAAGAATTTCATTTTTGTTCACAAATTTGAATTTGCTATTATTTTGTAAATATCAAACACATTATTATTTGTGCTTGCATAACAATATTGTATGGTTCATCGACCAAAAAAGTTACAAGTATTAGTAATGTTGCTCGATCACTTAATAATAAAGTAATGAGTATAATTTATTCAAAGTGTTTCCAACCAACCAAGGTGGATAAATAATGTTTGTCGACCAACTACAGTTGATGGGTTTTTATCCCCGACCAACCATACTTGGTATAGTTTGGAATATTTTGTTCTTTAAAGAACTTTTTGAAATAATGTTACCTCCTGACCAACATAAGTTGTAATATGAGAGTATATTTTTATCTTACCAACCGTAATTGATCATGCTGGTGTACACTTTTTGGCTCCTTAAAGCTTTTGGCTCCTTAGAGCATGTCCTCCTAACCAAAGGAGGTTGGCTACTTATAGCACTTTTGCTCCGTAGAGCGCTCCGGAGAGCTTATCCTCCTAACCAAAGGAGGTTGGCTACTTATAGCACTTTTGCTCCGTAGAGCGCTCCGGAGAGCTTATCCTCCTAACCAAAGGAGGTTGGCTACTTATAGCACTTTTGCTCCGTAGAGCGCTCCGGAGAGCTTATCCTCCTAACCAAAGGAGGTTGGCTACTTATAGCACTTTTGCTCCGTAGAGCGCTCCGGAGAGCTTGACTCCGTAGAGCATGGCTCCGTAGAGCATGACTCCGTAGAGCAGTCTTCTTGGTTGATCCTGTAACATCCACAGGTTGATCAGCGAGCAATGTTTGTTTCTCGGGAGTATTAGGAATCCTCCCAACCATTTCTGCATTGCATCCTGTAACATCCACAGGTTGATCAGCAAGCAACTTTTGTTCCTCGAGAGTATTAGGAATCCTCCCAACCATTTCTGCATTGCATCCTGTAACGTCCACAGGTTGATCAGCAAGCAACTTTTGTTCCTCGGGAGTATTAAGATTAGTAAACTCCGCTATAGCTTGTATTAATGGCATGTCGGTATGCACGGTATGGGCCTGGAAACACAACCTCCTTCTTCTATTTGCTTTAATTAATGCCACTGCCAATTTTTCCAGCTTTGGGTATCTGATCTCTGCACCTCTTCTTTCGTTTTTGGGGATCGCAACCCTAAAAGGGCTTTGATCTTGTCTGGATTTGCTTCAACGTCTCGCTGGTTGATGATGTACCCGAGGAACATTCCTTCTCGTACTCCAAATGTGCACTTCGTCGGGTTGAGTTTCATTTGATAATTATCCAGTTGATCAAAAGTTTGACTCAAGTCAACCAAATGATCAGCAGCTTTCTTGCATGTCATCAACATAGACTTCCATACTGCAACTGATTTTCTCGGCAAAAACCTTGTTCATCAGCCGTTGTTATGTCTTCAGGTTTCATTTTAATCTAGTTGTAGCCAGAGTAAATATCCATGAGCAACTCGTGTCCCGAGGTAGCATCCACTGCTTTGTTGAGATCGGTGAAATCAACACACATTCTCCATTTATTGTTTTTCTTCTACCCGGCAAGGAGATCTAGATCTCTCTTTGGCTCGGTCTTCATTTCCTCTTGTGTAGCTTGATTCTTCTCGGGGCTGGATGCTCTTCTTCTCGTATGTCATGTCAATAAGTGGCTCAGCTTCTATCCACTTAGTAAAATAATCTACTGTGATGACGAGGTATTTGAATCTTCCTCGAGTCGTCGGCAATGGTCCAACCAAATCAATCCCCATATGGCAAATGGCCAAAGGGAGTTATGGGTGTCAACAATGCTTTTGGAATTCTTCGGATGGAGGAAAAGCGTTGGCACTTGTCACATTTCTTGGCATAGGCTTATATAGTTAGCTCTCATCGTCGGCCAGTAGTATCTCTGCGTCATCACCTTTTGCAAAAGTGTCCGACCTGCTACATGGGCTCCACAGGACCCTTCATGGATCTCTTTAACCAATTCTTTCACCTCGGAGGAATGTACACATCTTTGCAAACCTGCCATAATTCCTCGTCTATACAAAATACCATTAATTAATACATACCGAGCAGCTTTAAACTTCCATTTCTAGGCAGCGAGATTATCCTCCGGTAATTGTTCCTCCTCAATATATGCTCCGACTTTCTAATACTTCAATTGGTATCGTTCTTCGCAGCTCGGTACAAGTAGCTGATGCTAATCGGGCCAATGCGTCTGCTCTAGCATTCTCCATCCTCGGTGTCCTCATCAATTGAATAGCATCAAATTCTGTCAATAACTCCATCACCTTTGCATGGTACTTGACCATCGACTCTCCATTCACTGCATATATTCCCATCATTTGATTCAATTAATTGAGAATCACTGAAAACAATTACTTGCCGTGCCTCCATGACTTTCGCCAAATGAAAACCTGCTATCATAGCATCATACTCAGCCTCATTATTGGAAGCTTTGAATTGGAATCTCAAGGCATACTCCATGTCAATATCATCTGGGGTGTTTAAAACAATCCCTGCTCCACAACCAGCTGTGCAAGATGATCCATCTACATATAATCTCCATGTAGGTACCTCGTCTTCAAATTTCTGGTCTGACAGAGTTCCTCGGGGGAATACTTGTCGCTTTCTTTTATCATGTCGTGATACTTCTGAATACACCTCTTGAATTTCAATATACCTCCTGAACTTCAATATTCCTCCTGAACTTCAATATATCTCCTGAACTTCAATATTCCTCCTGAACTTCAATATACCTCCTGAACTTCAATATTCCTCCTGAACTTCAATATATCTCCTGAACTTCAATATTCCTCTTGAACTTCAATATACCTCCTGATTAGTCGGGGTTGAATTTGATGCTCGACTGCATGATGATATAAGAATGTGCCACCAAATGAACAAATATATCTGTAATATAAGCCCCCAATTGTGGAATGTGAACTTTGAATGAGATTTATCGACCAATACCAACCGGAGTTGGATTTTATCTACCAACCGGAGTTGGATTTTTTCTACCAACCGAAGTTGGATTTTATTTACCAACCGGAGTTGGATTTTGTCTACCAACCGGAGTTGGATTTTTTCTACCAACCGGAGTTGGATTTTATCTACCAACCGGAGTTGGATTTTATCTACCGATCAGAGTTGGTGGTAATTGATAATAAATGATGAAGACTTCCTCGGAGCTGACCAACAGATTGTTGGGAATAAGATAATATAAATACTGGAGACCTCCTCGGCGCTGACCAACAGATTTGTTGGGAATAAGATAATACAAATGCTAGAGACCTCCTCGGCGCTGACCAACAGATTGTTGGGAATAAGATATAATAAATGCAGGATACCTCCTCGGCGATGACCAACAGATTCGTTGGGAATAAGATAATATAAATGCTGAAGACCTCCTCGGCGCTAACCAACAGATTCGTTGGGAATAAGATATAATAAATGCAGGATACCTCCTCGGCGATGACCAACAGATTCGTTGGGAATAAGATAATATAAATGCTGAAGACCTCCTCGGCGCTAACCAACAGATTCGTTGGGAATAAGATATAATAAATGCAGGATACCTCCTCGGCGATGACCAACAGATTGTTGGGAATAATATAAATGCAGGATACCTCCAACAGATTGTTGGGAATAAGATAAATGCAGGATACCTCCTTGATGATGACCAACAGATTGTTGGTAATAAGATATAATAAATGCTGGAGACATCCTTGGAGCTGAATAAGATATAATAAATGTTGGAGACATCCTTGGAGCTGAATAAGATATAATAAATATTTGTCGAGCTCCATGCTGAAATGAGAATAGAATATGCATCCAAATAGATATAAAGAATAATTAAAAATAATAAAGTGCCTCGCCGATCAGTCGAGGTAGAATCATATAATGCCGAACAAGAATAAGATCTTTCAGAACATAATAATATGGCCGAGAATGTTGTCAGGCCTGAATATAAATAAGAATTATCCGAACGAATGTTGTAATTCTCCTTAAAGCTGAATAAGTATCCTGTCGAGGCATAATTGCAGAATGCCGAATAAGAATAATATTTTCCAGAATATAAGAATATGGCCGAGAACTTTGCTGGGCCTGCATATAAATAAGAATCACCCCGACCAACTATTCGTTGGGGGTGAAATATAATAAATGTTACAGTTCTCCTCAGAGCTGAATATGATAATAAGTATCTCGCCGTGCTTCATGTTGAGATGAATATAGAATATGAATCCTAATGTATATATAGAGTCATTTGTGCTGGAGCAGATATTTGGGCTTGAATATAAATAAGAATTACCCCGACCAACTATCCGTTGGGGGTGAAATATAATAACTGTTGTAGCTTTTCCTCGGAGCCGAATATATATAGAGAGAAGAAATTTTTCGAGCTCCATGCTGAGATAAATATAAAATATGAATCCGAACGGATATAGAATAATTTGTGCTTCAGCATTCGTCGGCATTGAATCTTGTGCCTGTAAAAATTAATAATTTGCTCTACCATATGTGTAGGCTGAATTGATTAGTCATGAGAATAATTTACTCATCCAATCAATATATGATATGTATCAGCATAAAAATTTCAAAATATGAAATAATATGTTTTATGCCAAATGTGTGTGAGATGGACAAATTATTATCAAATATGCATCATAAATAAGACGTAAAGCTTTTTTTAAATTTATTTAATCTCCAACAACCAATCATGTATTAGTTGCTGTTTAAAAATATTATTGGGGTGATCATAAGTTAAAAAGACTTAAGCCCCCTGCTTGTCCCCAAGCCGAACTCGTGTTTAAAGAAATATCAGGGGTGCTTAGCATTTTTTAATACCCCAAGATTTTACTGCTGCCGACAAACAACATGGATGTTGCCGACCAACACTTAAGGATATCTCAAATTATAGAATATATGGTTGGATGACCAGAATATCTCGAATCTTTAGATCAAAAAATAACATTCAATGTAAAATTTAAGCCTTAAGAATGTTAATTAAATGAATAAATATATAACCAACTAGATCGTGTGATTTCGACAAAGAAACTTTGTGATGTGATCAACGAGGGGCCAACATATCAAATTTGTGCCCAGACTCTTTTACAAGAGGTGGGTAATGATTTTTCAGGTGAGAGAAAATTATTTTTTATATTGATCCCTTCCTATTCCCCATTTGGAGAGATAAAAATATGCCGAATGATCAAAATTATTATCAAATTTATATCAAAAATCAATCAATGAGACTTTATTGACATAAATGGAAGCTGAACCAAATTAAATATATAATTCATAAAAATGAATGCAAAGAGTCTCAAACTTGTGAATGCAAAGAGACTCAAACTTGAAGAGAGAGAGAATATATATGGGTCATGATTTCCATGAGAAGACTTTTCATTGTCTTTAACCTTTTCCCATTCTTTTATTAAAAATATGATAGGAATTTGAATAGACCTCAAAGATCTTACCAAATTTATTTCAAAATCAACAATGAAAATGATCAAATTTTATCACCGTCGTAAATATTGGCATATGTAATCATTTAACATATTTATTTCATGATATAAAATTAAAACTTGAGAATCAAGAAAAGAATTATGATTTATGAAATCTACTATTTTTCAGATTTCTAAATAAGAATTAATCTAACAGTTATGATTTAAAAAATCATGATATGCAACATTTTGCAGATAACAAATGGATGATTAATTCATGTATATAAACATAAAAATCATGATTGAATCAAAAGATGTATGTATAATTGATTATACGTATAGAAAATAAAAACTTAGCTTTTGGTGGAGAACAACGCTTGTAACACGTTCCCACAGACGGCGCCAATCTGTTGATGCAAAAAACTAGATTGCTCTAATTATTCGATCACAGATAAATAAATAAGATAAAGATTTTTAAAGTGGTTCGGCTAGGAATAAAGCCTACGTCCACTGTTATGTTATTGCTGAGTGTTTGTGGAATTCTTGATTACAAGTTCTCTCAAGAAATTCCGGTCCCCTTGAATGAGGATGATACAAGGTATTTATAGCCTTGAGGCTGTACATGAAAGGGTCGATACATTAAATGATATACATATGAAAGGGTAATACATTTAATGCCCTTAGACTTGTGCGTCAAGGATAATCATTTAATGAACCAGTTGGACTGTTCGTTATCTGGCAATCAATGCTGTGGCCGAGATGCAGCTCGGACCGTCTGAGTAACTCGGGTATGTTGATCTTCCTGGTATTCAAGAATTCCTCGGAGAGGTATGTTCCTCGGAGAGGTATGTTCCTCGGAGCCTATGAGTTCCTCGGAGAGGTATGTTCCTCGGAGCCTGTGAGTTCCTCGGAGAGGTCTGTTGTTGCCATGTAGATAGCCGGGTGTCTTCGTATGATTGGTCCACGTCAGCAGATTAAATTTGGTATCAACAATATCCTACGGGTAGAAAATGTCGATACATGTATCTTACCTAACACTCCCTCATATAAAATAAATATATTTTAATTACATGTGCAATTAAAAATCTCTCTCTCTCTCTCTCTCTCTCTCTCTCTCTCTCTCTCTCTCTCTCTATATATATATATATATATATATATATATATATATATATATATATATATATATATATATATAATAAGTAGTGTTTTCAATCTCAAAATGATAAACATAGTCGATATAAGTCGTTGAGGTGCTGGCCTAATACATGTTTCCTTTATAACCATGCCATGCGTATATTGTTCTTTTTGTTATAAGGTAGAATAAGGAGAGCCTCTTGATGATATCAACATGTGCCAAGCCACTCGGTCTCCAAATAATAAACCTTTAAATTTTGAAGATGGATCATCAAATAGAGCGGTATGTATATATATTAACTAAAGCCACCGTTTAGCTAAAATCATTTAAATGTTATTTTGTGTTAAAAATAATTAATGTTCTTGTGGATTTAAATTACATTCATTGATTTCTAATATGTGTTTAATTAGTAGGCATTGCCTTTAAGATGACATAAAGAGCTATCAAATAACCTACATAATCAATTGAATTACACAATAATAAAATTGATATAGAGAGTAATCAAGTTAATTGTACATGAAACAAATATGAATTTGTAATTGGGCACACAAATATATCATTATAAAGTCTAATGAAACATGATTGGTGTTATGGTTGCATGAGTCCCACCGATAATCTTCGGGAGGGGTGTTTTTAAGCATGTGATGTTAACGAATACACAATGGGTTTGTCTACAATCCTTTTATATGTAGTAAAAAGATAATCATAATTGAGTTCATCAACATTATTTGAATTTAGCATGCTACTATTAGTAATTTGGTAATAATTACTAGAATATATTCTCAGGTGACATTTTCTGCCCTGGGTTGGGAGCATCACTATTCTTTATTCAAGCATTTGGCAAGGACTAATTCCCACTTCCAAGTGATCTTTTACTAGGCCATGTATTTGTCTTTTCTTTATCATTATGTTATATTAGGCTAAAGATTAAGGAAAAAACAATATAATGGTCATGGTGTTTTTGTAAACTCGCTGATGGTTGCTAGCAATGGTCATATTAAATTGTCGAACTACAAACTACAAACTGTAAAAATATGCGAATTTAAGACGAGGAGTACAAAGTTGAGAAAATGACATATAAGTATAAACAAAGAACCTCTAACCCATGCAAATTTCTCTTGTTATGTTTTTTTCAATGGATGATACCCTGGGTAGATCCAAGGGGGAGAAAAAGATGTGTGGTTCGTCAATGCATCCGAGGGAACTTATTTTCTTAGGTATATTCATCCCTATAAAGAAGGAGGGTGTGGAAGGCATCCATATAAAATGGTTACCCTTTTGATAAGAGGTGGATCGCTCCATAAAAAGTAGGTGTTACTTTCAATATAGATGCTCACAGTGATAATTACATCCTTATAGAGGTAATCGGGAGATTTTAGAGTAATGTACATGTTTGAGTTAAATTTTGGGCGACTTTTAATCGAGTCTCATCATATTAGAAGGAAGAAGACAGTGCCATGTGCAAACCTTAAGGGGAAATCCATAATTATTTCAGGGTCTAATGACATTATCCTTAAACTATCTCGAAGGTTTCGTTGTTTTATAAAAGCATATTGAAAGAACAACAAACATGTCTTGAGTATATCTACAACTGCGCATGATATATCTTAAGGTTCGTCGAAATATTATTATTAGTTGGCATCATATCAATGTTGTATAACATAGGCTTGAGCCATTAGACAATATCCTTTGAATTGAAATCATATATAACTCAAGTCAATCCTTTATCAATTCCCAAATAGACCTAGAATTGGCAACCATTGGGATATTATATTCACCTACCATATCCTAAAACAAAAGAGCATGCCTCTTAAAAAATTTATGAAGATAAATTGCAAGAGCTTTGTCATAAACAATATTAAATCCCTTAAAAAATTCCTCATTCGGATGAGATATAGAACGATAAGAGACAAACCAACAACATATAAATTGGCTTGTGGGTATAGACTGGCACATGTGCCATTACTTGACTGAGATCTTTTGTAAATGAAGTTCAATAGAACTGATATGTTATAACAGGGGTATGACCACAACCACGGTTGTAAAAGACAACAAATCTCCTTTAATTATGGCTCTAACCAAGATGTGCCTCATGTAAGTACCCTCACCACCACTCGTTCGATCGGATAGCAAAATAAGGAGATAAGAGTTTGAGGGTAGGCAGTTGTTATCTCCAGGAACCCAATTCAGCGATAAGATGGCACAATACTTAGCCCTAATACACACCGGAACATGGCATCGGGAAGAAAGATGAAGAAGGCAGTGAACATGGTCTCTAAGTGTCGGTTCAGACCAATTGTCGGGTATAAATCATATGCATTATCCAATATGGAGAACAATAACTCACCCGATACTATCTGGGTTGTTGATGTCGACCTCCCTATGTTTAAATAAGATAATAATGAAGATAATGGATCCAACATGACTAAAACCAAATTAGACTTGAACAGAGTAATGATGAGTTATAGATTTGCCCATATCCTTCTTGCTAGTCACCTTAAAAAATTGAGAATCTTGTAAAGACATGGTCACTTCCCACGGTTTACTTTAATACCTCTAGGGTTATTCGTGCCTATTTCTGAGCCACTTGACTAATATTTTCACTTTTCACCCCGAAGATGACTTATAATCCCAACAAAATCACCTACTAGTCAATTTAAAAAAATTGAGAGTCCGATGAGAACACAAACACTTCCCATAGGTTAATTTTGTATTTCTTGGGGTGTTCATGCCACTCTCGGGGCCACTTGATTAATGTTTTGAATTTTCTCTCCCTAAAGTCCATTTTACACCACAAACGAACGTATACCACTCAATTTTGGCAAATCGAGTTCAATTAGGAAATGCAAACTTCCCACATGTTACTTTTGTGCACCTTAGGGTGTTCGTGCCTCTTTTAATCACACTCGGTTGATATTTTGAGTTTTCGCCTCCAAAAGCCCATTTTTAACACACAAAATAACATTTATACCAAAAAACGAGCATATACTAGTCAATTTTGGCAACTAGAGTTCGATTAAGAAATGAAAACTTCCCACATGTTACTTTTGTGCACCTTGGGGTGTCGTCACTCTTTTAAGCACACTCGATTGATGTTTTGAGTTTTCGCCACCAAAAGCCCATTTTTAACACACAAAAGAACATTTACAAGTCAATTTCTGAAACCAGATGTCCAATGACGAAACCGTCTCTTCCCACAAGATATTTTACTACCTCTTAGGGTGTTTGCGCCTTTTTTAGACCACCAAGTTCATATATTTAGTTTTGACTTTAAATTTAATTTTTACCCCTATAAAAAGAGTATACTAGTTAACTTCAGCAAATAGGAGCCGGTGAGGACACGATCCATCCCTCGGGTTACTTTAATACCTTTGGAGTTATTCGTGACTCTTTTCATGCCACTTTATTTATTTTTTTCCAACCTAAACTCACTTCTAATTCCAAAATGAATGTCTACTAGTCAATTTCATAAATCGAGTCCTATGAGAAAATGAACATTTCCCATAAGATACTTTGGTACCTCATAGGGTGTTCGTGCCTCTTTTTAGGCCACTCGATTACTATTTTGAGTTTTCGACTCTTAAATCTTATTTTTAATTCTAAAAGAATCATATAGTAGTCAGTTGCAGGCCAGGAGTCCTGTGAAGACACGATCACTTCCCAGAGGTTACTTTGTGAGTATTAGCATGCATGTGATTCATTTCATGCCACTCAGATGTTGCCTTGACTTTTTGACCCCTAAAACCTGGTTTATCCCCAAGATAATTGTATATTTAGTCAACTTTGAAAACCATGTCTGATAAGAACACAATCGATTCCCATAAGTTTGTTTTGTATCTTTTTTAATGCTTGCATCTCTTTTTGATCTCCCCTTCATTGTTATTTTTATTCTCACCCCCTTAAACCCATTCTTGACCTTAATACGAGCGTATAGTGTTCAAATTCCACAATTAAATGTTCGAAGAGGATAAGACCACTTTTAACAAGTAACTTTGGTACCTCTTTAGGTTGTTATGGCTATTTTAGCATCTCTTAGTTGTTGGTTTAAGTTACTTTTGTACTTCTTGGGTGTTTAAACCTCTTTTTGGTCCTTTTAGTTGTTTTAAGTTTTCGCCCCTTCCCCACTCCAAAAGTCCTTGGTAATCCTAAAACATCCTTATACTAGTTAAATTGGAAAATCGGGTGTTTGACACTGACATATTACTTCCCACGAGTTACTTTTGTACTTCTTAAGGGTGTCCATGCCTATTTTTGACCCACTTTGATGCAATTTTTAGTTTTTACCCCCAAGGCCTAATATTTAGACATTAATTTAGCTTACACTTGTCAATTTTCTAAAATAGAAGTCGGACGAGAATGCTCTTAATTTCTATAAACTAGATATTTAGGTTCCATTCTTATGAACTTTGTAACACTATATTAGTGGTGTTTTTATTAATCATTTTCAAAAGTATGTAATTAGCAAAGTCTCTTTCTCTACAAAGTCTCTTTCTCTCTCTCTCTCTCTCCCCCTATATATATATACCGCTTAGGGTGTTTGTGCTTATTTTTAAGTCATTTGGTTGTTGCTTTTCTTTTACCACGTCATCGTGCTCATGCATGAGCGTTCTCATTATTCGTTTACTCATAAACCTGCCATTAATGAATTAATCAATCAAAAAATATGGGGAATAATCAATAGAAGAAAACTAGTTATCTCTCACATATTACAATGATTCAACTACGAGAACGTGTATAATTAAAACATGTTTTTACATATACATAGTACGTCTAAAGAGCAAATAAATTAATCATTCATCCTATTTAAAAAAAATAGAAATTACTAGATATAATAACTCTTAATGGAGTAAGAAACAAATGAGCCTCATATCACAAATCATACAATTGAACTCTGAAATGAGAAAATAAAGTCTAAGCAACAATAACATCGTGATAAACTCAATAAATACATTAAATTTACAGTTAAGATACGGTGCAAAACTTTGGAAATTACATAACAAAACTAACCAACTAACTGTTTCACGGACTTCGGCCAAAACCACCCATAAATTTCATAGTTCATCACTTGAACTATTCAACCCTAAATTAGAACTCAAAAAAGAACTTCGTGGGTTAATACAAATCAACATAATGAACATAACACACGCAAATCACCAAACAGTATGTGATTTTCTAACCGAATAATCCATTGCAAGGGAATTAGTTTTAATATCATTGAATCTTTGACATTAAATTAATATGCATTGCAAAGGAATGGCTTGGATACTAAATTTATTTCTCTTATATTGCAAAGACCTTTAATCTTCCAATTTTGATGCATGACAATATTTAAAAAAAATTGTAATCACAGAATAACTAATACTGATTTCCTTTACAACTTTTCACTTCCTTGCCCAAATAATACATTGATATTCATATTATCAATGGGTTCACACGTTGCCACTGTTCATATCATATTCAAATTTAAAATAACACATTTACATTTTTGCATCAATTGATTCCAAATTCGTATATGCATAGAAGAAATTGGACCTGAGTGTCCCACTTGCCCTTGAGGCAAGATTCATATTATTTTATATTAAATTGCCTTGTGGCAAAGGGGGAGTATGTAATACCCCTTACTTTTCAGTAATTATTTTATATTAAATTTCCTGGTGGGTTAATTTTATAAAATAAAGGAAATTGAAGTAAATATTACTTTAAGTGATTTAAGAGATAATATTTACTGAGTTTTGCATAATTACTGTTAAGCGAATGTAAATAATGTAACATTATATTTTATTGCGCCGTTGTGCTTTAAGCGACGGTTATGACTTAGATTCCAATCGGGTTATTATTAAAGAGTTAATATAACGTTAGAACATGAAATAATAAACTATATCTCGGATGCCAATTTAGAGGGCACGGTTAGTTCGAAAATGGTTGAGATAGTCAAAATAAGTACCATTTGTGTTTTGGGGTTCTCGGGGTACATTTGACTAGTTATAACTTAATTATGATGTTACGAGTCATTTTAAGTATGTGGTAGCATTTAATGTTGTACTTAATGTATTTTGGATGTTTTGGGTATTTTAGTCTTGTAAGAGCATAGCTCATTTGGGTATTTCTAAACTTATAGAGAGTTAGAGAGAAGAGATAGCTTGGGAGAAAGTGGAGAGAAGAGAGAGAGTTGGTGATTTGGGCTTGGAATCGTTGCTACGAGAAGAGAATCTAAGACTACAATCTTGAGGCAAGTTTCTAACTTGTAAAATTTATGATTGAGTGTGAATAATTTGTATATAGAGTTATGTTCTTGAGATTGAACCATTTATGAATTTTGATGATTTTGATGTTTAAACCTTTAGGTATTTGATTTGGACATGATTAGAGTTGGATATATTAGTTGGTTATGGTGTAGGAATGATTTGGTGAAGTTATTTATAGATGATGTTGGGTTGATGGAAGAAAATAGGATTTGGGGATTTAGGGTTTATATCATCCCGTAGACATAACTGGGTAATCCAACCAAGGCAAATCGATTCGCCCTCCTCAGTGAATCGATTCGCTAAAAATGGTGGCTACAGGTCTGAGGAACCGAATCTATTCGGGTTAAGGCTGAATTATTTCGAGCTTAGACAGAAGGTTGGTTTTCCCAGTCGAATCGATTGTCTTTTAGAGCGAATCGATTCACTTTCAAGGGCGAATCGATTCGGCCCCTAAGCGAATCGATTCGGAATCTTGTTGTTTTATAAGAATTTTCCAACTTGGTTTTTAGTCTTTTTTTTTTAGATTTGAGGCTTAGGAGCCTTCTCATATGAAGTAATAAAGAGTATTAGAGTCTTATATAAGGGGAACTAATACCCTAGGTTAGCAGGGGGTCATTAGGGCTTATTTTGGGGACTATTTAGTAGAACTTAATGTCTCATTTCATCTAGTAAGTGAGTCTAGGACTAGGGGAGAGTTGAATAGTGTTGTTGTGAACTTCGGAGGCTAGTATGAGGGTAATTGTACTTTGTAGCTCATATCGTTATGCACATATGGTTTCGGAAATAAGAAATGTACATTTTAATTAGCATATCTTGTGATTGTGGCATGCATATACATACCTCTCTAAATGATATCACAAGGGAAGTTACGCGCATGAGGTAAATCCCCTGTCTAGTGAATGCAGGGAGAATATAGTCCTTGGCCATAAGATCGATGGTTGCATTGTGTTATTGTTTTATTCGAAGTGAGGTAATTTCGGGTACGGTTATGACTCATTGTCGAAGGTATATGGCCTATTCCCACGCAACACGATTTAGGGTGCCCAGGTGGTCTTGATTATTGGCCCTGGAAGATGATAGGATTTAGGGGCGCATCCAGTAGGGTGACTCCCGAAAGGATGGTCTTAGAACCGTTATATTATGATTGTAATTGTTCTCATGGTTATGGCATTTCATATGAACGAGTTAATGAATCTATAAATTAACTTGATGGCATATGATCCATGATGATAAATATACTTGTGAAGTTATATCTTATGAATTGGCAAATCTATGCATGTTAAATGGAATTAAGCTTATTATCTTAATTAGACATGTAGTTAACTTCTAATGATCTAGTATAGCGCTAGGGTATGCATTTAGATTAGAGTTGAGAATGATTCCTGCATTGGAGAGCGAACTTAACCTATTTATGATCTTAGCATTCATAACTACTATGCATTTTATTCACACGTATATCATATCAAATCGGGCCCTGACCCATTTATATTTCTCTCCCTTGTGTGGTTCTTATTTATTTCCAGGTGATCCTCCACAAGGGAGCCCGCTATGATCTTTCCTTCATAGTGTCAAGGAGCTACGTCATTTTGCGGATGTTGTAGGATTTTTGTAGTAGACGCATCAATCTTTTGGATAATCTAGTTATGATTAGTCTGTATATTCGGGCGTGTTGCCCCAGTTATTATTTATATCTGCTGTAGTACTTGATGTAACCTTTGTATTATTCTATTAATCGACAGCTTATTCGGTTATAGTTTATAGATTATTGTTAAACTATTACACGTCTTAACTTGTATCCACCTTATGTTATAAATTGAATTGTCAGAGCTGTTTTTATCAAGCTTATAAAATTATTTGACATCCATTTTTAAAAATATTTGGTGGTTGTCTCGTACTATTATTTATGCGACAGTGATGCTAAGAATGGACCATTCATGATACTTGTATTTATTAGAGTAACGGGCTGGCCACCTCTTATTTTAATAAGCGGGATGTCAGAGATGGTATCAGAGCATCAGGTTCTAGGGTCCCTAGGATCTATGCGGACTCATCACATTCTACCGTAGCATTCTTTGATATAGAGCCCTATTATTAGGATTATTTTCTTTGTGCGTGTTTGCGATCTTCTGCAAGGATAAATTGTTTTAGTTGTATTCTGATTCAGTTACTTTTTATCTCAGATACCGCCTAGACGAGGTCCCCCGGCAAGGGTAAATCGAGTAGAACATAATGTAGAGCCTCCACCACCGCAGGGAACGATGAATGCGATGAAGGTGGCTAATACTATTGCCCAAGCAGTTAATGCTGTAATGACTGCTATGGCACAACAATTTCCACAAGCCCAGCAACAGGTTACGTGAGTGGATCAAGCCCATACGGCGCATAGGAAAGAGTTAGAGAATCCTTCCTGAAATGTCACCCTACAAAATTTCAGGGTGGCGCTGATGTGATTGTGTAAAATCAATGGAAGAAAGTTATTCAACGCCATCTTCGAATGGTGGAATGTAGTTGGGAGCGAAAGCAGATTCTCGCCACTTTTGAACTCGTAGGAGCAGCCCTACAATGGTGGGAGTAGGTGATAATTTCAGAATAAAGGGATACCATGACCATCTCGAAATTCTGGGTTTTGTTTGATCGAAAGTATTTTCCTTCATCAATCCAGAAGGATATGAAAAGGAAGCTACAATATATTGTTCAAGGGGAGCGATCAGGGGCAGAATATGAAGAGGAATTTACTCGTTTAGAAAACTTTGCGCCGAATGAAGTCACTTCAGAAGAGAGGAGGATTTTAAAAAAATTCGGGGGTTTAAATTGGAGAATAAGGCAGCACCTGTTGGGGAACCCAGCCTTGCAAACATTTGGCGATGTGATGAATGAATCTTTACTCCATTGCCAAGATTACCGTCTTCACTTGAAGGGGAGTAAGAAGATTGGAGATTCGGTTCAATCTAGCAAATAAGGAGGAAATGGTGCTGGTGGAGCACTACCACCACCACAACAGTCGAAAATAAGCAGAAAGAGCGAGACCTCCAGCAAGGGGACTCGTCTAAGAAACAATGCTTTGGGGGTTACAACTTTGGCGGAGGTGGTTTTAGGCACAGTCAGGGTGCTCAGTAGTAACAGCAGTTAGGCCAACAGGGCTAAGTAGGCAGAGGGAATAATGGAGGTCGAGGCCATCAGGTCCAAGGTGCAGGGCAATTTCGAAATAACAATCGGGGCCGACATCAGGAAAATTTTACGGGCCGTTAATTTTAGTGCAGTGAACAGGGTCACATGAGGAGAGTTTACCCACAGTTGAACGGGGGACAGTTGCCCAGAGGCCCTCAAAATTCGCAGGCATATCCACAACCTCCAAAACCTATTCCAGTCGTCCCTTTATAACAGGGACAACTTCAGTATTGGCGTGTGTATAATATTCACGATGCTTTGTTTCCTCCAGTGTCGCCTACACTGCCAGCTATTGAGGGTAAGTTTCCCATTTATGGGTATGTGGGTCAAGTTTTGTTTGACACGGGCGTAACACACTCATTTATCGCTAGGCACTTTGCTCATTCGACGGGGTTGTTTAAATCTGCCGAAAGTACTTTTACTAGTGTGGAGTCTTCTATGGGTGATAGTTCACTTATACTTTTTATTTGTAAAGGGGTAGGGATAGACCTTGGTAGATTGATCTTTAAGGCCGACTTACTCGTCCTGGATATGGTCGGGTATGATGTTATTTTGCGTATGGACTAGTTAGTAAAATACCGAGCCATAGTGAATTGTTATGGGACGAGTATAGTCTTCGCCATTCCGGGGCAAGAAATATTTTTAGTGCCTATGCCTCTTTCGGAGGGAGGTTCTAGAACGCATTTTTAGTGCCTAGATTTGATTCCTGTTGTTAGAGAATTTGAAGATGTTTTTCAAGAAATCTCGGGCTTACCCCAAGTCGCGAGATTGAGTTTATAATTGGTTTAGCACCGGGAACTCGACCGATTGCGAGAACTCCATACCATATGTCTCCTTTGGAAATGAGGGAGTTAAGGGAGCAAATTCAATGACTGTTAGGGCAAGGGTTCATTCGGCGTAGCACGTCGCCCTGGGGAGCTCCTATACTATTTGTGAGGAAAATAGATGGTTCCCTTCGGTTATGCATCGATTACTGTGAATTGAATAAGGTAATGGTTCCCTTCGGTTATGCATCGATTACTGTGAATTGAATAAGGTAACCATCAGGAATAAATACCCGTTACCTCGAATCGACGATTTGTTTGATCAATTAAGGGGAATGTCGTTGTTGATGTAAAAAATTAGATTATCTCTAATTAATCAATCACAGATAAAATAAATAAGACTAAAGATTTTTAAAGTGGTTCAGCCTTGTAAGAATGGCCTACGTCCACTGTTTTTGTATTACTGACTGTTTGCCTAGAATTCTTGATAAGTGAGTTTACCAAGAAATCCAGAGTCCCCTTATAATGAGGAGGTTACAATGTATTTATAGCCTTGGGGCTGAACAAATGAAAGAACAATGCGCTGTTATCCAGTAGACATATACATCTGTACGATAATAATGGGAATTTAATGCGCAGTCGTCTCTCTGATTCTCTTGATTTGGATGCGTTGTACGCTAAGCTGCTCGGACCGCTTAAGTTGCTCGGGCCCCTGAGTTTCTCGGGGCGCTTGAGCTGCTCGGAGTGTATGAGTTTCTCATAGGGCATACTCGTATTTTCCATATAGTTTGACACGTGTCTTCAAGTGATTGGTCCACGTCAGCAGATTAAACTTGGTATCAACAGAAGCCCCCAATGTTTCACAGTTGAGGTTAGATGAGAGTGTGGAATATTCTGCTCGAAAATTGCTCAGGTTTTTTATAAATTTTAGGAAAATTTTCCTTTTTGAACGCGTAGTATCAGGCTTCATAAATATTTTGAATTTTCATGACCGCTTCGATATTTGTGCCCTTTTATTCTTTTAGCCTCCAGAAACGCAAAAGTCTTCCCTTGTAATCATTTCCTTTCTCTATTCCCAAGATAAAGTATTTAAGCACGGCAGAAATCCTATCATCTTTCCCTTTTCAAATTTGTATCTTTGAACTCTTCATTTCCTCTGTCTTGTGCCTTCGTTCTTTCCATCGTTCATTGTCAACTGATTTCTCTTTTCTTGTAAGATTTTCTTCCTTTTTCGTTATTTACTTTGTTCATCATGGTTTATATTGTTGAATCAATTGATAAATTTCGGTCTGAATTTTCAATCCCTTCGTGGGTTATTTTGGAAGAACTCTCTAAACCTTCTGACTATTTTTCTTTGGCTGAGGGACATTGGTTCCCCAGTCTTTTTATAGCCGAATGTGGCTTTTCTTTCTCGCCAAATCCCTTGTGTTTGGAGTTTTGCCAATACTTTGATGTTGTACCTGCAAGAATAGCTCCAAATACATGGAGGATAGTTAATGGCGTACACAGGTTAAATCAACTTCATGGAACCCGTTTAGGGATTCCAGAGATTATGTATTGCTACAGATGGGTTATCAGCGATAGTACTTTCTATTTAAAAACTAGGTTTTTGAATAGAGTGTTACTTGTCAATCTTCTCGATGCTAATAGGGATTACTTTGAATATGGAGTGGTGATGAAAAATTGGCAACACCCTCCCTTAAATGGAGATGATGTATACCAAGGTCCCAGATGTCCACCTTATGGCAATGGGATAGGTTGTTTTTATTTTTTGAAATCTTGTTTTCTTTATGTTTGATAAAATGCATTACTGACATTTGTTTTTATTTGTTACAGTTGACAGTAAAAGAAAACCTCTAAAAGAAGCTGACGTTAATTAAAACATTTAAAACTTATCTGGGATTTGCTCCAATCTGTTGCCGAGGAACATATTAGATCTGCTTCTTACTTGTTGCAGTACAAGAGCTATACTTCATCTTTCACTGCTCGTCCTCGTCCAGTGGTGGTTAATCTTGACCAAGTACCAGCTTCTGAGACTAGTGTGGAAGGTTCTTTTTCTGAGTCAAGTATTCCTATCAGCGATCTGATGAAGAGGAGAAGAGCTCCTACCTTTTTTGACAAGTCTGCCTCTGATAATGTGGAGGCAAAGAAAAGTAAACAAGATGTCCCAGAAGAAAAGATAAGGACTGTAGATGCACCCCCTCCTGCTGCTGCGAAGAAAGTTGTTGAGAATCCCCCTGTGGCTCCAAGCAAGATTATTTCTATCTCTCCTCCGAGTGAGGTTATTGTCATATCACCAACAAAGACAACATCTTTAGTTGAGAATGTCCATGCTCATCTGAGGAGGTTAAAGAAAAGTTCTTCTGAGAGACCTGCTGAACCTGTCTCTCAACCTTCAAATGTTGAAGGTATTATTCCATCTTTTGTTGCTCCGAGCTCTGCTGTGATTTTGGTAAGATCCTGGACTATCCCAGAAGTCCAAAGCATTGAGGATTCCCTTTCTCGTGAGAGAATTACTACCCTTGTTTCTCAACATATTGCCTCGGTAAGTTTCATTAACTTCGACCCCATTTTTAACTCGACCCCTTTACTTTTTATGTTCATGTACTGACTTTAAAGTTATTCTTTTTTCCAGCTGGTGACGTGTTTCAACAGCATTCTGAAGAAGGATGAAGCTATCAAGGCTTCAAGTTCCTTGGGAGGAGTAGAGGAAGCTTTTGTTGGTCTGACCCAGTCTTTAAAAGACTCTCGTCAAAAGTACGAGGAAGATAAAGTTGCTTGGTAGAAGCAACTCAAGTCCATTGAGCTAGACAGGAATCAAACTGTGAATGCCTCCAAGGATTTGGAGAAAAAATTGAATGAGTTTGACCAGAGAAACAAGGAGCTTGAGGCTAAGCTCAAGTCTGCTGACGAGGAAGTTGTTAAACTTCAAGATGCCAAGCGACAGAAAATAGAGGTGGAAGAGAAGTTAAAGGTTGCCCAGGAGCTCCTTAGGGAAAGGAGCTCCTCGGAGAAGGAAAAAAGGAAGAAGGCGGTTAAAAAGTCTTTCAGTGCTGGTTGTGATAAAGGATGGAACAAGGGCCTGGCTGCCATGTCTTCTCAAATGGAGTATGCCAGTCTCAAATACTTTAGGAATGGATTTGCAGGAGCTGAAAGTTGCTGAGAATTCTGAGTTATTTTAGCAGCACACTCATGGCCCTCCTCCCTCTCCTGGAGAAGAAGAAGATGATGATGAAGATGATTCAGATGAATCTTCCATGATGATTGGTGATGAGTTCCCTGCTGTTCCTGTTATTCAACCTTGCTCCGAGCAACTCCAACCAACCAGTACCTCTGTCGAGCAGCTAATCTTGTCCTTCGAGCAACCAGTCTCTTCCTCCAAACCTTCTGAGGAAGTTGTAGGGAACAATGAGAAGGTTTAAAGTTGCTCGGCCTTTTATTTTGTTGTTCTATTAAATGTAACCTCAGATTTTGTATTTTTCTTTATGATGAAATAAAAATTTGAACTTTGGTTATTCGTCTTGACCTTTTCTTTTACTTGCTCTGTCTGCATCCTTATTGATTCTTTTATTTCTTCTCTTTGTTAGTTTATGGCCAGGATGGAGCTCTTATCAGCTCATGACACAGAATTGATGAAGAAATGCAATGATTATTTTAAAGCTGGTCATGCAGATCTTCATGAGGCCGAGATAATCGACATCCTCGTATCAGGTGCTTCTGATCGAGTAGTTGAAGCTTACCAATACCTGAAATGTTTGCTCGATCGTGCAGTTGAAAATAATGTGGCTTACTACGAGATGATTGAAGATCTCCAAGGAACTATCGAGGAACTCCAACAGCAATATAAAGAATCTTCTACCCTTTTACACCAAGGATACGAGAAAAAATATCAACAACTCAGTGCTGACAAAGGGTATGACAAATTTATCTCTGCTTATGAGAAGAAAGAGAGTGTTTTAAAGCTTGAAGTTGAAGAGCACAGGCATATCGCTAAGTTGTTGGAGCAGGAGAACATCGCTTTGCAAGAAGAGATAAAACAACTTAAATCTGCAGCATCTTCCTTGGGAGCCTTGGTCCCTGTAAATGATGAAGGTTTTTCTTTTTTGGAGGTAAAAAAATGCCAACTTACGAGATGAGTTGGAAACTTTGAAAAGAGCTGGGCCTTTCACATCTACTCGCGGACGAGCAAGATCTTATTCTCGTGGACGAGCAAGGGTTGTTCGAATTTCTATTAAAGAAGCGAGAACTCAATCGTCCCTGGAGAATCAGGCATTTCAATTGGTGGCGAAGAATCAAGCTTTAGCATAAATGTCTAAGAAGATTCTAAACTTCAGCGAACAACTTTCTACCCAGAGCTCTGCCTTGGAAAATAAGGAGATTCTGGTGAAGAACCTCCACGAGCAACTGGAGAGATTAACTTATCAATTCCATAAATAACCCAGAGAGTTTTGGATGGCTTGGTATAATGAAGCCCTCTACCATCTTGATGCTCGCATCCAGCAGTCGAATAACGAGGGGTACAAGCAAGGGTGGTCAAATGCACTGTGTGTGCTAAAATTGGAGCAGGGCCTCTACTTATGGGATTATTATGATCCTGGAGTGCTCGATTTGCCTGTGCCTCCTTTTAAGCTTGACATCAGTTGGATTCCTGCTCGGGCAATTCCTCAATGATTGATCTCCAAGTATCTAGACGATTACAGTCTTCATGCAAATTTTGAGATATCTCGCCCAGAGCACTTGCTTGAGCGGCCTTCTGTAATGAATGTTAGAATGCTTCGAGATGTGAATTTTATCAATTCCCCTTACGCATTAGATAATCCTCCTGCTGGGGAAGAACCTGTTTCAAAGGCAGAAGGAAAAAAACCAATAGAATAGGATTTTTTATGTAATAAAGTATATTTTTCACATCATATGTAATTCTACTTGATTTGAATGAAGAAATTTAGTCTTTTGCTATTCCATTTTCCTCTAAATAGTTTATAGAATATCCTTGTTTGCTTGTTATTTTATTTTTGGATGATGGAAGTTGTCCCATTTGTTGTTTGATTATGGTGACTTGTCACTCTTTGGGCCTAAGCAATGAAATGATTTGCATCCCATGTTCCTGCTTAGTTTAACCAACCGGAGTTGATTGCATTTGATTTACCGACCAACCGGAGTTGGTGGTGATTAGTTCCCGACCAACCCGAGTTGGTGGTAATTGATTTGCCGACCAATCGGAGTTAGTGGTAAATGATTTTCCGACCAACCGGAGTTGGTGGTGATTAGTTCCCGACCAACCGGAGTTGGTGGTAATTGATTTGCCGACCAACCGAAGTTGGTGGTAAATGATTTTCCGACCAACCGGAGTTGTTGGTAATTGATTTTCCGACCGACCGGAGTTGGTGGTAATTGATTCCCGACCAACCGGAGTTGGTGGTAATTAATTTGCCGACCAACCGGAGTTGGTGGTAATTGATTACCGACCAATCGGAGTTGGCGGTAATTGATTTGCCGACCAACCGAAGTTAGTGGTAATTGATTCCCGACCAACCGGAGTTGGTGGTAATTAATTTGCCGACCAATCGGAGTTGGTGGTAATTGATTCCCGATCAACAGGAGTTGGTGGTAATTGATTCCCCGACCAACCGGAGTTGGTGGTAATTGATTCCCGAACAACCGGAGTTGGTGGTAATTGATTTGTCGACCAACTGGAGTTGGTGGTAATTGATTTTTCGACCAACCGGAGTTGGTGGTAATTGATTCGCCGACCAACCGGAGTTGGTGGCAATTGATTCTCGACCAACCGGAGTTGGTGGTAATTGATTCGCCAACCAACCGGAGTTGGTGGTGATTGATTCTCGACCAATCGGATTTGGTGGTAATTGATTTTTCGACCAACCGGAGTTGGTGGTAATTGATTTGAATTTGAATTTGGTGTGTAGTGTGTAGCACTAATATTTCAAAAAATTTCAACAAAAAGAGAGAACTGGGTAAAACATCCAACACTTTATTCATACTGAAGAAACTGCATTACATAGGAATTTCAATTATTGATAATAATTGTGCAGATGCTCTGTATTCCATGCATTCTTGAACTCTTCTCCTTCCAATGTTTCAATCCTGTATGTCCCTGGACGAACAACTTCTGTTACTCTGTAGGGTCCATGTCAGTTGGCTTCCAATTTGTTATTCTTTTGTATTACTTTCTTCAGCACATAATCTCCTTCCTTCAAATCACACTTCCTCACTCTTTTGTTATAGAACAAAGTTGTTCGTTGTTGATACGCTGCCTTCCTGATTGCTGCCTCCTCCCTAACTTTTTCGAGCATATCCAGGTCTAATCTTCTCATCAAATCACTGACTGGAGAATTAAAATTAAGCACCCTATGTGTGGGTAGACCCAATTCAGCAGGTATGATAGCCTCACTCCCAAATGCCAGCATGTATGGAGACTCTCCAGTTGCTGTTCGTGGTGTGGTACGATAAGCCCACAACACAAAATGCAGCTCGTTAATCCAATTACCTTTTGCCTCATCTAGTCGTTTCTTCAAACCATTCAGCAGCGTTCTGTTTGTCACCTCAGTTTGCCCATTGCTTTGGGGATGGCCTGGTGCAGAATAAATCTTTAGTACATTAGATTGGCGACAATATGCAGTAAAATCCTCGTTATCAAACTGGGTTCCATGGTCAGTAATGAATGCATGTGGGAGACCATATTTGCAGATAATATTCTTCTAAATAAATTGATAGACTTTATCGTATGTCATATCAATGAGAGGCTCAGCTTCCACCCATTTGGTAAAGTAATCCACAGCAACCACAAGGTATTTAAATCTTCCCCTGGTCGTTAGAAGTGGCCCGACCAAGTCTATTCCCCACATGGCGAATGGCCAAGGAGACGTGATGGGCGTTAACAATGCTTGGGGTTTTCTTCGGAGAGAAGAGAAACGTTGACATTTGTCACACTTCTTGGCATAAGCTACACAATCATCTCTCATCATCGGCCAGTAATACCCCTGTATTGTTATTCTTTGCAAAAGTGTCCGACCTGCCACATGGGCTCCACAAGACCCTTCATGAACCTCTTCGATCAGATCTTTTACTTCGGAGGGGTGGACACATCTTTGTATCCCTGCTATAATTCCTCGTCTATATAAAATTCCATTGGTCAATACATAACGAGCAGCTTTAAACTTCAATTTCTTGGGTGCGAGTTTATCAGTTGGCAAAGCCCCCTCTTCAATATAGGCCATGATGGGGTCCATCCAAGATGATCCCAAGTCGAGGGCAACAAAGTTTATCATCGGATCTTCATCTATGCTCCGACCAGCCAGGATTTCTATCGAGATTGTTCTTCGTAGCTCGGTGCGTATGGCAGATGCTAACCGAGCTAGTGCGTCTGCTCTTCCCTTCTCCAATCTTGGTATACTAATCAACTGAACTGCAGTAAAACTCGATACAACCTCCATTGCTTTCGTATGATACTTGATCATTAATTCTCTTTTTGCTGCATACACCCCCAGAATTTGATTTACGATTAACTGTGAATCACTGAATACAACGACCTGCTCTGCCTTCAGGGTTTTGGCCAGATTGAGACCCACGATCATAGCTTCATATTCAGCCTCATTATAGAAGCCGTAAATTGAAAGCGCAGAGCATACTCCACATTAATCTCATCCGGGCTATTTAAAATAATCCCTGCTCCACTGCCTGTAGTGCAAGAAGAGACATCTACATACAAATTCCACACAGGTACCTCATTATCAAACTCTTGGTCAGACAGAGTTCCTCGGTGGAATATTTGATGCTTCCTTTTGTCTTCCTCCAGCGTTTTTCGCTGCTCGCCCACCGACGTAAGTTGGTCGGGGTTTAAATTTGATGATTCTGTAACATCCACAGGTTGGTCTGTTTTCAAATCCTGCTCGTCGGCGGAATTCTCCTGAGTAAATTCTACGATAAAATCCGCTACTGCCTGCCCTTTGAGTGACAATCTAGGCTCATAAATTATATCATATTCACCAAGTTCCACTGCCCAGTACATCAATCTTTCTGATTTCTCCGGTTTATGCAGAGCTTGTCTTAATGGCATATCGGTGTACACCACTATAGTATGGGCTTGGAAGTATGGCCTCATCCTTCTGCTTGCCTCAATCAGTGCTAGTGCCAACTTCTCCAGCCTTGGATATCTGATTTCTGCCCCTCGAAAAGCCTTACTGGTGTAATAGACTGGTTTTTGTACTCCATCCTCTATCCTTATCAACGTTGAGCTAACTGCATTCTCTGATACTGCTAGATACAAGTATAATCTTTCTCCCATCACTGGTCTGGACAATAATGGAGGTTTCCCTAGATATTTCTTTAATTCTCGAAAGGCCTCCTCGCATTCATCATTCCATTCAAAAGTTTTTCGAAGTGTTTTGAAGAATGGTAGGCATCTATCAGTTGCTCGTGACACAAACCTATTGAGTGATGCAACTCACCCTGTGAGACTTTGCACTTCCTTCTTTGTAGTTGGAGATTGCAACTCTAATAGGGATTTAATCTTTTCAGTATTCGCCTCGATACCTCGTTAGTTAACAATATATTCGAGAAACATACCTTCTCGTACTCCGAATATGCATTTGGTGGGATTCAACTTCATTTGATACTTCTCTAGTTGATCAAAGGTCTGACCTAGGTCAACTAGATGATCAGCAGCTTTCCTGCTCTTCGTCAACATATCATCGACATAAACCTCCATGTTATGATTGATTTGCTCTGCAAACACCTTGTTCATTTGCCGCTGATATGATGCACTTGCATTTTTAAGTCCAAAAGGCATAACATTATAGAAATAAGTTCCCCTTGGGGTGATAAAATAGGTACTATCCTTGTCTTCAGGCTTCATTTTAATCTGGTTGTAACCAGAATAAGCATCCATGAAACTCAACAATTCATGCCCCGAGGTTGCATCCACTAGTTGATCGATTCGGGGTAAAGGAAAATGATCCTTTGGGCATGCCTTATTGAGGTCGGTGAAGTCTACACACATCCTCCACTTGTTATTTTTCTTCTTCACCATCACCACATTTGCTAGCCAATCAGGATATTTGATATCTTCAATAAAAGAGGCTTTTTGTAGTTTCTCTACTTCTTCCTGTATGGCTTGATTCTTTTCAGGACTGAACACTCTTCTTCGCTGCTTCACTGGCTTGATTTCCTTGTTCACGTTGAGCTCGTGACACAAGAAATTTGGGTCTATCCTGGGCATGTCTTCATGACTCCATGCAAAAGTTTGCTTTCTGTGTCTTATAAATGCTATCAATTCTTGTTTTATTGATACATCCAATTATGCACCAATTTGAGTTGTTCATTCCGGGTGCTCGTCGTCCAGAATGACATTTTCGGTAGCCTTTAAGACCCGTCCCTTTACGAGCTGAGACTCGTTTCTAGGGTCTAATATTTCAATCTCTGCATCTCTTATCTCATCCACTTGATAGGTAATAGTCTTCTGCCTATATTCTTCATGTTCCTCTTGTTCAGCAGATGAATAGTAGCACTCCCGAGCTACTTTCTAGTTGCCTTTCACAACTCCCACCCCAAAATTGGTTGGCAATTTTAAACATTGATGTACAGTAGATGGTACTGCTTCGAACTTCTTCATACCTACTCTTCCCATGATGATGTTGTAGGCTGATTGGACGTTTTTATCCATTACAAAAAAGCGTACTCTTTATGTTCGACAAGCAGGCCATGTACCGATAAGCATATCCAACTTGATCGTCCTAAGTGGAAAAACCTTCTCGCCAGTAAAACTAAGGAGGGGCCTATGATATGGCTCCAACTAGGCTAGCTTCAGATTCAAACTGTCAAAGCATGGATAGAACATGATATCTGCCGAGCTACTATTATCCACCAGTACTCGTGAAATCACCACTTACTTCATTCTCATCTTGATCATCAATGGGTCATCATGAGGATATAGTACACCTATCAGGTCATTCTTAGAGAAACCAATGACCAGTTTGTCCCTATTCACCTTCCTCGAGCGATCATCTTCAGCCAGATTTATTCGCTAAATGTACGAGCAAGCTTGAGCCTCATTGAGGTAAGCTTTTCTTTCCGCAGTTAGATCTCCACCTCCTGCATCTCCCCCTATAATAACATTACATTCAAATGATCCAAAATGGATTGAAAATACCTCACGTTCCGGTTACTTTGGTCTTTTGGGGAGATCGGGGTCATCTTGGTCATCTTCTGGGACTTCTTCATGACTTCTCTTCTTGTATTCTTTTGCTCGGCGAGGAGATCTAGACCTTTGCCTTATTCGGTCGTTGCTTTTTCCACCATTTTGACGATCAACATATTTAGCCAGCTTTCCTCGTCTGATGAGTGCTTTAATTTCATTCTGGAGAGCTATGCAGTTTTTGGTCGTGTGACCATGGTCTTTGTGGAACTCACAATATTTGGATTTATTCCTCTTGTCAGGATCTGCCTTCATTTTTTCTGGCCAGTTTAGCTCCTCGTTGTTCTTGATCTCTTCCAGAATGTGGTTTATATCTACCTTTAAAGGAGTATAATTTCCAAACTTCTTCAATTGTTCCAGTGCTTTCTTTGCTTTCGACGGCCTATTGCCACCATTATTCTTCTGATCCTTCTTTTCAGTCTTACCATCTTCAACCTTGACCTCCTTAGTGTCTTCATTCTTCTTCGCAGCCATAGCTTCCTCAGCATTCATGATTTTGGCTTCTTCTGCCATCAGTTCTGCCATGGTTCTGGGTGGATCTTTGGCTAAAGTGTAGTACAATTTATTTGGAAATAGTCCACTTATCAGAGCAGTCATTGTTGTCTTCTCCTCGTAATCAATTACCTCGAGCTTCTCGTTATTAAAACGAGTAATATAATCCCTGGTGCTTTCACCTGCCTTCTGCCTAACACTCAGCAAGTGTGTTACTCATTTGACTGGTTTTGCTCCAAAACAGAAGTTCCTAATAAAGAGCTCAGTCAGTTGAAATAAAGTCACGATCTTCCCCCGAGGAAGATTATTGTACCATATTTGAGCAGATCCGGTAAGAGTTCCTGAAAATGCCCTGCATCTCATCTTATCTGGAACTGCATAGATATCGGCAGCAGCTTGGTATTGTTCTATGTGAAGGACAGGGTTAGTTTTTCCATCATATTTAGGCGTCACCATTGGAGCTTTGAATTTTGATGGTGTGGGAAAATTCACAATCGCCTGTACAAAGGGTGTCCCTTGAACAAAAGTCCTTTGTAGAGGATTCTTGGCCTTAGCCATTTCCCCTAATCTGTCCTCCAACCTCTGAATAGAGCCCTTCCACGCATCGTTTCCTTCCTCGGGCCTATTGGTTCGAACAATTGATCGCGTTGAATTTGCCTCTTGGGATCTTTCCTTACGAGCAGTTGGTCGTGATTGGGCAGAGCCTTCCCTTAGATTGGATAGTCGTGGAGAGTTCCTCAACGCAATCCTAGGAGGACTCCTATTCCTCCTAGGGCCCAAACAATCAAAAGGAGAGACTCTACTCAACCTTTCTAGAGCACTGGTCCTTTCCGGGGATAGAGTGATGTTTCGCTGAGAGTCTGTAGCTCATACTGAGGAAGTCCGACCAGGTTGGTAAGAAGGATCATTAGATCTCTCTGTATGATATGAGTCGGTGCGTCTGGATCAAGATTCCTCTGGGAATAATGTTCGTCTAGTTCGCGAAGAGGGTAAATGGGTATTTCTCTGAACACTTCGTTGTCCTGATTGGGCCGGCACTCCACCTTGAATAGTTTGTATGAGTTGTCGCATAGTTTCTTGCATGGTCGTCTCGCCTTGGGACAAATTAGCCATTATACCAGCCAGATCTTGAACATTTGGGGGAGTGGAGAGATTTGGAGGGATTCCAGCATTTCGATTACTGGATTCAGGATTATCAGCCATTGATGATGAATTATTTTGGTGAAAAACGCTAACTACAGTCGTTCCCCACAGACGGTGCCAATATGTTGATGTAAAAAATTAGATTATCTCTAATTAATCAATCACTGATAAAATAAATAAGACAAAAGATTTTTAAAGTGGTTCAGCCTTATAAAAATGGCCTACGTCCACTGTTTTTGTATTACTGATTGTTTGCCTAGAATTCTTGATAAGTGAGTTTACCAAGAAATCCAGAGTCCCTTTCTAATGAGGAGGTTACAATGTATTTATAGCCTTGATGTTGTACAAATGAAAGGACAATGCGTTGTTATCCAGTAGACATATACATTTGTACGATAATAATGGGAATTTAATGCGCAGTCGTCTCTTTAATTCTCTTAATTTGGATGCGCTGTATGCTAAGCTGCTCGGACCGCTTAAGTTGCTCGGACCGCTTAAGTTGCTCGGGGCCCCTGAGTTGCTCGGGGCGCTTGAGCTGCTAGGAGTGTATGAGTTGCTCGTAGGGAATATTCATAGTTGCCATATAGGTTGACACCTGTCTTCAAGTGATTGGTCCACGTCAGCAGATTAAATTTGGTATCAACAGTCGTACTTCTCTCAAATAGATTTGAGAACTGGGTACCACCAACTACGAATTCAAGAGCAAGACGTGTCGAAAATCGCATTCTTGACCAAGTATGGGTCTTATGAGTTTTTGGTCATGCCTTTTGGGCAAACCAACGCTCCTGCCATATTTATGGATCTTATAAATCGAGTATTTCGGGACTTCCTCGACCAGTTTGTCATATTGTTCATTAACGACATTCTACTCTATTCTCGGACTGAAGCTGATCATGCCAAGCACGTACGATTGGTTATGTAGACAATACGGGATCATCAACTTTATGCTAAGTTCGAGAAATGTGGCTTTTGGTTACAGGAGGTGCAATTTTTAGGACATATTATGACCGCTGAAGGTATTTCGTAGACCTAAACATAGTTACCGCGGTAAGGGAATGGGGTCAGCCCACGACACCAACGGAGATTCGTAGCTTTCTGGGTTTGGCGGGTTATTATCGCCGTTTCATTAAGGGTTTCTCCAAAATCGTTGGCCCTTTGACGAATTTGACCCGGAAAGGAGTAAGATTTGTTTGGGGTGATTCCTGTTAGCTAGCTTTTGATGAGTTGAAGGACAAGTTGACTTATGCTCCTGTGCTTGTGTTGCCAAAATCGGGAGTAGACTATTTGGTCTTTATGGATGCATCTCTACAAGGATTAGGGGGTGTGTTACAACGCGAGCATAGGGCCATTACATATGCGTCTCGCAAGCTTAAGCCCCATGAGAAGAATTATCTCGTACATGATTTAGAGCTTACCGCGGTAGTGTTTTCCTTAAAGATATGGAGGCATTATATCGTGGGTGAGAAATATAGTCTTTTTACGGACCACAAATCGTTACAATATTTGTTCTCGCAGAAAGATCTGAATATATGGCAACGTTGGTGGTTAGAATTTATGAAGGACTATCAATTTAATATTCATTATCACCTAGGTAAGGCACGTGTAGTAGCTGACGCACTGAGTCATAGACCCCTGGGGAACTAGCGGAAGTGTGGAAAGCCAAGTGGAAAGAGCTTGGCCAGGATGATGCTTTAGTGAGAGCGTTCATGTCAATATTGATCGTTACGCCTGCCATTGTGATGCGAGTCTTAAAAGCGCAAAGAGGGGATAAATATTATCCAGACCGGGTACGTCAGTTGTTAACCGAGGGAGCGGAGTAGAACTCTGTCAGTTATGAGGGTGGGTTATATTTCCACGGAAGACTTATAGTCCCGGACGAAGGAGACTTGAGACGTGATGTCATGTAGTAATCCCATGGTTCGAGATTTACATTACACCCAGGTGGGGACAAAATGTACCAAGACATGCGTCGTCAATATTGGTGGGTATGAATGAAAAGGGACATTTCTAAATTTGTTTCCCAATGTGCCACTTGTCAATTGGTGAAGGTGGACCACCAACGACCGACTGGATTGTTGCAACCGTTAGAAATATTGGTGTGGAAATGGGAGAGTATCTCAATGGATATTATCACTGGATTACCGACGTCACAAAGCGGCCATGATTCTATTTGGGTTATCATCGATCGTTTGACCAAATCGGCACACTTTCTACCGGTACGGACGGATTTCAATACTGCACGTTATGCTCGGCTCTTTATTGTAAAAATTTTGAAACTCCATGGGCTGCCTATCAATATAGTCTAAGACCGAGACAAAATATTTGTATCCCATTTTTGGCTAAGTTTCCAAGAGACGATGGGGTTCGAATTACGATTGAGTACATCATACCGTCCACATACTGATGGGAAAACGGCGAGAGTCAACTAAATATTGGAGGATATGCTTCGAATGTGCGTACTTGACTTTAAAGGTGGATGGGAACAATGCCTTCCGTTGGTCGAATTTGCATATAATAATTCGTACCAATTCACGATAGGTATGGCCTCGTATGAGGCATTGTATGGTTGACCGTGTCGATCACCTTCTTGTTGGTTGGAAGTAGGAGATAATAAGCTCCTTGGACCTAAAATGATCCAAGAGACCTCTTTGAAGATTGAACTTTTTCTAAATCGCATAACAATTGCACAAGATCGCCAGAAGAGCCATGCCGACGTGAATTGGGGGTCATGTGGAATTGGAAGTGGGGGATTCAGTTTTAGTGCAGGTATCCCCGATGAAGGGTATAATGTGATTCGGGAAGAAAGGCAAACTTACGCCGTGCTATGTAGGCCCTTTTCCTGTTATTGCAAAGGTAGATCCCGTAGCATATCAACTTGCTTTGCTGGAACGCTTATAACAAATTCATGACGTGTTCCATGGTTCATCTTTGAAAAAGTATAAAAGATGTGAGGTAGCTCATTGGCACATTCCGTTGGATGATATCGAGTAACAACCAGATATTTCATATGAGGAACAACCGGTTGCTATTCTGGACCACGAAGAGCGTAGACTAATATCGAAAATGGTGCCCTTGGTCCAAGTCCAGTGGGGATATGTAACACCCCGTAATTTTGAGGACTTAAAATTTAATTATTTTTGGGAGAAATAAAAATATTTGAATTGGAGAAACTTAAATTTATGATTTGGAGAATTTATTTGAGTGGGAAGAATTATTTATATTTGGCGACTTTAAGTTTAATTGTTCGATATTTCGTGTGTCGCATTTTGAGGTCAAAAGTTAAAGAATGTTATAAAGTATTTCGGATGACAATTCTGAGTGTGCGGTTGGGTCCGGATGGGTCGAGATAGTCAGAAAAGAGTACCCGGGGGTAGTAATCGGGTCTCGGGGTATTTTTGGGCATAGTCGGGTCCACACGGGGTGATTCGAGCAATTTTAATAGGCCCATGTGGCCAAAAACGGGATTAGGGGTTTAAACCTAATTGGGGAAGTGTTGAATGGCAGTTTACACAAATTCTAAACCTAGGGCTTGAGAGGGAATTTGGGGAAAGCAAATCAAGAGCCAATTGAGGATTTTTGGAGCCAAATTAAGGGACAAAAGTGAATGTTCTTCATCAACACCTTAACTACACCAACGGATCAGACTCTACAAACAATTCCAGGCAAGTGGTTAACTGTTGTGATTCTTAAATTGATGATAATCAATTCATATTATGGGAGTTGTAAGCCTAAATTCGTTTTTGGGTGGGCTATTGCATGAAATGGGTTTTCATAAATTTAATCGGTTTAGTGATTTAACATTCCAATTGATGTTATAGAAGTATTCAGTATTGATTGACATGAGAACCATAATAGAACACCAGTGTTAGAGATGAATTTATTGAGATTGTGGGGTCGGATTTGTGAATGATAATTGGGATTTTACCATGGAAATTTGTGTTCTTTTGAGTGGGTGAAGATCTATGAAAATCATTGATGCTAAAAGGTTTAAACGATGATTAGAGTTCGTAATAGATGTAAAAAGATGATGGATATGATTTATTGGGACTAGAATTTGAGATAAGAAAGCTTGAATTTTCGTTAATGGCTGAAACAGCAAGCCGGAGAAGACGAATACATGTTCGATCGATCGATCGACCCAGGTGATCGATCGATCGATGGTCCAAGAATTTTGGCAGTTCGGACAGTTTTATATATAAATGGAAATTAATTTAAGATTTAATTTCCATGCATTGTTTAATATTAAATCATTATGAAGCACATATTCCTAACAATTATAGAGAAAAGTAATTGGAGTTAGGGAGGATTTACGTGAGGCGCTTTATGGATAAATTTGGGGAATTGGATTCCAAATTTATTATATACGGATTGAGTGAGCAAGTCCAGGTATATTGGTTGAGCGACGCCAAGGTATTAAATTAATGTGACACCCCGCCTAATTAAACATCGGGTGATCAGGCCTTCATTAAATTAAAACAGGTTTCTCAAATGGTTCATTCTTAGCATCACTGTCGAAAACTTTTTAATTACTAATCCCCTAAGTAAAATTAGACCGGTGCCAAGTTTTATCTTTCTTTAAAACAGATAAATCAACCAAACGGAAAAAAGTACAAATAATCATGTACTGTAATTCAAACAACAAAGTAAAAGTACAACAGAACAAAAGTATTACCGAATAAACCATCGGCTAAAAAAAATCCCAAACAATCAATAGAATAACCACTAGTCTGAATCTAACATCTGAGACTAATACCGGACAACAAGTCCATACATAGAAGAGTGCGAGATCCTGTGTTAGATCTGAATGAGAGATATCGTCTAGTCAAATCCTGTAAGCATCCACAGTACTACAGCTCTGAGTCTGGAATGGAATCATCACACATGGCGTCCCTGTGGCTGGACACCTAAAAGGTTTTAAAAATATTTTATAGCAAGAGTTAGTACTCAAAACATTTTGAAAATATTTAGCAAGCGTTTATCACAATATAAAATGCGGTTATTGATTACACATGTTAGGTTCTCGTACACTCTCTTGAGTGAACTCACCCCTCATCTTTTGTGCACACCTAACGTTCTACACTTAGTTTATCTAGCCATACTTCTCAAGCTAACTAAAAC
Source organism: Sambucus nigra (assembly GCA_949130495.1). NCBI lineage: Eukaryota > Viridiplantae > Streptophyta > Magnoliopsida > Dipsacales > Adoxaceae > Sambucus > Sambucus nigra. Next base: position 403,021,993 of record OX422209.1, on the reverse strand, counting down.
CAAAGTAGTGAACTGAACTTATCTGTACCCAAGTTCCAGTACCGCCCATACAGTACAGCCGTTTTACTAACATCTCGCGTATGTTAAATAATTCCCAAGTAACATTTAATCTATGTTATTTCTCAAGACTTCTCATTTAGTTTCACTACTAAAATTACTACAGTTCTCACAATTGTTAACTTTCCCACTTATGTAATTAAGTTTCACTACTTGAATTACTAAATAGATTTTCTCTATCTAAAGGTGCATTTCGTAATTAAGTTTCACTACTTAACTTACCATTTCAGTATGTATCTTTAAATACATACTATATATCAATCTACTAATACACGGAAGTAAGATATCGTCAAGTATATATATTTCACACATAATATATACTAAATATCAGTCATTACTATTTTTCCCTTTTTATACACGTAAAGGACTCTTGGTTCGGAATGATTCATCGACCCCAAGTAAGAATTGGTTCGGAATGATCCATCGACCCCAATTATTTTTAAAAATATATATATATACACATATTCTGGTTCGGGACTCTCTCATCGCGACCCCAGTTCAAAGTTTGGTTCGGCATTTCTCATCGACCCCAAACACACAATAACTTTATGTTAGTTCGGAATGTCTCATCGACCCTAACATAATTAATTTAGGTATAATCTCCCTACCTTAAAGATCACATAGTTCAGTAGGTACACGCCCGACCTATTAATCATATACGTACGTAATATTTTAATCTCATATATCTACCGTACAATATTCGCTTTACGATTTATCTCATTAATCGTATTTATTTGAGTATTCACACGACTCTAAGGGTCCTAGTTACCCCTTACATATAATTTCAGTAGTTATTTCTTACCCTACTGGTCTATTACTTAAATTGAATTTACTTTGCCCCGTAACTCAATTTCCGAAGTCCCCGATACTCTACTAAATCGGATTATTCTCCTCGGTCCGTATCCAAGCCCTACACCCAATGGCCTTATTGGACCTCAACAATATACCTACTGGTCTTATTCTTACTCCCAAATAAGTATAATGTAAATCCTATAATACTCATTCATTCCCGAACTCAACGAAGGATTAAACACAAAATTTTCGAAAAACAGCTTTCGTCGATCGATCAACAGTCCGAGATCGATCGATCGATCGAACAGGGGCAGACGCAGTCTTCTTCTTCGTTAAGATTTTTCCTCCATTAACAAATCTTCAAACTCCATTATAGTCCACCAAACTTTAACCCAATGATCCTAACATATTTCCACATATACTAGGACAGTTTCTAACGTGTCAAATACATCAAAACTCCAATTACTTTAAAGAATTAATGAATTAAAACCCAGAATTTCTTGAAACCCTAGTTATGGTGTTCTTCCCATATTATCATTCAAAATCCAGATTTTTATTCCGAAAATCATCAAGTCTAATCTGAATATTAATTCTCTACATAGTTTAAATCATTCTACATGCGATTCCTATCCCAACATGCATAAATATCATCTTTCTCCAATCAAAATATTGATTTAAACAAAACTATTCAAAAACCCTACACATGGGTATTATAGCTTTATAATTTGCAATAAACAACTTGCCTTATGATCAGTAGGGTCTAATTTCGTGGTTCTTGTTGATGATTGATGATCTTCATCCTTCAATCCTTCTTCCCCAACAAGTTGATGGTAGGAATCCCTTTGAATCCTTCCCAAATCTTCTTTTTGCTTTAGAAAGTTGTGCCTCTCTTCTCTCTAATGGTATTGGTGTTGTCATGGGTGTTCTAACCCTAATTCATCTATCATATGGCTGATATAAAACTCTCAATTTCGTAGGTCTCCATACCCTCTTATGTTAAAAGACTAAAATGCCCCCGAACGGTCTCGGTTTAGCCCAAAATTACCCCGGGACTCAACTAGTACCCCCGGGTATACTATTTTGACTAATTTGACCCTTCCGGACTCTTTTGTGACCTCTAAATTATCATTTGAGTCACTTAAAAAATATTACTCGTTCTCACCCCAATGCGGTCTATACGCGTTAAGTAACTATTTACCACTCGCACTAAGTAAATAAAATGATGCAATATATACCGGTATCTATCTTTCGATTAATATACCATAATTACAATTTTAAATAAAACTCTTTAAATTACTACTCTTACGTAATTTAAATCAAGCCGATATTTTCTCATTTAATTCTCCAATCTAATTAAATGGAATATTTGGAATATTCAGAAATACGGGGTATTACAATTAATTATGGAGATAAACAAATAAATTTGGAGTCGGAATATAGACTCGAGAAATATTATATTATGGGCGAAGCGAGCGAGTCCGGGTATGTTGTTTGAGTGACACAAGGTAATAAATTAATTAATGTGTAAATTGATTAAATTAGAGTCGAATCATAGACTCGAGCAAATATTATATAAACTAATGCGTAAAGTATTTATATTAGAGTCGGACCATAGACTCGGGAAGATGATAAATTAATAAGTGAGGAAATCAATTAAGTTGAGTCGGGATAGAGACTAGGGAAATTACAGGCTAGTGTTATGGGTTTTTGAGTACACGGTATATATATACGGTGTAGTGATAGTATATATATGTGTATATATTGTGTGTGCTATTAAATATCAGTGACTAGATATTTATTTAATTTATATACTCTGGTGCTATCAAGGGAGGTTGCGCGATGTGGGTGAATCCCCTAGCTTGAGGAGTAGGGTGAGTATATCCCCAGGTAAAGGCATCCATTATATGGGTGAGGGGCTTATCTCACTTTCAGGGAAGGAATATGACCGCCTCCACTACGTTTATATTTTGGGCCAAGTTGGTGAGCGATTTCCAACTTGGGTAACTAAGTTATGTGAGCACACCTAGTAAGATAGAACTTTAGAGGAAATCATCCAACAAGGGTATACTCGGAGGGATGGATATACGTACGATATATGTGTGGACGTTCGTAGTAAAGGTGCGTATATAATGGTAGTAAATATTATATGCGGGTAATAATACAGTGTGTGATGTATTTATTTTATATAACTTGTGTTACAGTTATATGTTATGATTTAAAAGAAATTAATTAAGTTAATTGGTGAGATAACTTATAATCCAGGAATTTTTATACTCGGGTTAGAGTAGTATGGCAAGGGGAGATTACACCAGGACTAGTTGGACGGGGTAGTACAACTAGGTGGGGTTAAGGTAACCGTTAGGTGTGCACATTATGGGAGAGGTGAGTTTGTCCTCAAAAGAGTGCAACACTAACTTAAATATGAAGCGCCTTCATGCATTTTAAATTACTGCAGTTAATTCACTTGCTAAATATTTTCAAAATGTTTTGGGTTCTAACCCTTGCTATAAAACTATTTTCAAAACCTTTTAGGTGTCCAGCCACAGGGACGCCATGATTGATATTCTATTCCAGGGACACGAAGCTGCGGCATAGGTGGATGCTAGTAGGAGTTTGGATTAGACGCATCATTCATTCATTCCTAGAGTAGGAATCATTTATCAGTTTCAGTTTCCTTAGGGCATGTCGCCCAGACTCTTCAGTTGCAGTTTTTAAATGTAATTATTTCTCTTGTGGGTTTATTATTGTTGGACTATTTACTTTGGTGACCGATGGTTTATTCGGCATGTAGTTTATTATTTATTCAGTTGATTTATTTCAGTCGTGGTGTATGACTCATATTATGTTTTCGCATGTTATTAGTTGTTTAATTAAAAGATAAAATTTGGCACCAGCCTTTTAGAATACTAGGTGGTTAGTAAGTTTTAAAAAGGTTTTCGACAGTGATGTTAAGGATGAACCAACTGGGATTCCTATTTTAATTTGGTATAGGACTGATCACCCGTTATTTTATTAGGCGGTGTGTCACAGATGGTATCAGAGCATCAGGTTCTAGTGTCCTTAAGATCTGTGCGGCTTTTCACATTTCAGCTTAGCGTTCTTTGATGTAGAACCCTATCATAGGATTGTTGTATTCTCATACGTATGCGCATTTATGTTCTTTTGCCAATTACTTTATATTTGAGGATGAACTCATACGATTCGATTTTCATTCCAGGTGCCTCCCAGGATAGAGAGAGAAGCTAGGGCAGCAGGGGGAGGTGAGACTAGAGAGGCTCATCAGGAGAAAAAGTTACAGCAGTAACTTCCAGAGATGATTTCGGCAGCACAGGTAACTTAATTAGTGGTGCAGACAGTTGAAGCAACGATGATTGCAATGGCAAGGTACTTTCCACGAGATCAGCCACAGGCGTTAGTAGTACCAGATGTTCAAGCCCACCCGGGGCCATGGGGGTGGCAACAAGTACGAGAGGTTTTTTAAAAAGGGCATCCGCTAGAGTTTCGAGGGGGTTCAGATGTGGTGCTAGCATGTCAGTGGAAGAGAGATATCCAGCGTCACCTACGCGTGGTAGATTGCAATGAGGTGCAGAAGCAAATGGTAGACACTTTTAGGTTAGTGGGAGCAGCGCTACAGTGGTGGGAGTCGATCACCACAGTTGAGGAAAGGGACACATTGACTATTATCGAGTTTTGGATGCGGTTCGACCGCAAGTATTTTTCGCTAGTAGTTGAGACTGAAATGAGGAGAAAATTTAGAGAGGTGACTCAAGGGGACCGTTCAGTGGCCGATTAAGAGGAAGAATTCACTCGTTTGGAAAATTTTGTACCTGATGAAGTAAGCGATGAAGAAAGAAAGAAAGCAAGGTTTATGGATGGGTTAGTCTGGAGGATCAGACAACATTTGATTGGTAAACCCTAATTAGTAGCTTATATAGATGTCGTTAATGAAGCACTCCTGCACTGCCAGAAATATCGCTTCCACGTGAAAGGAAGCAGGAGGTGAGTGGAACCTAGCCAGTCGGATAAAGCAGGAGGAAACAGTACCAATGGGGTACCCCAGCAGTAGACAGGGGGACATCAGGTGCAGGATTTCCGGTAGGGGAATCAGCCCAAACGATTTAGGTCTGGAGGCTATCGACAGGATGGCCAGGACTTCCGACAAGGCTAGCAGTGAAGGGATCAGTGGCAGGGTGAATTTATAAAGAGATGTTTCATTTATGGGGAAGCGGGACACGTAAAGAGAAATTGTCCTAAGCGAGACAGTGGTCAATTATAGGACGAGGTCCTGGATGTACAGCCACTACAACAAGTCATGGGTGCGTTCGGGTAGGGGGAAGCTGCTCAGGAACCCGAGGATCAGCCATTGCAGCTGGAGTATGGAGGTAATTATCTTTTTATCATATGGGCATGGGGTATGTTTTGGGTGACAATGAGGGTGTCATAATATAAAATCATTTTTTCACTAGAATTCGCGAGTGAGTCGGATTTAGTGGGTCCGCTGGCTGTAGCAGCCATATTATGTAGATAAAATTTTCCGTGGGATAGAGGAGTCCTTTGGTGTTAACCACGAGAGAGTGGAGGTGTACATTGAGAGAAGGTTTGAATTATGCGAGGGGTCACTACTTTCGAGAATTATGGGAGTAGGGTTGATGATTTTCCCAAATATCGACTGGATAGCGATCGATTTGAACTATTATGGAGATTGAGGGTAAGTTTTGGTGTTCACGACACCAGGGTATGATTGGTACTAGGTATCACCTGAGAGGGCGTCTGGCCTATATATATGTGTGTGTGTATATATGTTGTATTGCGGGGTGCGATAGACACATAGTGAGGTCTTGTGTTCCCACATTTTATCCCGGTAAGTAGGGGTGTCTACTGAAGTGAATCATGGTGGTTATATTTATTTTTGAGTGGAGAGAGATAGCTCGGGATTTATTTTGCCCAAGAACTAGTGATAGTAAGGGCGCGGTATTTTATGTTGTCTTTTGTAGCATAAGGGTAGGCGTGCATGCTTTTGTGTTAAGAGACAAGTATTTTGGGATACATACTATGGACAGAGGGTCTAAGAGATCTCAACGATCGATAATGTTAGGTAGTAGTGTATCGGGGGGTTCCTTGTTTAGATTTTGCTTGCGAGACGTCCCACGCATGAAACTTAGCGCAACGTTGGAAGTGGGGAGACGTTTGGTCGTTAGTACATGGGTTGGGTATCCCGTCCATTATATATATATATATATATATATATATATATATGTATATATGTGATATGACTATGGGTTGGAAGTTATATTACGGGTTACGGCTAGCATAGTCGGGTCACTTTCGTGCGGTTAAGCACGGGGACAGGGTGTATGGGCACCCGGGCAAATTAAGGCAACTTTTGTGCGGTTAAGCATGGGTACAGTGTGTATGGGCGCCCTGGTTAATTAAAATGCGTATTTGTATAACTTATAGTTAGAAGCAGGAGAGATAGATATAGCGAGCTTAGAGGCACATGAATAGGGAGTGATATTCGAGACATGGAGTACTAAGCTTATCTTAATTTCGAGGACGAAATTCCTTTGTGAGGGGGGGAGTATGTAACACCCCGTAATTTTGAGGACTTAAAATTTAATTATTTTGGGGAGAAATAAAAATATTTGAATTGGAGAAACTTAAATTTATGATTTGGAGAATTTATTTGAGTGGGAAGAATTATTTATATTTAGCGACTTTAAGTTTAATTATTCGATATTTCGTGTGTCGCATTTTGAGGTCAAAAATTGGAGAATGCTATAAAGTATTTCGGATGACAATTCTAAGTGTGCGGTTGAGTCCGGATGGGTCGAGATAGTCAGAAAAAGTACCCGGGGGTTGTAATCGGGTCTCGAGGAATTTTTGGGAATAGCCGGATCCACACGGGGTGATTCGGGCCATTTTAATTAGGCCATGTGGCCAAAAACGGGATTAGGGGTTCAAACCTAATTGGGGAAGTGTTGAACGGCAGTTTACACAAATTCTAAACCTAGGGCTTGAGAGGGAATTTGGGGAAAGCAAATCAAGAGCCAATTGGAGATTTTTGGAGCCAATTTAAGGGACAAAAGTGAGTGTTCTTCATCAACACCTTAACTACACCAACAGATCAGACTCTACGAACAAGTCCAGGCAAGTGGTTAACTGTTGTGATTCTTAAATTGATGATAATCAATTCATATTATGGGAGGTGTAAGTCTAAATTCGTTTTTGGGTGGGCTATTCCATGAAATGGGTTTTCATAAATTTAATCGGTTTAGTGATTTGACAGTCCAATTGATGTTATAGAAGTATTCAGTATTGATTCACATGAGAACCATAATAGAACACCAGTGTTAAAGATGAATTTATTGAAATTGTGGGGTCAGATTTGTGAATGATAATTGGGATTTTACCATGGAAATTTGTGTTCTTGAGTGGGTGAAGATCTGTGAAAATCATTGATGCTAAAAGGTTTAAACGATGATTAGAGTTCGTAATAGATGTAAAAAGATGATGGATATGATGTATTGGGACTTGAATTTGAGATAAGAAAGCTAGAATTTTTGTTAATGGCTGAAACAGCAAGCCAGAGAAGACGAATACATGTTCGATCGATCGATCAACCCAAGGGATCGATCGATCGATGGTCCCAGAATTTTGGCAGTTCGGCCAGTTTTATATATAAATGGAAATTAATTTAGGATTTAATTTCCATGCATTGTTTAATGTTAAATAATTATGAAGCACATATTCCTAACAATTATAGGGAAAAGTAATTGGATTTAGGGAGGATTTACGTGAGGCACTTTATGGATAAATTTGGGGAATTATATTCCAAATTTATTATATACGGATTGAGTGAGTAAGTTCAGGTATATTGGTTGAGCGACGCCAATGTATTAAATTAATTATGGAGATAAATAAATTAATTTGGAGTCGGAATATAGACTCGGGAAATATTAAGTTATGGGCAAAGTGAGCGAGTCCGGGTATGTTGTTTGAGTGACACAAGGTAATAAATTAATTAATGTGTAAATTGATTAAATTAAGAGTCGAATCATAGACTCGGGCAAATATTATATAAATTAATGCGTATAGTATTTATATTAGAGTCTGACCATAGACTCGGGGGAAATATTATATTAATTGACGTGTGAGTTAAATAAATTAGAGTCGGACCATAGACTCGGGAAGATGATAAATTAATAAGTGAGAAAATTAATTAAGCTGAGTTGGGACAGAGACTCGGGAAATTACAGGCTAGTGTTACGAGGTTTTGAGTATACGGTAAAGCCATGGTTTATATTATATATATACGGTGTAGTGATAGTATATATTGTGTGTGCTATTAGATATCAATGACTAGATATTCATTTAATTTATATACTTTAGTGCTATCAATGAAGGTTGCGCGATGTGGGTGAATCCCCTACCTTTAGGAGTAGGGTGAGTATATCCCCAGGTCATAGCGTCTGGTATATGGATGAGGCGATTATCTCACTTTTAGGGAAGGAATATGACCGCCTCCACTACGTTTATAATTTGGTCCAGGTTGGTGAGCGATTTCCAACTTGGGTAACTAGGTTATGTGAGCACACCTAGTGAGATAGCACTTTAGAGGAAATCATCCAGCGAGGGTATACTCGGAGTACGATATATGTGTGGACGTTCGTAGTAAAGGTGCGTATATAATGGTAGTAAATATTATATGCGGGCAATAATACAGTGTGTGATGTATTTATTTTATATAACTTGTGTTACGGTTACATGTTATGATTTAAAAGAAATTAATTAAGTTAATTGGTGAGATAACTTATAATCCAGGAATTTTTATACTCGGGTCAGAGTAGTATGGCAAGGGGAGATTACACCAGGACTAGTTGGGCGGGGTAGTACAACTAGGTGGGGTTAAGGTAACCATTAGGTGTGCACATTAGGGGAGGGGTGAGTTTGTCCTCAAGAGAGTGCGACACTAACTTAAATATGAAGCGCATTCATGCATTTTAAATTACTGCAGTTAATTCACTTGCTAAATATTTTCAAAATGTTTTGGGTTCTAACCCTTGCTATAAAACTATTTTCAAAACCTTTTAGGTGTTCAGCCACAGGGACGCCATGATTGATATTCTATTCCAGGGACATGGAGGTGTGGCATATGTGGATGCTAGCAGGAGTTTGTATTAGACGCATCGTTCATTCATTCCTAGAGTAGGAATCATTTATCAGTTTCAGTTTCCTTAAGGCATGTCGCCCAGACTCTTCAGTTGCAGTTTTTAAATGTAATTATTTCTATTGTGGGTTGATTGTTGTTGGACTTTTACTTTGGTGACCGATGGTTTATTTGGCATGTAGTTTATTATTTATTCAGTTGGTTTATTTCAGTCGTGGTGTATGACTCATATTATGTTTCCGCATATTATTGGTTGTTTAATTCAAAGATAAAATTTGGCACCAGCTTTCTGGAATACTAGGTGGTTAGTAAGTTTTAAAAAGGTTTTCGACAGTGATGCTAAGGATGAACCAACTGGGATTCCTGTTTTAATTTGGTATAGGACTGATCACCCGGTATTTTATTAGGCAGGGTGTCACCGGACACCACAATGTCGAGGAATCAACTTGGGAACGAGAGGACGATATTCGAGAGAAATACCCACACATCTTTTTACAAGGTACGCCTAAATTTTGAGGGCAAAACTCCCTTGTAAGGGGGGGAGTATGTAATACCCCTTAGTTTTGAGTAATTATTTTATATTAAATTGCCTGGTGGGTTAATTTTATAAAATAAGAAATTGAAGTAAATATTACTTTAAGAGATTTAAGAGATAATATTTACTGAGTTTTGCATAATTATTGTTAAGCGAATGTAAATAGTGTAACATTATATTTTATTGCGTCGTTGTGCTTTAAGCGACGATTATGACTTATATTCCAATCGGGTTATTATTAAAGAGTTAATATGACCTTGGAACACGAAATAATAAACGATATACCGAATGCCAATTTAGAGGGCACGGTTAGTCCCGAAATGGTTGAGATAGTCAAAATAAGTATCATTTGCGTTTTTGGGTTCCAGGGGTACTTTTGACTATTTATAACTTAATTATGATGTTATGAGTCATTTTAAGTATGTGGTAGAATTTAATGTTGGACTTAATGTATTTTGGATGTTTTGGGTATTTTATTCTTTCAAGAGCATTTAGAGATCATATGTGTATTTCTAAACTTAGAGAGAGTTAGAGAGAAGAGAGAGCTTGGGAGAAAAAGGAGAGAAAGAGATAGAGTTGGTGATTTGGGCTTGGAATCGTTGCTACGAGAAGAGAATCCGAGACTACAATCTTGAGGCAAGTTTCTAACTTGCAAAATGTATGATTGAGTGTGAATAATTTGTATATATAGTTGTGTTCTTGAGATTGAACCATTTATGAATTTTGATGTTTTTGATGTTTAAACCTTTAGGTATTTGAGTTAGACATGATTAGAGTTGGATATAATAGTTGGTTATGGTGTAGGAATGATTTGGTGAAGTTATTTATGGATGATGTTGGGTTGATGGAAGAAAATAGGATTTGGGGATTTAGGGTTTATAGCATCCCGTAGCCATAACTTGGCAATCCCACCAGGTCGAATTGATTCTCCCTCCTCAGCGAATCGATTTGCTAAAAATGGTGGCTACAGGTCTGAGGAACCGAATCGATTCGGGTAAGGCCAAATCGATTCGAGCTTAGACAGAAGGTTGGTTTTCCCAGTCGAATCGATTCACTTTTAGTGCGAATCGATTCACTTTCAGGGGTGAATCGATTCGGTCCCTAGGTGAATCGATACGGAATCTTGTTGTTTTATAATAATATTCCAACTTGGTTTCTAGTCCTTTTCGTTTAGATTCGAGGCTTAGGAACCTTCTCATATGAAGTAATAAAGAGTATTAGAGTCTTATATAAGGGGAACTAATACCCTAGGTTAGCAAGAGGGCATTTGGGCTTATTTCGGGGACTATTTAGTAGAACTTAATGTCTTATTTCATCTAGTAAGTGAGTCTAGGACTAGGGGAGAGTTAAATAGTGTTGTTGGGAACTTCGGAGGCTAATATGAGGGTAATTGTACTTTGTAGCTTATATCGTTATGCACATATGGTTTCGAAAATAAGAAATGTACATTTTAATTGGCATATCTTGTGATTGTGGCATGCATATACATATCTCTCTAAATGTTATCATAAGGGAAGTTACGCGCATGAGGTAAATCCTCTGGCTAGTGAATGCAGGGAGAATATAGTCCTCGGCTATAGGATCGGTGGTTGTATTGTGTTATTATTTTATTCGAAGTGAAGTAATTTCGGGTATTGTTATCACTCACTGTCGAAGGTATATGGCCGCTTCCCACGCGACGCGATTTAGGGTGCCCAATTGGTCTTGATTATAGGCCCTGGAAGATGATAGCATTTAGGGGCGCATCCAGTGGGATGACTCTCGGAAGGATGGTCTTAGACCCGTTATATTATGATTGTAATTGTTCTCACGATTATGGCATTTCATATGAACGATTTAATGAATCTATAAATCAACTTGATGGCATATGATCCACGATGATAAATATACTTGTGAAGTTATATCTTATGAATTGGCAAATCTATGCATGTTAAATGGAATTAAGCTTCTTATCTTAATTTGACATGCAGTTAACTTGTAATGATCTAGTATAGCGCTAGGGTGTGCATTTAGATGAGAGTTGAGAATGATTCTTGCATTAGAGAGCGAACTTAACCCGTTTATGATGTTAACATTCATAAGTACTATGCATTTTATTCACACGTATATCGTATCAAACCGGGCCCTGGCCCGTTTATATTTCTCTACCTTGTGTGGTTCTTATTTATTTCCAAGTGCTCCGTCGCAAAGGCGCCCGCTATGATCTTTCCTTCCTAGTGTCAAGGAGCTACAGCATTTTACGGATGTTGTAGGATTTTTTTAGTAGACACATCAATCTTTTGGATAATCTAGTTATGATATGTATGTATATTCGGGCGTGCTTCCCCAGTTATTATTTATATCTGCTGTAGTACTTGATGCAACCTTTGTATTAGTCTGTTAACCGACAGCTTATTCGGTTATAGTTTGTAGATTGTTGTTAAACTATTACATGTCTTTACTTGTATCCACCTTCTGTTATAAATTAAATTGTCATAACTGTTTTTATCAAGCTTGCAAAATTATTTGACATCCATTTTTCAAAATATTTTGTGGTTGTCTCGTACTATTATTTATGCGACAGTGATGCTAAGAATGGACCATTCATGATACCTGTATTTATTGGAGTAACGGGCTGGCCACCTCTTATTTTAATAAGCAGGGTGTCACAGGTTAAAGTTTTAACTTAGTTATATTACAACATAACCACCACATATCAATTCAAAACAATAATAATAAATACAATAAAAGGCAGCCACATAGTCCCAAAAAGTCTATAAAATAACAACAAAATTAACACCAAAATAGGTGTGAACCGGTAACAAAATGAGCACTAAAATAGGTGTGAATCAACAACAAAATCAACACCAAAATAGGTGTGAATCAACAACAAAATGAGCACCAAAGCAGGTGTGAATCAACAACAAAATCAGCACCAAAATAGGTGTGAATCAGCACTAAAACATCCTCAGACCAGCACATATTATCATTCCACAAGTGTGGATAACGCCCCCAATACTTCTGAAAATTATTAGAAGTATCAAATTAGTTATAATACAATTTTAGTGTGTAAAAATCATCGATTAGTCAAATGCGTAATAATCAAATATAAATTATCTCCAACTAATTTTTCAAGTTATTCCACCTCATCCATGGCATCTTGGATACAAATTATAGATGATGACTTAAGCCAATTTTGTGTACAAATAAGGGCTTCCACTATATTAAAAGATAGTGAAGTATGAAATGGGTCAAATATACACCCCCATGCTAAATGTTGACTCAGAGGCCACGTTAGACACTTGAATTGCTAAAACATCTCATGATACATGAGAAAGCATTCGGTATCTAAATGAATTTCTCTTCCAACACCCTAAGACATTGAAGCTTATGTCGGTGGCATCTTCACCACTCTCCACCAAGTACTTATCAACCTCTGACTTAATCCAATATCATCTCACGCCTCTAAATGTTTTTTAAATTGAGAAGCTAAAAAAGCATGTCCATCGACATCATCATGTCCATCATCCAATACTTCTCTAACCATTTCCGATTGAGTGGCATTTTATAATGATGCATTTTAGGCATTATTGTCACCACGCCACTCATACAAACAGGCCAATACATTTTTTACCATCTCTGTCATCTCCTTTGCCACATTACTTTCATACATACTCTCAAACCAACATGATACATACCCCAATTTATACAAAGGGCCAAGCATGAGCGCAACAAATAATAAGAAATTAATGTTTTCAAGACTCTAATACTTTTCCATTTTTTAACCATGTTATGTCCCATTGAAGATATGAAGTAATCCCCACTTCTTATAATTAAGTCAAATTATTTTGAATTATAACAAGCTCGTTAAATAACAAAATTGAAGTTACAGATAAGAAACCCCAAAATCTAAAAGTTGCATTGTAAAATATCTTTAAGAACTTCACAAGACACTTTCTCCCAATCACAACTCTCTCGAGGCCTAAAATGGTCCTCCTTCCCTTTCCCCTCCCCCTTGCTTTACTTACAAATTTTTTATCATCCTCTTGGACATCTATATCTCCTTTAAAGTAAGAAGAGTAATTTTTATCATCCTCCCCCAACATTCCAAAAGCTTTCTCAAACTTTTCGGGTACATCCAACATTAAATACTTTTATTTCCACCTCATTTGCACATTTATGCACAAGAAACCCTTGCTCTCAATTTTCTCTTTCTTTACATACATTTTGAACAATAAGAACCTATATGGATAAGATCTCATGTACATCACTGTGTTACGTACCTAAATAATCGATTCATCCATTTCCTACAACCCATCAATCACAATTAGATTTAAGATATGTGTACAGCACAGCATATGCAAATACTCATGTTCTAAAATGGTACTTTTTCAATTTTTGGTTTACTTTGCAAATATTTAATGGTACCATTACTATAACTAGCATTGTCAACCGTCATGGTGAAAAGGCTATTTATACCCAATTCAACTAACAATGCTTCAATAACCTTCCCTAACATCTCCCATTTATGACTTCGGACTTGACAAAAGTTGAGAATTTTTTCGTGAAACTTCCATTCATCATCAATATAATGAGCCATGACATATAATTAATATTTTGGATGGAAGTCCATATATCCGTTTTGTTACAAATTCTTCTACCTTTTAGGGAACTTTGTTATTTCATTTTTTCTTTAAAAAAGATAGTTAAGCAATCTATTGTAACTGTGATACGACTTGGGATTTTATAAATTTAAGTTGAACAAGTCGCATAAATTGTTGAAACCCCTCACCCTCACTTAACGAAAAATGAAATTCATCAATAATTAACATCTTAGCAAGAGCTTCATGGCAAGCTTCTAAACTAAAACTAACCGCTACAAGATTTCAACTTCCCCCGTCTTCTTTTTTTATTTCAAATGACATATGTTTTTTATTCATATCTTCGTTCCTTCACAAAAACTTCTTGCACTTTAAATGTATGTGAGATAACATATTATTAATTCCATTATTCTTGGGATCACATGCATATGTAGCAAAATAATAGTTACATTTTGCCCTACGTATTTTTGAATCACAATCTTCAATTTCAGTAAAATGGTTCCATGCCAATGATTTTTGTCTTGAAGATTTTACCTTTAGTTCAAGCGGAGATGGAGTTGTATTTCGAATTACAACTTGATTGGAGGGCACGTCACATAAGTCTTCTTCATTTGCAATAGCAGCCATCTTATAAAAATATGATAAAATACATATTAGAAGTTGAATCATAAAACTAAGAGGAAAAAAATTGAAACATTAAACTCTGTACTTATGGGAGTGACTTATATTGTTCCACATTTAAATTAATGGAAAGAACATAATTGACTATTGTTTATTTGAATCATATATAAATATATAAATATTATGTTTAAATAAATTTACTACATAGCAAATAAGGATTACATATAAAAAATAGTTATATTTTTAATAAATTCTTAAAATGAATAATTTTAGTTATAATGAATTTTATGTATCAAAACTCCATAACCTTGTTGTTTTAAAAGTAACTCCATCAACTTGGAAATTGGGAATGGAGAAATTGTATAAAGGACAAAAGCTGTAGAAACAACCAAGAAATAGACGAATAGCTCACACTGCTTTGTTAAAATGTTTGATTATTTCTCAACTTTTACGATAACAAAAACTGCTAGTCCACACCTGAGAGAGAAAATAAGTATTAGCATACCATTGAAGCTCATTGTAAACAGGTGTGGGTGACAAAGCAATTAGGGGAATCTTGTGAGAGGGAGAGAAATAGTCGAGATTTTTTGGGGGTGGGATAGGGAATGAAAAGTTGAGAGTGAAAGAAAAGAGGAGTTTAGGCTAATTAGGTGTTACATTAATTCTCTATTTGACAATCTCACCCTTTGTTTTCTTTATATTTACTTTATCTTACATATACACTATATATTTATATAAAATATATTTTTACATTTATAGTCGGTCCGGGTCGGCCCAAATCGATTGTTTAAGCCGAAAATCATGGATCTAACCAACATATCCGGTCAAAAAAAATAACGGACCAGACCTATTAAGAAAAAATTAAAAAAGGGTCAACTCAGCTCGGTTTGATTCGATCCATCATCCAATCAGTTTTTTGAACACCCCTATTATTATCTGAGTCAACTCGCCATCCTCTACAAAATGATGTCCATTAAAACCTAAATATGCAATGAAAATGTTATACACCTCAATATTAGTCTGTGTCAAAGGATAATCAGAGACAAGAAAAAATGAATAAAAAAACTCGAAGAATAGATGAAGAATGCATGTTCCTCTGTTAATAATATCTCACTTTCCAATTCAAAAACTTAAGAATCCACGTCAAATTAAAGAAGAAAAAGTAAACAAGAGGGAGATAAATAACACATATACATGTGCTCATAACGACAAATGAATGACAACTTTATAAAATGAGGGCAAATCCTCCATGACATTCTAATTTATGCTCATAAAGACAAATCTCATTTTGATTAGAAATAAACGAAAACAAAATATCTGAATAAATTAAATAATATGAGGTCAATACGTTTAATGTTAACCGTTTTATTATAAGTATCCAAATTGTTTCATATATTAAGATGATTATTGATAGGGGTATTAGCAGTGGCGGATCCAGGATTTTGTGTGAACTGGGGCGAAAGTTTTGATAATTGCCGGGGGTTCGGGGGCGGGAGCCCTCGAGGCGATTTTTTTTGGGGGGGTCGAGTTTTTTCGAGCATTTTTTGGACTGTTTTTACTTTTTTGGGGATTATGTTCATTTTCAACACTGATTGAAGTGGGAGATGATTTAACCTCAGCTTCAGATACGGTTGGTGTATTGTTTTCTCTTTTTCGTTTAAAAAATTTCTCTATTGATTCCCAATATTTACAAATTTAATTTAATTTCACATATAAATTTATATAAATTTACACAAAAATAAATAAACAGACACATATAAACAATACACAAAATAAATTTATAAATTCACATTATAAATTTAATTTCATTTTAGTATAAATAATTTTAGTATAATTTCAGTAGTAAAAATATATAGGATTTTTCTTTTACTTTGGTATGAAAGAAGAGAGAGCACCATTTTAAGTTATGTTTTTTTTTTTATTACAGATTTTCCCCTGAACTTTTAATATAATTACAAGTCACCTCCAGGTTTAATGTTTTACCAAAAAAAAAAAAAAAAAAATTTTTTTTTTTTTTTTTTTTTTTTGAAAAATGAACTGGGGCGGCCGCCCCGCTTCGGCCCGGGCTGGATCCGCCCCTGGGTATTAGGATAGCATAGTAATTATTAGCCATCTAAAACTTTCCACACCCACGCACCTTACTAGGGTTGTGTTTTTTTTTCGAACATTCCGATTTTTTCGATATCCGATCCGATAATTTTCGATTTTGGAACGTACATACGGTTTCCGATTTTTTATTTTTCTGAAAAATTTCGGATCGAAAATTGGAAATAATTCTGAATTTTTGAATTTCTGATTTTTCCGATCCGAGTTTTCCAAAACTATGCCGATCCGATTTTTTCGAATTATTTCCGAAATATTTTTCGATTTCTAATTTTTCTAATTTTTTTAAACATTCTCATGTGTCCCACATCAGCTAGGAGAGGAAGAGAGGCCCCAAAAAGTCATCTATAAAAGGAGAATATCCATTTATCCTCTACACAAATGAAAAAAATGGTTAAATCCTTACATATTTACATGTTGGATTAAATCTTTTTTTCGATTTCTTTAAAATGAGAATTTCGAGTAATCGAAAATCCTATATTATTTTTTTTGAAATTTTGGAATTTCCAAAATTTCTGAATTTTTAGTATATGTTTTGAATTTCCGAATTTTTCCGATTTTTTCCGATTTTTGATTTTTCCGAATTCGAATTTTTTTTTTATTTTTCGAAAAAATTGGATAGGAAATTGGAACAAATATTTTATTTCCGAAAAAATTGGAATTTTTTTCGAAAGGTCATTTTCCGATTCGATCCAGCCGAAACACAGCCCTACACCTTACTAACGACATTTTTTTAATAACTCCCCAAATCACCACTTTGAATCCTATTAGAAACCCCAAACTAATAACAAAAGTGCACCATCTTCGCCTTCTAATAAATATCCCAATATAAATCACTAAAAGGAAATATCAAAATCATAAAAAGGAGTCTCAAATTAAAGTCAACAAAAAAATGAGGTCACATAATATATAAATAGATTTTTATTAGTTTAATCCATCACACTTACCAGGTATGAGCTACAAAGATCTTCAAGTTAAAATCAGGTGGTCCAAAATCAGGGTGTTCTTTATCATACTCATCGTCTTTATTACCATCTATAGGTGTGGAAAATGCATCACAATTTTTCGTTTCCTCTATGAACAAGAGATTCTCGCAACTAAAAGTAGATCCTCGGTGTCATGTAATTGTACAAACTTAGGAGGATAAAAAGGCAAACAAATAATAAAAAATGTCACAAAATCAAAAAATCACATAAATGAAGATCCAAGGATTTGGACAAAAGGCCCCGATGGTTAACTCATGGGATATTCCTAATGAATTATCTATTTACTCTAATAATACTTGAGCATTAAAAAATAAACATAAATTACAAATTTGGTCTACAATTCGATGCCATTCCACGAGCCAGACATTCAACATGTACATCAGATTCCCTTGATGATCATCTCCTTTACATGCTTCTATAAAACAATACAATGGTAACAGTAAGTTTTGAAAAAGATCCATACATTAGAGCATATCCACAATCAAAATGTCCCATATTACATGAACAAAAAAACTATTTAAGGACTTGCAATTCTCAAACCACCGGAAAACATGCTGAAAATTAGAATGAACAAAAACAACAAGAAATGAGAGAAACATTATAATAAAACAAGAACATCCAGCGATAAGTCAAAGGATCCACCAGCAAACAATGATCCATCATACGATATGGATGAACAATTTAACCTGTAACAGATTTTCACAGTGTGCATCAGTAACTAAGCAAAGAACAGGAGTTGAAAAAATTAAAGATTAAACTTTTTGCAAATGAAATTAGGGCTTTTTTTTTAAACTTTTGATTTATTTTGATTTTCGATCCAATTTTTCCTAAATTTGGAATGAAATTTTAGTTTGCCGATTTCTATTTTTTTTCAAAAAAAATGGATCGAAATCGAAAATAATTTTGAATTTCCAATTTTTTAATTTTTTCAATTCGATTTTTGCCGACTTATTTTTCAATTTTTTATTTTTTCGATTTTTTGAAACTTTCCCATATCTCACATCGGTCGAGAGAGGGGGAGGATTCCAAAGTGTTCTGTATAAAAGGAAATTATCCTCATAATTTCTACACAAATGAAAAAATAGATCAAATCATCGTGTATTTACATGTTGGGTTAAACCATTTTTTTATCTCTAATACTTAAAAATAGCCAAAAATACTTAGAAGAATCATATGACCAAAATACCCCCACTTATTAAAATATTTCTTTCCTATCCTGACTTCTTAATTACTCTCCTCTTCATCTCCCTATTGGGTATTATTACTATATATATTTATTTTGAATGAAGTAAATAAGTTAGTGGGAGTTGTCAAGTGGTAAGTTAGTGGGGGTGTGTGCATGAGGTCTTGGGTTCAAGTCCTAGGGAGCACACTAATTATTAAGGGTCAAAGATTGGGCCTTGGGCCTCGAGCTCTTGGGGATTTCTAATGTGCATTAAATCATTTTAATTTTAAACCGTTTTAAGTCTTTGACTGTTTCTTCCACTATAGCTGTTAGTGGAGATATTAGTGGATTAGTTGGCTAAAACCTCCACCCACGTTTTTTACCATTTCCCTTATATAAGAAAAGGCTATAGAGTCAAAAAAGATTTGAAAATCTCTCTCACGTTATCTGCAAAAATTCTTTTGCTATTTTCTGAAAAACACTTTCTGTGCAAAAATTATTTTGCTATTTTCTGCAAATACATTTATGTTCGTCACTTTTTTAGGAGTGCTGGAGTATCATGAGAGTTCGAAGATTTAACACAAAGCTGGTGTTTAAATCTGATCGTTGAATCCTGGGAGGTGTATGTTCACGAGAGTGACAGCTACAAATATCAGCGAGCAATTTCACCTTTAGGACTTTGTGTCAAACACAAACCTCGATCGATAAGTCCTTCTAATTATATCTATTTCGAATTTGGGTTATTTCGTTTATTCTGCAATTACAATTTCCAACAATCTAGAGGTGAAGTTTTGTTGTTATTATACAACCTGCTATGGAAAATCCTAATGCAAAATACTCTGAAAAACCTGAATTGTTTGATGGAAAGAATTTTAAGAGATGGCAAATGAAACTGCAATTTTACCTAACAACTCTTAAGGTCGTTGACGTTATTGCATCTGATAGACCTTCTGTACCTTAAGAAATAGTTGTTTGGAAACAAAGAGATTATATGTGTAGGAATTATATTCTGAATTGTCTCTGCCTGGAACTGTATGATGTTTATTGGTCATGTCCTACTGCTAAAGAATTATGGAACTTACTGGATAAAAAATATGCAACTGAAGATGTTGGGTCTAAAAAATTTGTGGTTGGAAAATTTTTGGATTTTAAAATGGAAGATAATAAATCTGTTGTGTCGCAACTGGAAGAACTACAAATTATTATTCATGAAATTCTGGCCGAGGGTTATAATATATGTGAGGGATTTCAGGTGTCTGCTATAATTGAAAAACTGCCACCTTCTTGGAAAGATTACAAAAAATGGTCTGAAACATAAGAAAAAGGAGATGTCACTAGAAGATTTGATAGTTCGTTTGAGAATTGAGGAAGATAATAGGAATGCAGAATTTAGGGAGAAAAATTTTGAATTCAGTTCTAAGGCTAATTTGGTAGAGGGAAAATCAAATGATAACCAAAAACAGAACCAGTCCAAGCCTAACCATTCAAACCAGAAACATGGGCACCATAAACCAAACCAGAATTCGAGGTCCAACCATAAATTCAAACCTATTGATAAGAATAAAAATTCTAAACCTCAGTTTAAATCTAAACCTGCAGGTCAATGCTATGTATATGGAAAACCAGGTCATTACGCTAAAGATTGCAAGTTTAGGAAGAGTCAAGATTTGAAGCCTCAAGCAAATGTAACCGAGGAGGGTAACTTTTCTGTTGTTGTGACCGAGGCAAACATTGTGAGTAACATGACAGACTGGTGGCTTGATTCTGGCGCCACCAAACATATTTGCGGCACGAGAGGTGCCTTCACTACCTTCACTGCTCTAGGTGAGGATGAACGTCTGTACATGGGAAACTCCTCTTCGTCTAAGGTTGAGGGCAAGGGAACCGTAGTTTTAAAGTTCACTTCAGGAAATGTTCTTACCTTGAAAGATGTTTTGTATGTCCCTGAGGTTAGGAAGAATCTGGTGTCTGGTTTTGTCTTAGTTAAGAAGGGTTTTAAAATTGTTCTAGAGAGTGATAAGGTAGTTGTGAATAAGGGAGGTGCTTTTGTGGGGAAAGGTTATGTTCATGAGGGTCTTTTCAAACTAAATGTAACCGTGGCTGATAATAATAAAGCATATACTTCTTCTGCTTATTTGATTGACTCTTGTGATATGTGGCATTTTAGACTTGGTCATGTAAATAAGGCATCCATTAAAAAAAATTAATGTTTTGGGGAAACATACCAAAATCTGATAATTCATCAAATGGATGTTAAAACTGCTTTTTTGAATGGAGATCTTGAAGAAGAAATTTATATGGATCAACCCGAGGGGTTTGTAGTCCAAGGCCTAGATAAAAAAGTGTGTAGACTTAAAAAAATCTTTATATAAACTAAAACAAGCTACTAAACAATGGCATGAAAAATTTGATCAAGTAATGATCTCTAATGGTTTTAACATTAATGAAGCGGATAGATGTATTTATAGCAAATTCAAGGATAATTCTGGTGTGATTATTTGCTTATATGTGGATGATATGCTTATTTTTGGAACTGATATGGATATAGTTAATAAAACTAAAAGTTTCCTTAATAAGTAATTTGATATGAAAGATTTGGGTGTTGCTGATGTTATACTTGGAATTGAAATCATTAAAAATTCTGAAGGAATTGTTTTAACCCAATCTCATTATGTAAAGAAAATTTGAACAATTTAATTGTATTCCTGCTAAAACACCTTATGACCCTAGTCGTCACTTAAGGAAACATTCGGGTCCTGGTGTATCATCATTAGAATATTCTAGAGTTATAGGTAGTCTAATGTATCTTATGAACTGCACTAGACCTGATATTGCATATGCTGTCGGTAGACTTAGCAGATACACTTGTAATCCTAATAATGAACATTGGGATGCTTTAATTAGAGTTTTGAGATATCTAAAATACATAATAAACTATGGTATTCATTATATTAGATATCCTGCTGTAATTGAAGGTTTTTGTGATGCTAATTGGATTTCTGATAATGATGAATGTAAGTCTACGAGTGGCTATGTTTTTACCTTGGCAGGAGGCGTTATATCTTGGAAATCTACCAAAGAAACATGCATAGCTAGATCCACTATGGAGCCAGAGTTCATAGTGTTGGATAAAGCAAGCGAAGAGGCTGAATGGTTAAGGAACTTCATATTAGATATTCATTTGTGGCCTAAACCAGTTCCAGCCTTGTCCATTCACTGTGATAGTCAAGCAGCGATCGCAAGAGCACATAATAACTCCTACAATGGAAAGTCTAGACATATCAGGAGGAGACACAACACAGTGAGACAATTATTGAAAGATGGAGTTATAGCAATCGACTATGTCAAGTCAAAGGAAAACCTGGCGGATCCATTGACTGAAGGGCTAGCTAGAGAGCTAGTTTATCAAACATCGAGGGGAATGGGCCTAAAGCCTATTAATATCTAAATCACCTATAATGGAAACCCAACCCATATGACTGGAGATCCCAAGATCTGGGTTCAATGGGATAACAAAGTTATACGAGTGATTTGTGGGGGTACAAATTTAAGTTCTACTTAAAACCCATTCCTATGATGTAAGTACCTCTGTATCGATGGAGGATGAGATTTAATCTCTTAATGCTTTCTATAGCTGTCATTCAGTGGGGTGTGAGATACAGTACACTCTTGATAGAAGAACCTATATGAGTGTGGTAGTGGGGCCGCTTCCTATGAGAATTAAGGTTGATTCTCTAGAGCACTCAAGAAACCTGGGCATGCTCAAGGCCGAAACGAGCACAACTGTGGGAACTCGATGATGATTTTTGGGAGTCACGTCTGTGTTCTATTGACTTATGTTTACAACAACGGTGAAATAGTTCAAGACATTAGTTCACTACCAACCGGTAAACTCAATATATCAACACAAAGCAAAGGTTCAAGTCGAATGACAGCTTTGCCTTATACGTCACTCCTTATGATACTCCAGAGCGTCGTTTTATTTTACTTATTTATTTATTTCATTCATGTGGGGGATTGTTGGGTATTATTACTATATATATTTATTTTGAATTAAGTAAATAAGTTAGTGAGAGTGGCCAAGTGGTAAGTTAGTGGGGGTGTGTGCATGAGGTCTTGGGTTCAAGTCCTAGGGAGCACACTAATTATTAAGGGTCAAACATTGGGCCTTGGGGCCTCGGGCTTTTGGGGATTTCTAATGTGCATTAAATCTTTTCAAAATCGTTTTAATTTTAAACCGTTTTAAGTCTTTGACTGTTTCTTCCACTATAGCTGTTAGTGGAGATATTAGTGGGTTAGTTGGCTAAAGCCTCCACCCACGTTTTTTACCATTTCCCTTATATAAGAAAAGGCTACAGAGTCAAAAAAAGATTTGAAAATCTCTCTCACGTTATCTGCAAAAATTATTTTTCTATTTTCTGAAAAACACTTTCTGTGCAAAAATTCTTTTGCTATTTTCTGCAAATACATTTATGTTCGTCACTTTTTTGGGAGTGCTGGAGTATCCTGAGAGTTCGAAGATTTAACACAAAGATGGTGTTTAAATCTGATCGTTGAATTCTGGGAGGTGTATGTTCACGAGGCTGACAGCTACAAATATCAGCGAGCAATTTCACCTTTAGGACTTTGTGTCAAACACAAACCTCGATCGATAAGTCCTTCTAATTTTATCTATTTCGAATTTGGGTTATTTCGTTTATTCTGCAATTACAATTTCCAACACTCCCTTCTGACCATAAGCATAATTTCCATCTTCTTAACTTGTGGGAGTCTCTTCACCTTCACCCTCTCTATCTCTACCGCTGCAAAACCTAACATTTATTTCCCCATTATTTTTTACCCATGTCAAAGATCCCATCATGGTCAATATAGCATATCAAAGCCGAGAAGAATGAATTTTCCCAGGGTTTTTGCCATACCTCTTCTACAGGTATGTTGTTTGTAGTTTTTTTTTTAAATATGTTGTTTCTTTTTACCTACAAATGACCACACAAAAAAATTGTTTCCTTTATGATTAATCCATGCTGACCCTATTTTTGGTTTTTTGGTGGAGGTGGTGTCCCTGTTTTGATGTTTTTGAATTGGGATGTTGATACTACCCATGTTTGGATTTTAAATTAGGATGTGGTGCTATGAGTCTTTTGATTTTTGGGGTTTTAATCCATTCAATTTATGCCCTATTTCTCTACATATTTTGGTAATGTTCTAATTGAAATTAAGTTTCTAATTTCTCCCTGTGCATATTTTACTTATAGATGTCGTTAAAAACCTCAAATGAGCACTGATTTGATAAGTTTTATTTTTCATTTTGGGTATGTATTTTCTCTTTATCTGTAATCAACATACCTCACTCTCGCATCCTCTCATTTATCTACTTTCTTAGCATGTTCAGATATTTCATTTTTGAATTTTTGGGGGTATTATGAAATCCAAATATTTTGAAAATATTAAAAAAATAATTGTATGCTAGGTGTTTGAGAAAAAGACCAAGGCTTTTATTGCATTTATTCTTGTTATACCCGGGACCCAAACAAAAAACATGACACTTCCTCTATTTCTTTCTAAAAAAAATTATGTTTAGCCTTTTTTTAGTTCACCCATTCACGTTCCAGTTGCATGGATGAATGCACTTTCGTCCACATTTGAATTTTTATTTGGGCCATTAAAGTTTTGGAACCCATTAATTTTCTGTAACTGAGTTTAATTTCTGTAAATTTTAATTTTGGGGTTATGACCCTGAAATGACTTTTAGCTATGAAAAATGTTTCGCTAAATTTTATACCAAATATTTTTGCAGTGTTTTTGTCATCGCTAAAAGTCATTTGGGGGGTCAAACTCCCAAAAGTGAAAATATTGGATGCCAAAATCAATATTAAAAAATTATTGAGAACCAAACTCCAAAGTACCTTTTTTATCTTTTGGTTTTTGGGTTGGTAATTGAGTGAGGTGATGATTAATATGATAATTCATAAATTATAAACATATAATTACATTCAAGTATAATAATTAGGTGGTAAAATTAAAATTTTAAATTCTTTTATATATGCAGAATTGTATTTTACTTCAGAACCCATATTGTCTCTTCTTCCTTCAAGTATGTCCCTAATGTATGACCTTTGTTTTTTTATTTGATATTTCCATTGATAAACTAAATGCTAATACCTCTGTTTTGCAATCCTGGGACATCAAATATTTATTTATTATATTTTGATCTCGTTTGACGTAAGTCAATTTACGGGGTTTGTTTCTTATGTCGATTGTGGTCCTTTTGATTTTGGCTTTAGGGTTTTTAGATTTGGGTAGGAGATGAACATGAGTGGTTACTTTTGATGTTGGGTGAGACGTTTGTTTTAGTGATGGGTAATAGGAATGGAGTTAATGTGACAAGTATGGTTAAATGGTCAAATGGTAGTTTGCATTTTAAGTCATTTGATTCACATTTGTCTCGAAATAATACTTTTTGAACCACAAACGCAACCAAGCCTGCACATTGAACATTTACGCGCATAAGACCATTATTGTCGAGAATTAGCAACTAAAAATGTGTATTCGGGGTATAAAATGTACACTTTTGGGTGCTTATCACGCCACCCCCAAACAGAGAGTTGCTAGTCCTCGAGCAATAAGATAGAGAGAAAGAAAGATAAGAAACCCAAAGTGTACCACTTTCGCGGGCAGTTGCGATTGCACTTAGCATGTGCAACAAGCCTTTAAATCTATAGGTTTCCCTACAAGATGAGTTGTGTCTCGTGAGGGTTTGCATGGAATATACCCACAAAATTCTTTATTTGAAAACGACAGTGTGTCTCTTATTATACATAAAATGATCACACAATCCATCATGAGAGAAATAATTTCAGAAATACAAGCTAGAATGTGTAAAAAGTTTAGCTAAGTAAATACTTAAGG
The DNA here is from genome assembly GCA_949130495.1 of Sambucus nigra. Lineage (NCBI taxonomy): Eukaryota > Viridiplantae > Streptophyta > Magnoliopsida > Dipsacales > Adoxaceae > Sambucus > Sambucus nigra. The sequence goes on along the minus strand of OX422209.1, from coordinate 402,996,078 downwards.
CACATTCTTCCTAGAACTTAATGTGTGTAGTGTGAATCCATCAAAACGGGTCGAGTATCACAAGAGTAATTCCTAGATAGTCTCTTCGGAATCAACGCTTCAACTTCAAATCTCACGGATATATCTCTCTCAAACGAACTCTTGAGATATGGGTTAGTGTATCGCTCTTGTGTGTGAGGATGTGAGTAAATGTTAGCAAGGTCAAACGTCTCACATACATATAAAAAAGAACGTACATATAGAAAAAAATGATCTCATGAAAGAATGCTAATAGCAAATGTGGTGGCTTGGATATGCGTTGCTCTTCCGGCCATGTAAAGTAAGTTAGCCTTCCACCCCGCAAGCTTCCTCTTCATTTTATCAAGGATGTCAGTAAAGGTGTTTTTGCAGACACACCCATTAATGAGAGGAGAGCCCAAGTATTTCATTGGTAAGACTCATACCACAAATGTGGGCAAGATTGAGGGCCTCCGTCTTAGTGACGTTCAGGGACACGAACATTTTAGACTTGGTGAAGTTAATAGTTTATCCCGAGATATGACAAAAATCTTTAAGCGACTCCATAACCGAATAGCACGCGGAGCTGGAAGCCTCAGTGAAAAGAATCAAGTCATCTGCAAAGAATAGGTGGGAGATAATAGGACCCCCACGAGAGGCTCTTAGACCTTTCCATTCCTTACCATCCACTTTTTTAGAAATGATGCACGAAAGATACTCCATGCACAGGACAAAAAGGTAAGGGGATAAAGGGTCTCCCTGGCGAAGCCCCTAGTAGGATTGAAGCAAGGGAAGGGGTCACCATTCAATAAAATTATCGTACTAGTGGTCGTGACGCAGCTCATGATAAGATCGATCAGGTTTGCACTAAAGTCAAAGGCAAGGAGGACTTATTTAAGAAATTCCAACTAATCTTATCATAGGCCTTCTCAAGATCAATTTTAAAAATAATCCCTCCTGTTTTACCTTTTCTATTTTTGAGGGAGTGGAAAACTTCTTGGGTGATAATGATATTATCCGTGGCCTGTCTACCCGGACGAAAGTTGGCCTGGTACGGACTGATGGCTTTCATGAGAATGGGTCTGATTCTGTTCACAATCACCTTAGCTAAAATTTTATAAGTGACATTGCATAAGGTAATGGGGAGAAAGTGGCTAATAGTCTATGGATTGTCGATTTTGGGTATAAGGGTAATGTGTATCTTGTTCATATGGTCAAGCACACGTCCCTCCACAAAGATTTCCTTTATCACAACTTCAACGCTCGGGGTAACCGTGTCCCAATACTTTTGATAGAACATGGGTTGGAAACCATCCGGCCAGGGAGCTTTAAGCGACTTCATCCCTGTCTCCTTCGCCTATCCATCGTCGCTGCACGTACATCACCATTCCCTATCCATCATCGTCTCCGTCGCACAGTGATTTGTTGTGAAGGATGTGATTGAAAGGAGTTGGAACAATTTTAGAAGCCCCGGATGAACATCATGTAATGGATATCAGCGTCAGATTGCTGATTTTATTCTAGGGTAATTTTAGATCAAAACAGTTTTCAAATATAATTTGATTGACACACTAACGTCTCGTGCCTATCATCGTTGGTGATTTGAATAATGATTAGTAGATCCTAAAAAAACTAATGCAGATACCGCACATCAATGTTGAGTCTGGATTTTTTGTCCGTCTTTATTCAATTTACTTTATTCAATTTACTGATGTTGTCTTATATGTACCAAAAAAAAAGCGATATTGGCTTATATACACACTGAATACACAGATATAACCTATAAAGCACAACTTAAAAAGAAACCAAACTTAAAACATATATAAACCAACATTAGTCTCAATCAACCAACACAAGCAACCAAACAAAGAAACCAATCACAAAACATAAACCACCAGTATATGTTTATTAAGGTTATAATTTTATCCCATCACCTCTTAATGTTTGATTCGCCCAAAAAAAACTAAAAATGTAATTGATAGTGCACATAGAAATAAAACATAAAACCAAAATTTTCAACTAAACATAAAACAAAACATTAAATTCTTGACTAAAAAATTTGCTTGTGAAGAAAGTTCAAATTCAATTGTTTCCTTGTAAAAAATACGAACATATAAATAAACATATCAATAACATCCAAATACGTTACTGTAATGGTTTTGAATTTTCAATACCTGTGACAATTTGGGCTCGGCGTATAGGTTAATCGCATCAAATATGATCAAATCTATGTTTTGGTGTTACAAGATATATCAAAATTTAAAACAAGCTAGGACACAAAAAAGTACAATTTCGTAAGATAAGTAATAATTTTTTATTGATTATTGGATAACAAAAACAAACACCATTATGTTATTAGAACATACCTTTGTCAAAATTCATACTATTTTTAGGGGTCTCCGATGATTGATAACTAATACGTTGATATAACTTACTAATCAAATCACTTAGGGCCTGTTTGGTTGTCCCCAAAATTGTAAATTTACCCATTTAAAATAGACTCATTCATGAACCGCCTTATTATTAGTGTTTGGTTACAAGAATGAACAAATTCAAAAATGGATCAATTTATATTGATTCACAAAAACTTAAATTAGTCAATTCTACCAACAGCTTGAAATTGCACAATTTATAATTATAACATGAATCTTAAATGCACCACTCCGATAGAGTACTCTCACCATACTAATCTCTCTCTCTCTCTATCTCTCTCTCTCTCTCTCTCTCTATATATATATATATATATATATATATATATATCAAAAGTAAATAGCTCCATTTCTCTTTTCCAAACATACCACAAATTAGATTTAAACCCATTTAAAATTAATGCATCGATAATCTATTCATTCCAAATTGATCAATTTATAAAATTAAATAATTTACGCAACCAAACGGGCCCTTACTACATTGGTTTATTATTGGGCATTTGGGTAACGATGATGTTCCCACCCTGGAAGAATGTGTGGTATTGGAGCTCCCTGTTTAAGACTAATTTGCATGAAATGATTGGTACTATATGTGATGCTTTGGTTGGTCCAATCCTTAGAGGTAAGTAAGTGATATTTTTTTGGAAAATAAACACAAAGAACACAATTCAATGTAGTAGTAGACAAGCAACCCATGGATGGAGACAAAACTTGTACCAAAAATATTTAATGCCTTACCCACTTTGTTGTATGTCTGGTCACCACCCAACATACGTAAGTGTAGTTCTTTATTTTCTCGTAGCTCAATAAGCATTTGCTGCTGCACAACCATCCATCCAGCATATGCGCACAACTTTAATAATTCAACACAACACTTATACCCACAATGGCCATCTGAAGCGACATTTGAAAACCCCCTTATAACATGTTCCACAATCTTCGGATCGTACTCATCTAAAAACGATGAAAAGTATTCTTCATTTGTCATGTTAGAACCATATTTAGTATTTTGTTTCTTTTTTCAAGGGATGGACGTTTATGATTGACTGTTGGCTTTGTCATTCCTCGACGATCTTTGCACATTCAAATGTAGATGGATTTATTTCCGTACTATAATCCCCTTGTGATGATAATTTCTTCTTGTTTTTGTTTGGCCTACCTTTCGGAAATTTTTTCTTTGAAGGAGGTGTCATAATAGCTGTTGTCGGATTACTGACCTATAAAGAATACAAGAAATAAGATGAATTTCAATTCAATAAATAAGTATCCATTTTTTCAAATAAAATCCATTCAAATACATTATTGAATTACTAACCTCTCACATGTACTTCAACATCATACATTTTTATTCCTCGGTCACACTAACGAATCTCTCTTTAAACAACGACAATTCCATGCCACACTCAAGTCAATTCCCTGGAATGATCCTTGGAATATCATTAAGCTTCCTCCAATGCGGGTGAATGAATGATGATGCACTACACTAAAAACGCCAATCTGGCGAGTGAGATTACCATTTTTGCATGGTTTTAAACCGTGTCACATTTTGGCCTAATCGTATTAATATTTGACAATCTTGAACGATTTTGGCACAATTTAAAACTGTGCTAGATTGTCATTTTTGCCACGGTTTTGGCATGGTTTTAAACCGTGCCAGATTGTCATTTCTGGAACGCTTTTCAAACATTTCTAAATTGTGCTAGATTATGTTATAATTATTATGAAAATTATATGGGGCATTTTTGGCACAGTTTTAAGCCGTACAAGAATTTTCATAAAATAAAAAAACAATTATTATTTGCAAACAACTAGGAGAATCAACAATTGCGGACATACTAAATTGTTAATAATAGACTAATGTACATATTAAACTTCAATATATTATAATTCTATATATTTCACATGCAAAACAACAATCGACAGAGTTTACTCTGTTTTTTGGACATTTCAAAAACATGTTAATATAAATCCTGTTTAAATATAAACCTAAAATTTAACAATAATATCAAACAAGCCCGCATGGCCATAACACATCATGTAAGCATCTTCGAACATCGTCAACAACAATAAATAAGCAAACCCGGAACTTAAACATGAGTAACTCAATACGTCTCTCAAGGACACCATTGACTTGTTTATATCTTTCACATGGATAAAAGCTAACGCTAAAATTTTATCCTGTAACAAAAAGTAGATATCAGTAATCAAATAGTGTTTAGAAAGTTATATTCACGCAAAAAAAAAATTAAAAAACCTATTATTGCGTATACTTGTCATTTTGTTAAACCGAGAGTCTGATAAGGACCCAGACTAAAATGGTCAGGGACCTCGACCGTTACCCAAAATGGGAGTCGCCCTCTCTCTCGTGACATAATTTTCGCTCCATGGTCGGGGACTTAATCCATAATCCCATGGTTATGGCTCAAATTCGTGACCAATGTGGGACAATATTGGTTTCATGGTCACAAGCATAATCCGTAACCCCATGGTCATGGCCCAGATTCATGACCAGCGTGAGACAATGTTCAAATTTGGTGACGGCCCTAATCCGTGACCCCTAAATATTTTAAAAAATATATAAATAACTGGTCACGGACGGTGACCATTATTTTATTTATTTTAAAGAAAAATTAGAAGTCGCAGATTAAGGTCGTGATCATATCCATTTAATAAAAAAAATAATACCCCCAAAAAACCCTCTATTCAGTAAGCAATTTATATACAATTCAGCAATATTGTAACTACTATATAATACTCATATAACATTGACCTGTTATCTGAGCATTTTTTTTAAAATAATGAAATGCGGGAAATGCCATTACTATTTACAATTGTTGTAACTTGTAAGTAATAAAGAAAACTATAATCACCATTGGAGACTTCACTAATTGTCCTACATATAAGGATGGCTTGTGATTAATTGGTTCAAACTAGAATACCACTTACATATGGAGACCAACCGCATTTGTCTAACCCTCAAACCAACAAAATTTGTAAAATTAATGTAAAAACATGGATACTAGTTATGTTAAACATTTGTTAAGAAGGAAAAGACTAATATAGTCAAACCAATTTGACACTATGGAGTTGACAATTCAAAGTAAACCACCTTGCCATCCTAGTTAATTCATAAATCATACTTAACATTCATAAATCAAACTAAAGCGCCAACATATCGCCAATATCATAATAGGATACAATTTGGATACAAATAGGATTGTCAAGGGCCAATATAATAAGAGGATACAAATAGGATTGCTAAGGGTAAAATAATATTTTGATACTCAATCTTCCTCTGTATAAACTAAAAGATCCTTCAAATTAGGGTTGTATTCAAGAGCAGACTGGAACTCTTTAGGAGCATTTAATGTGTTTGCTTGAGTAGTCATAACCTTTGGTGAATGCACAACAATAGACAAATTGCCATTGTTTATGCACTATAGTGAGAACGTCGAGTTATTCACCACATCGACTTTCATTTGTCCGAACACCTAGGGGAATATATGGATGATTATGGGTGAGGGGGAAATGAAATAGGATATGTGGGATGAGGTGAGGTAGGATAAGATGGATGTGTGAAATGATGGATGTAAAATGGATGCGAAATGGATGGATATGCAATGTGAGAGACTGTATAGCACGTTTAGGCACGAATGTCTTTATTACACAAGAAATAACTACAAAACTCTCGTTTTTTCTTTTTTTTCTCTTTTTTTTTCTATATATATATCATTTTTTTCTATATATATTTTTTTATTTTTGCTATTTTTCTATTATTTTTGTTTTTCTCTTTTTTTTAATACTCTCACCACTGAAGACTTTTTACATTTGGAAACACTTTTTTTCTCAAAATGATGGATGATATATGAAATGAGTGGGGAATGTATATGGATGGGGAGAATATGGAAAGGGAATGGGTGAGTGAATGGAAATGTGATATGGAAAAGTGGTAGGTGTATGGATGAAAACCTAGTGATCGGAAAAAATTTCAAGACACGCGTTTCTTACGACTCGAAAAAAATGTCATTCTCACTGATCAAGCCAAAATTTTAATGAAGAATAATGAGATCATACAACGATTTATGTGTGGACCCAAACGAAGTTGAATCAACTTGTGACTCAGAGACTGCATAAAACACTCTAAAAGGGTGAAAGTCATAAATCTCACAAGCTAAAGTCTCCACTAGTGATCCTTAAGGTTCTCTTGAGAATTTTAGTAATCTTCAACTCTAAACCGTAGTGACATGATAAGTGCGCAAATTTTGTTGAATCTAGAAATTCATGATGCAACATGCCTTGTTACGTATTACATAAGCTATTTATAAAAAGATAAATCCTCTAGATCGATTCCTAGATTTTAAAAGATGGATGATAGAAAATTCACGTCAATGATTGAGATGGAAGAAACTGCACGAAATTTTAAAAATCAGGTTTAAAACTCAATTTTTTTCAAAAGATGAACGATTTTGATAAGATTCCCCACCCCCAAACAAAATGGAACATCGTCCTCGATGTTAAGTAAAATGATTTTTAAAATGAAGAGCAGAAGGCAGGAAAGAGATTACCGGAATCAACCTCTAATGAAGTGGACAGATGAAGCTAAAATAAAACCTGAAGAAATGATAAGATAACCATGTGTACAAGTCTATAAACATGGTAAAGCACTGGGTGATGTGAAACACAACCCCCAAACAGGATGAGACTCATACAAGAACAACGGGCTGCCTCCTTCTAGCGCTAAGTTTAATGTCTTCATCCAGACCGAAGGGATCTCACCCTAAGGATAAGAACTATGAAAGCGCGGGGCGTCAGAAGAAGGGATGATGAGAATCACCAAACAAACCAACGTGGGTATAATATTTTTAGGCGACTGGTGCTAAAGGCACCTCAAAATTTTATACCAGACACCACTACATGATTTAAAATGATTGTACATTGCATTTTGAAATGCTGTGCAGTGATGTCGGGTATAAATTTTAGTGGTGCATTTAGCACCACCCTTTTTAGACAAGTTAAGCATCGTTCACTGAAACTTTTTTATGCAGGTGTTATTTTGTTTGTTTACATTTGTATACAAAGTTTATGGGAATTGATTGGTGTGTTGGATTTTATATGTTTTATTTATATATTATTTCATTGGTTGATTGTGAATTGTGATGGATTTTATATGTTTTATTTATATATTATTTCATTAGTTGAATGTGAATTGCGAATTTTTTGTTGGTCGTATCTCCTAATTAGGGTTTCATTCACTATAAGAAAAATGGGTATTAGGGACGGTAAAAATCCATCCATCAAAGCACAAAAGCCGTCCCTAAAGAGTATTTGGGACGGATTTTGCAACGGTAAAAATCCGTCCCTTATACTAGGCGTCGTAAATATTTTAGGGATAGATTTTACCGTCCTAAATGTTAATTCATGGACGCTCTACATTTGGCATTAGGGGCGGATTTTTTCGTCCCAAAAGCTATTCCCGCGAAAAAACTTCAGCTTCAGCGAGTAGTATTAGGGACGGTTTATCCGTCCCTAATACTACTCAGATTCTGACAGCCACAATTAGGACGGATTATAATCGTCCCTAAAAGGTATTCTCAATTAATACAAAATGGGTATTAGGGACGAATTATAACCGTCCCTAAAGGTATTCTCAATTAATAGAAAAAATTGTCATAAACAATTATATTATTATATGCTTTATGCTGCAATAATAAATGACGTCTAATTTGCATTATAAGTCAAATCATCCAATCATAAACGCAATATATCAATTGCATTCTATTAAACACGTATCCAATAACAATTTCTTGCATTAAACTACATTCAAGTCGAAATATTTAAATGAGTACAAAATCATACTAATTAATACGAAATACAATTGTCAAAAGAAAATTCGTTCCTAAATTAAGATGATAAATATAGTTGTCACGCTACAAAAACTTCTCTCAGTGTCACACAGTAGGCACGCTAAAAAAACATGTCTCTTCAACTTCTTGTGCAGAACCTGCAATCAATAAATAATCATTTTTTCAAAATAATATTATGGTAAAATAAAATTTCCAAATATATTAATTAATCGTATCAATAGTAGGTTACTTCCATTAGAAAAAATGTTTAGAACAATAGTAGGTTACTTTCACTTCCACAACATAATCAACTAGAAACAAAGAGGCATCAGGAGAGAAGGTATTAATACATTTACTATATTAGTCATTCAATTGAACCAAAAAATAACTGCAAAAGAGAGATTTTATAACATAAAATATTTAATGCAGAAGATTACTGTGTATAAATATTTTTAATTTCTATGTAAATCAACACTTACAGAGTTCTTAAGTAAGTGAGTTTCGCAAGCTCTGGTGCCAGTACTCGCAAACAATGTCCGTTTAGATTGGTATATTTTGGCATCCCGTCTAATAAAATACCGAGTGATCAATCCTATACCAAATTAAAATAGGAGTCTCATATGGTTCATTCTCAGCATCACTGTCGAAAACTAATTTAATTACTAACAACCTATTATACTGACATCATAATTTTATATTAACTAATCTTTTTAACTAAACCATTCAAATAAAATATTCACACAGTTTATATATACAAAACTGAAATGAAATAAAATAATCGAACACTCGGTTTAACATAATATAACCAAATCGAATGCCGCACAAAAAGGCGATAAAAGAATAAATGAATACAGTTAGGCTACCGGCCCGAATGTTTCTACAATGCTTCCTATCTAGATCAAAAGAATAGAAGCGTCTAAAAATAAACCTGCATGCATCCACAGCTGCTGCAGCAAACGTCTGACTCGAAAGAATCATCATCCAGGCGTCCTTGTGTCTGGATATATATATATATATATATATATATATATATATATATAGCAAGAGAGGGAAAATAGAGAAATGGGTCAGAGCCTGAGTTTTGAAAATATTTTAGCAAGTACTTAAATACCATATTTTAAAAATATGAAATCTCTCATATTTAAATTGGTATCGCACTCTCATGAGATACCCCTCACCCCTCTTCTAATAGTGCACACCTATCGCATACCTTTTAGACAACCTAGTTAAGCTACCCTTCCTAACTAATCTGTTCACCCATCTACTAAAAGTCCTCGTAAACCCAAGTACTAAGGACTAAACTTCTCCCCATTCTCAATACTGCGCTACGTTTCGTGTGTGGGGTGTCTCGCAAAGAGAAATCCAAACAATGAACCCCCCGATACACTACTACTTGGCAATGTTGATCGTCGAGATTCATTAGTCCCTTAGCACATAACGTATATATATATATATATATATATATATATATATAGTTCTCATTTGAACCTATGATTCATATTCATATAAATCCGGATATAAATCTACCGGAAGGGGAATAACTCTTATTCATTCTTTTCATTTTATACACGCTTACTTTATATGATATCTCTTCATATACAGGAAATTATACACAACAAGTATAATTATACCTATCACAATCATAAGTATAATAACTATCCATTCGAGCTATAACTTGAGGATGCAGTCTCATTGTGCCTATCAAAATCCAGGTTTACTCACTTAACCACGGTACCAAGCCAGACTTACTCATGGTCATGGTAAAAATACACAACGGTGGAGGCGGTCATGTTCCCTACTGTAAGTGGAATACACACATCGCACTCGTACACGAAATGATATGACTTGGGGATATACTCTCCCTGCTCCTCAAGTCAGGGGATTCACCCACATTGCGCAACCTCCCAGGATCGCACTAGAGAAAATATATAGTCTAGCTGTCCAACCTTACGCCTGGGGAAGCCCGAGGAACCATCCTCTAAGATACAAATATACCAATCACACACGGATATATATGTATTTTCGTATCATGTTATATATACTATAACAACGTCGTATATATAATTTATATCACTTCTCAATACATATGGTTATAATTACCAAACTCTCATAGTGATAGCTAATAACGCCGAATGTTCTCATTCGTAATAGTATCTGAGTAATCTCACACTTACGATACTAAACTTATAAGTATTCTCTTACTTAATATATAACTCTCACCATAATCACTTTTAAGGATTTATATATATACTACTGAATATACCAATTCAGAATAATTAAATAAGTATACTCTCAACTTATTTTAGTACCATAGGTGTCGCGTCACCTATAATAATAGCCGTCAACCGACAACGGATAGCCGCTCAAAATCTCTAGCCTCTATCCTTAATTCCATCATACTCACATCCTAGGACTTACTTAAACATATAGGCGGTATATAAATATTTTTCGACACGCAATATATATAATCGCCCGCCGAACTACTACCCCGAGTGTTACTCGTCCCGAACACCCCTAAATTGATAAATACTGGATTTTACTTTCAATCAACACAAGGTATACATTTCACTTGAATAATAATTTAGAAGTCCCCACACTATTTTTAGAAACCCCTAATATCTAACTCCATAATTTATTTTCCTCAAAACTACACACTAAGTGCCACACAATTTTGTACCCTCATAGTCCAAAATTTAACTCTCTTAAATGGTTAGGTATAAATCTCCCTTAGTTGGATATTTATTTTCTATTTATCCCATTTAAACAACACAAGCCAAAATTGTCAAAAATCCTGAAGGGTCGATCAATCGACCCTTTTCCGTCAATTGATCGATCGAACAGGGTAACTTCTTCTCCTAGCCTCTGTTTCGGCCATTAAAATACCCGAAGCTTTTATCTTCTCTCCTATCATCCTCCAACCTCAACCAACAATATATACACACATAAAAAGGGTTCTAATCATCCTAGAACCCATATCCAACAATTAATTTCTAAGTTTCTCGAATTGGATATTATCCGGGGTTCATTCGTTAAGCTTTCGAAAAATCCATTTTGATTCGAAAACCCAACCCAAAAATCTTTATAGTTTTTCACACCAACTGTAATATGAGAAATAAACACATTAAATTAATAAAGCAAGTAAACACTTGCCTCGTGGATAAAATCCGACGACCTCGAGTGAAATCCCGCGGAGTTTGACCGACATCCCCTTTTCTCCTTCCTCTCTCTTCCTTCCTTTCTTCTCCTCTTTATTTTCTCTCTTTTTATTTCTTTCTCCCACTCTCTCATGCCTTATATAGAGAGAAATAAGGGCTTATAAACCCAAAAATGACTCGTTTACTCAATTGCGAGTCTCTACTAGTCCAAAAATCCCCGGAACCTAAACACTACTCCCGGATACTCTATTATGACTATCTCGGCCATTTGGAAACCAACCGCGCACTCAAAATCTCCTTCCGAGTCACTTAACTGCAATTCACTAATTAAACCCAACACATCTTAATACGGGTTTTTCAATTAAAATATTATCCTTTGTCGCTTTATCCAACTGTGACATGTAATTAAAATAGTCTAACTCATTTACTTAATCCCAAAAGTAAATGTAGCACACATCAGAAATCATCTAACCCTCATAAACTCCAAAAATTATTATTCGGATAAATTCCTCAAATCTCCAAATTATACCCATTTATGTAATTTAAATATCTATAAAAGTGCGGGGTATTACATACATCTTCATGAACAAATCATTTCAAATCAATTTCAAACTTACCCTACTATAGATTGGTACAAAAAAAAGTTTACAAGTCTAGGCGTGAAAAGGCGTGAAAAGGCTTTTAGGCCTTTTTTAATATATTTTAATACTTTTTAATGATAACAAGGCTATTAAAAATACTAAAATGATACATACCTTAAAAAGATGTCCGAATATTTACAATTGGAGCCCCTTTTCCATATGCATGCTCCATAAGTCGTCATCATACTATCACCTAAAGATAAAATTCTAAACACTAACAGATTACAAGCAGGTCCGAAAGCATATATTAACAAAAAACCTCTATTAATGAAGCTTACATTAACAAAGAATCTCTGTAAATATCATAAATTTACAAGAAGGAACTCAGCCCTAATTTGGAACTTGACTCTGTTAAATCATGAATATTCAATTAGTGAGTTCTTAACTAATAATAGTTCCCAAGTAAACACAGACATTGTTTAGACCAAAAAACAAATATAACATCTCATTTGATTCGTTTTATCCTAGCCAAGCCCTAAAAAATGTGTAGTAGCTGATTGAGAGAGAAGTTGAGATAACAACGAAACCAAACCAAATCTGAACAAAAACAAAAAAAAATAAAAGGAAATCTCAAAAGCGCTGTCGTTTTTATCGTTTTTATTGTGACCAAAAGTTATAGAAAGCATCCACAAGTTACCCGAGTTCGCAAGCCCTGGTGGGGTGGCCAGGGGTGAGGCGGCGCAGGGACCACGACAGAGAGAGAGGGGGGGTTGTAGTTGAGAGAGATAGAGAGCGTTGTAACAATGAGAGGGATAGGGAGACGAGGCAACGCGGGGGTGGGGCGGCGAAGAGAGCGGGAGGGAAGAGAGATAGCAAGAGAGAGAGAGAGAGAGAGAGAGGGGGAGAGCTCTAAGAGCTAGGTCGTGCACACGAGAGAGAGAATCGGACTTCAATTTGGTAAGGGTTGAAAAAATGTAAGGGAAAATGAGGGAAAACACCAAAAGGGTCGAAAAAAACCGTTCCTTTTGTTATACCAAAAGGAACGGATTTTAAAAACCGTCCCTTTTACTATATCAAAAGGGACTGTTTTTAAAATCCGTCCCTTTTTATAAGTAACTAAAGCTAAAAATTCAAGGTATACCAAAGGGGACGGTTTTTAAAATCCATCCCATTTGATATACTAAAAGGGACGGTTTTTAAAATTTGTCCCTCATATTAGTCCGGGAAAAAAAATGCTAAAAATTCTTATATACTTTAAGGGACGGTTTTTAATAACCGTCCCTTTTGTGATTTTTCCGTCCCTTTTGTGATTTTTCAAAAGGGACGGTAATTAAAAACCGTCCCTTTTGGTATATCAAAAGGGATAAAATGACACGGTCGTCCCATATACTCCCGTCCCTAATACTCATTTTTCTTGTAGTGATTAGTTCACAAAAGTTAATGGGATACGTGGTTATAATGGGGTTAATGGGACAAGTATAGTTAAAAAGGTCAATTTCTTGTCCGTTAAGGTTTCGTTATTTTTAACTAGGAAACATAATAAAATGGGTATTGTGTTTTCAGAAAAACTGAATAAAGTTCAACAAAATGGTTTTATGCCTCAACACATGACTTTTGTTTAGTAAATGATTCATATTTTATAGGCTTGTCCACTTTTAAAGGGATAGATAAGTTTTTTAATCATAATATTAAAATTGAGAATAAACTTAGTAAAAGGCTCAACAAATTATTGAGTCCATAAAATTCAAGTACATATCATAACAAAGATTATTTTAATATTATCTAATAGAACAAAGATTTCTTCTAACCACAAAAAAAAAATCATCGTAAAATTTTATTCATTTGTGTTATCGGCGGTTTAATTTTTTACATATCTTAACAAAATAATTATCTAATGTCGAATGAATGTCTTACACATTATGACTGTTTTTCCTCTTATCCTAAACTTTAAGAAAAAATTATTAAAAAATAGATAGGATCTTTTTGCAACATAAAAAAAAATAAGGTGGACTAAATGCAAAATATACTTAGCTCCTAGAGACTAAACATTAATTGTCCATTATTAAATTGTGTTATAAATAAAAATTTTCCTATTCATTTTTTTTATTTTAAATTTATGTCATAGGTTTTATTTCTTAAAATTGCGTCATTATCTTTTTTTATTCCTAAAAAATTCTCATTATCTTGCCTATTTAATGATTTTATCACATCTTTTGACTAATTTTTTGTTGTTAAATGTTCTTAATAATATTTTCATGTCGCATTAAATAAATAATATTAGTTATATTGATTCAACATTGTAATTAGATAATTATTTATGTGAATTTAATTGTAGCAAATTTTCACTTTGGGTATGGTTGGAATGAAGTTAATCTTTGTTTCGTCATCCTAGACGTAATGCAATGGGAGATCCCTATTGATACATCTACGTGCTTCGTTGTCTCTAAAGAACATACTGAATAACTTTGTTAGTATTATCTTGCCAACTTTGGTAAAAGGCGGGACATTTTGCAAATGTTGTTTGGCAAGTGGCCGAAGGTTTATTACATATGGCTTGATTTCATTTAGTTCAAATTATTAAATTCTCTAAATTACCTCTTGTGGTGAGTACCAACAAGCATCTGTCACAATTTTTATGAGACAATTTTTTCGTTCAGTTACAACTTTCATCGATTCCAAAAAAGAGGTACAATGATTCATACTTAGAAACGATCTTGGCATAATTAACGTTTTTTGTAAATTATTAAATACATAATCCTATCATCACTAACCCATAACTTCATCCACTAGGTATGATTCACTCTCAGTACTATGGATGGATATACACTTGCATTAAAAATTTGTTCTGGTTATGGATTGATATACACTTGAATTAAAAAATTGTTCAAGTTCTCTATCAAATGCAATGCATCAAGGAATTCAAATCGCAAGGTTAATTGTTTTGTTGCGCACAAAGTAAAAGAAGTTGGTGCACTGATCACGAGCAATAAACGTCAACATCAACAAATTTAACCTCTTTAATCACCTAAACATTGGGTCGCAATGAAATTTTGCATTTGGTTTATGGAGCTATGTTCTTTTTTATTAATAATTGTTTATTACGTATGTTTTGGATTTCGATCATATTAAAACCATATATATATTCAGTTGGACATTGACTTCTACTGATTATAATCTTTTTGACGTATTTACTAAACTATATATATATATATAGTCTTTTGACATATTTATTAATCTAGACATATCTCTTATGTTTGATACATTGGATATATAAAGTATTAGTCCATTTGGACCGAATGAAACAACATACTATTTATATGGCTTTCTTAGGTGGTAATGGATGGGGTTCTTGCGATGCTTTTTCAAAATTTAGTAGTTATTATTTATAACATGTTGAACAACACTTAAAATAAAAACCTAATAATATACTATAATTAAACACTTGATCAAAAACCTTAATAAAACATCTTTACTACTATAAAAGCGTGAAAACAAATTGGGTCATGTTATTTACTCTTCTACCCATAGATTTCCTATTAACGTCTATTATACCACCATCCCATTAAACATTAGTTTCTTGCTAATATATCTATAATTAGTTCTTTTATTCCTTCAATCAATTTCGAAACTCACATTATTACTCCCTAAAAAAAACTCCATTACTAAAATTATCCCACTTTTGCCACTGGAAATCTCAGCGGCCCTCATCCTTTCGCCTCCAGATTCTATCGCATCCCTAACTTCACTATCTCCTCACCTGACGTCGTTAATGCCTACCATCTCAATCGACGCGTCAGGTCTCTCCAAAGTGGCATACGAACAACTAAAAAAATTCCTCACTTCTCCTACGAGTTTGATTTATATCAACCACATAAATGGCTTCAGACAGTCCATACCTGTCTTCTAACTCCCCTGCCCAAACTGAGTTTTGCATATGTGTATATATATTAATTAATTTGCACCTGACCTCCTGTTATTTTATTTCATTTTGTTTTTTATCTATAATTTGGTTGTCCTGATAAGATATATCTTATATATTGATGATTTTTTTGTCCGTTTGTATTTGGGTTTGGGTTTTCGAGTTTGCGACTTAACTCATAATATCATAATTGCAGACTACTTCACGACCTTTTCATCTATTTAGGCATGCATTGACCTTAAATTTATGTTGGTCTAATGATATAATGTACTCTTAGGCCCCGTTTAGTTGCGCAAATCATTTGATTACGTAAATTGATTCGTTGTTAGTGAATTGTAAATGAGTAGATTTGAAATGAGTTTAAATCTAATTTTACGTAATGTTTGGTAATATAAAATTGATGTTAAGGTTCGATGAGGAAAAAAAAGATAAAACAAATTAAGCTAGAGGGGGAGGGGGGGGAGGGGGAGGGGGGAGGCGGGAAAGGAGGGAAATAGAGGTAAAGCATACACTTTATATGACTTCTATCTATAATGGATGCATTTCATGTTTTTTATAAAATGATCCATTTTCAGATTTTACACATGAGCTCAAATGGGAAAATTAATAAGCCATTTCATTAATGAAAATGTTATTTTTATAACCCTTTTCCTATTAATTTATTTCGGATTAGTGACGTGATGTTTCATTATTACAATATGTTCATCTTACTAAGTCTATTTGCTAATTGTTTTCGACTTAAATCATGCTTAAGCTATATTTTTATTCAACTGCACGTGATTTTATTTTGTTTTTAATAATTCAACGTCTTTACCAATAAAACATAACATTGGAATGGATTTTTTGACTCGTAATGGATCTATATACTTATATTGTCGTGTTGCCTACTTTTAAAGATTTAATTGAATATCCGGATTCAATCCCACGTGCAATGCACGTGGGCACACCTAGTTTATTTAAAATGAGAATTTCGAGTGATCGAAAATTCTAAATTTATTTTTTCGAAATTTTGGAATTTCCAAAAAATTTGGATTTTTAATATATTTTGTGAATTTTTTATTTTTTCCAATTTCTTGATTTTTTTAATTCGATTTATTTTTACTTCCTCGAAAAAATCGAATCAGAAATCGAAATAATTATTTTATTTTTAAAAAATCGTAATTTTTTTCGAAAAATAATTTTTCGACCCAATCCGATTAAAACACGTGCCTAACTGGAATACATACCCATTATGCGTGTTAATAAGCCTATAGAAGCTGACTGAAGGCAATGCCACACTGCTCAATTGTACACGGTTCCGAAGATCTTCAAGAATTAAATGTTCTAATATAAAGTAGTCATAATCTTCAAGGATAGAATGTTATATTATACATCAGATTCGATTTGATGATCACCTCCTTTACATGCTTCTATGAGATAACTAGTGGTAACTCGTGCGACGCACGGGCAAGTGTAATACATTTTTAATAGTTCGTAAGTTTTTGTTTGATACACTGTTGATGAGTTTAGTAAAAACCACAATCCATACATATATATATATATATATATATATAAGATGACAATAAAGGATTACTTATAGTAGCTTTCAAAATGTTTTTAAAATATAAAAAAGGGTAATTTCTTAGTCAATCTCACTCTAAGTGACAGTGGTGCTAGAATGCTCGCTCAAAATATCTTTTAAAGGGTAATTTTTTAATATAAAAAGATTACTATTGTAGGAAAGAGTGTTAGTTTTGATAATAATAAATTCAAAAGTGAGAAATCAAGGATGCATTCTTAGGGGAATACGAGGTACCCATTACATATGAAATAAGATAAGAATAGAGCAAATACCCAACGTCACGGTGCTCACAATGCTTGATTAAGGGACATATTCTCAAAATAATCACATGGCTGAGTAATGTTCTTTTAATTTTAGCAAAAATCTAGAATACTTTCGAGGCTCCTTGATAGGATATAACAATACATTCTCATACATTGTAATTCTCTGTTAAAGAATACACTTTTCAATACAATAATAAATTTCCAAAATCAAAGAAATTGTTATGAAAAAGATAATGAACGTATAGTAGAACTATACTTGGCTACTGATAAAGAAGCACAATTCTACAACTCAATATAAAATACAGTCTGAGCCCAAAAGACTTAATTATAATGGAACTTTCCTTAAAAATTTCAGACATGACCTACATAGATGAAAAAACTAAAAAATGTTTCCTATAGAACACAAACTAATGCACTTCAACCTAAAAATCGAACCATAATTGTTCAATTTTTTTTACAATACTTTATTCAGAACAAAAGCTTCAAAAACTCTATTTTGGTATATTTGCGACAGCGTGAATAATTCGACTAGTTGTCACCATTACCGCACATGAGACTAAATTTTTTATCTGCTTCACATCAAACTATGGAATCAACAATGTCTCAAATAAACCATGACGTGAGAAGCAGGTAAAAAGGTCATGATTTATTTGAGACGTTATTGATTCCATATTGAATTCAACAAATATATGTTAGTGAACCATATTGAGGAACTCAAAATTTCTCTACTTCCCCTTTTTCCTATCCCCCATTTCTCATCTACGAACACTAAGGGAGTCATGTCATATAAACTTGTACTAATTAATTCAAGTATCATAAAAAAATCCAATAAAGAAAATAAACCATATACATATGAAATAATTAATGAGCCTTTGTTCTCCATTGACCATAAACCAATTAATACTTATTTTATGCTCTTGATTATTAACATTATAACTCAAACTTAAAATAGCATTCAGATCAAAAGTGTACAACTCTCGAATTATGGCCCTTATACAACCAAAATATGTGAAACTTATGGAATGTTTTAATAAAAGATAATTAACATACCAAAGAAATATAAGGATATATGTTCTTACTTATTAATATTGTAACAAAAACTTTTACAAACATTCAGATACAAATTGTACAATTCTCAAATTATAACCCAATACATCCAACATGTGTGAAACTAATAGAAGGGTTTAATAAAAGATAATTAACATACCTAAAAAATATAAGGATATTACAAAAATGGCCTAGCAGAATTCATACGGTACATAAAATTATTCATGTGCCTAATAAAATTTACAAACGCACATGTTTAATCTAAGGCTAAAAATGGATTTAACTTAGGGCCTTTATAAATTTATGTTCTATTGTAATATGTATTTTTAAAATAGGACAACAAACATTTTATTTATGGCTTTAGTCCCTATTTTTTAATAAAGCTGCTGG
Source organism: Sambucus nigra (assembly GCA_949130495.1). NCBI lineage: Eukaryota > Viridiplantae > Streptophyta > Magnoliopsida > Dipsacales > Adoxaceae > Sambucus > Sambucus nigra. The sequence continues at coordinate 402,976,893 of OX422209.1, read as the reverse complement.
CGCGAACCCATATTCATAAAACGTCAACCAATCACAGTATGCCATGTGTCCCTTTATTTTTGAAAATAGTTACTAAAAATTGAAACGAAATGTTTGTTGTCCTATATTCATAATTAATATTATTTTAAGTCCTAAAATTATATAATCTATTTAACCTATATCAGCGCAGTAGTGTATTCCAGCCCTCTTTGCTTTTGGAAAACTATGAAAAATTTGTACTTACCTGCTGCTCATAACTGCTCTCTTTATGCCCAAGTTTATTTTCTCCCTTTTCCATTAACACATAAAAAAATTCCAGACAAATCTTTTATGTAATCTAAAATGCATTAAGCTCATTTAATATTGCTAATCAATTAACCTATCCACATAGCAATGCTCCTTTGTATTTTTCATTCATTTCAACCACCACCAATACTCCTTTGTATTTTTCATTCATTTCAACCACCACTTCATCTCCCCAAAATGAGACCTTTTATATTCTCACTACTCATCTCATCTCTCATTTCCACAAATTTATTTATTTACATTTACAGTTTATATCACACACGTATATAAAATATTCTAAACCTTTCTTTACCTATACAACCACTACGATTCCTAATCATGATTTTGAATTCATTTTATTGTTTGTAGGTTATTCACAGATGCAAACCGGTAAGTTTTCTTTGGTTTCATCTCAAGATTTCTTTCATATCTGAGTATGGTATTGTTAATGTTCTTGAATTGTTTTTCTTTTCTTTATGGTCTATGATATATGCGATTGAAAAGTGCACCTATATACCTATTTTCTTGCAGTTTTTTATTGGATCATCTCACGTCCTTAAACATTCATTAGTCTGATGAGCATGTGAATCAGCCTTTTTAGAAAGTGACCTTGACGGAAACCATTACATTTCAGAACTAGAAGTATTCATTTTTTTATAATATTATTTTTGTAAAATCCCCAGCCATTAATTTGGAGTTTTCCCCCTTTACCCACCTAAATCGATTTTGACTTTATGCATCTTTTTTTTCTGAATGCGCATGCATCGCTTGGGAGGTTCCACATTATTGGCAATTCCAAAATTAAACGGGGATGATTTAGCAACATAACACTTTTATTCATTTAAGTGATTGCCTTGGTAAAACCCATATGTCGTGATTTGACAATTAAAATGCAAGTTGTTTAGCCATGTTTGGGATAGATTATTTGTTGCTAAAGTTCCTAAGAGGGAGTCTTTGTGACAAAAAAAATAATTCATGTTGTTTTGTCATTAAAAGGTTTAGGGGAGTTTCTTGCAAAAAATGATTGATTGAAGGGAGTTTTATGATTATCAAATTGACCTACTCAAACTTTCTTCAACATGGCACTTGCATATTCATGAGCTATTCGAATTATTTGATAGTTATGGTGATGGGAATATCAGTAAAGACGATTCCATTGCATGTTTAAGAAGAAACCCATTGCATATGGCACTTTTCTCACACCAGTTATCACAAGTAGACCTGTTTGCAAGAGATGTTATGATGATGGACAAAATAATACGCTGTCAACTTGCCTCTGTGAATTAAGTGATGGCAGGATTTGGAGAGAGAATTTAACCATGTAAATATTTGTAAAACGTTTTCTATATGATCGGTCACACCAATCCTTTGTTTTTTATAGTTTGAAAAGTTATTGGGAATTTAATTGTCGTAAAAAATATTATCATTGTATTTTTAAAACCTTTTATATAATATAAATTGCACAACGCTAATTTATTATTACTAATCACTCAGACTATCGACGTGGAAATACTCCTTTGTATTTTTCATTCATTTCAACCACCACTTCGTCTTCCCATCTTTTTAGTGGTAAAACCATCTATTGAAAAAAGGTCACTTCATATTCTCAAGTACTTCATATTTGGTGTTTGCCTCCTCAGTTTCCACCTCTCTATATCTCCTTAAACCCATCACTCTCTCCAATTCATTTTCACGAGTCTTCCTCTTTTTTCTTCTACGGTGACACACGATAAATTTTCACCCACAATCTACTGATTTAGTTTTATCTTAGCATTTTATGGTGATTCGGTGATCTCTCTCTGCCGATAACTGGTTTAAAGTAAACCATGGTGGGGTGTTTTGCTGTAAATCATGGTTTGATTCGGGCCCTTCTTGGTGTCTCAGTTCTAGCCATTAATGGTCGTTCATTTTATACACATTTAATGTGGTCGTTTGTTTGGTTGCTGAGAAAATGGATGAAAATTAATGATTTAATACTTTTATACTTTGGATTTTTGTATCAGAGAAAAAAATTGACACATTTTGTTCGAAAAGTAATCTTATGATATATATGTTGCGTCGGAATAAGGCAGAATAAGGTGAAGAGGCAAAAGTGGTGCAAGATTATTTTTCAACCGTTACTCAAGGGTGGTAGTGAGTTATAACCAATGAAATGGTAATTTTTTTTTCAAAAAAGATACATATGTTTTGAGAATGCGAGATCACTCACAAAAGGTGATTTCAACAAAATAAATTGTATTTGTAACACCAATTTTAATTATGTGGAAGCGACTTTTTAAACCGATTTTATCTTGTTTATCCTAATCATGCAACTATGTGATAAAACAGATAAATTAAACACGCAAATATGACAAGGCCAAGTTTCGTGAAGAAAAAAAAACTTTCGGGTAAAACCTGTATTTCACTGTGAACAGTGATCGAGTGGAAAATCGAGCATCTATGTAATACGTTAATCGTTGTTATCAGCTTCAGACCATAATACAAAAAAAAAACTAAACTTTAACTACACTCTTAAAGAGAATAACGACTAGTCTGGGTACCGAATCCACGGGGAATGTTTGTTAGATTTAAATTGATTTATTACTTCTAAAATAAAGTGTAAAAGATGGTGATGGGGTGAGAATGGAAAAGGGGGAAACTAAAGGGTTAACTGAACCTAATTAAAACTAAAAAAATATGGATTAATTAATATAAATGAGAGATAAGGTTGGAATACAATTCCCCAAACCCTAGTACATTTACCGGCTATAAAACTAGTTGTGAATTAAATAATTGATTAAACCCGGACTTTATTAATTTCAAGCATTACATATATGAGGGTACAATCCCGCATCATACATAATCAAGAATAGAAACCAAGCAGTGTCGAAATAGTTGACGCGCACGTCGCAGTCTTAAACGTCCCGATTACCTAGGGCAAACGAGGTTAAAAGTCCTACTACGTTTGTGACAACCAAACAACACGACTCAAACATTTATTTAATTTAGAGAACTACGTTTATATCCATGCAAACCACATCGGGTTGGGTTCATGCATCCCAACCTTTAAAAACCTAGTCGGACATGACTTGATTAAAAAAAAGCACGTTATCTGCGTTGCATGTAATCAAAACCATCATGAAACTGTAATAAAAGTGATGTAATTTAAGGTTACCAAGATTGAAGAACACAAACATGGAAGAAGAAATCAAAGCTTGAAGAAAAATTGTAAAAGCTCTTGAATTAAAGGTACAAAATATGTAAATTGTTCCCCTAGATGTTTCTCCTTGATTAGGAGCTTTTACATGAATGAAATATGAATAAAAAGAGTCCTAATGACTATATATATAGGGTAGAGGAAGTTTATAAGAGTTCCCAAAATAAATAAAAAAAACTCTTTTGGCTAAAAGATAAGGACAAAATAAAAATCCTCTATCTGACATTTTGTCACATTTAGCGTGATTAATGTAAGGACATTGTCCGTCACAATTTAGTATGTCATATACCGCTACAAGTTGCTACAATTTGTCAAAGGATTGAGAAGCTTACATCTATAAAGAAGAATCCAAATTTCAAGAAGTCTTCAACATTCAAGCCCAACAAGGATGAATTTGGTAACATGTGTTTAAGTTCCATTTACATTTTACATTAACAAGTGTTGGGATATTTTTATAAAAGTTTAAATGATTTTTGAAATGATTTTAAACGGTTTTTAACTTTTCAAAATCATAAAAGTTTTGGATAAATATCTCCTGATCCCGTGAACAGTAATAAGATTTGAGGATACCAAGTTATTTAAAACTTTAAATTTTGAAGTGGATCAGTGACTATCATTCAAACGAGGTCACATCTCGTTAGAATGAGATGAAGATTCGCTCGAACGACATCATACTTTGTTCGGACGACAGAGGTTTAAGCTGACATGTCACCGCCTTGATTTTTATTATAAATAAGGGTGTGAGGCTTCCGTTTTTTGTGTGGAGAAATACAGGTTTTTCACAGAATACGTTTTGATACTATTCTCCAATCATTTGAGGGTTCATAACTTTTGTTTTACAATTCACAATACTAATTGCTTTTGTGTGAGTTGTTTTGTGGAACCCAAAAGCTTAGTTTGCTACTGTTTAAACTTTGTGGGGAGATCTCTATAACCAAGAGTTGCATGCTATTGTGGAGTGAGTCTCGACGGAGTTTTGTGACTGCGTGTCATTAGGGAGTGCCGCGGTGTTCCTGGGTTGAAGACTAGACTGCGGTTAATGTAGGTTCGTTGAGTGTGGACTTACTGCTGACGACATCGACAAACGCCTGCGGGTATTCGAGTGTCAAACTGTATTTCATTGTAACTGTGTAAGTTGCGATTTACAATTATAGTGAAATAAAAAGGTTTTGCCCTGAGGGGATTTTTTCCTGAACTTTGTGTCGCATATTTTACTCTTGTTGGTTTGACACTTGCAAGCACATAGCTATTTGAGTTTATGGGCTGAATTGATTTGATTCATTAATTAACTCTAATTAAATACGTTTGTGATTGGAATTTGCGCAACTATTCAAATTAGTATCGCACACGGAACCTTCAATTAATGGCCGGATCGGTCCCCTACTGGATCGATTTGGTTTATGCAGAGAATTTGGTAGCACTGGACCGGTTCTTTTTTCCACTTCTCCGGATCGGTTCGGGTCCATCAGTTCGGTTCGGCCTTAACAGTTCTTTCTCAACTTCAAATGTGCATAACTTCTTCACCATAGCTCAGATTGGAGTGTCGTTTTTCCCAGTGTTCTTGTAATTTTGAGATCTTCAACTTTCAAGTTGTCCCCACCTTCGTAATATGGCTGAAAAATTATGAAAATGCCCTTGAACTCCCCATTTCTTGGTTTATTTCACTGTTTTGAGTTCTCTTTTGCACTAACTTGCATGAAATACATGTAAAAAACATGAGAAATACACAAAATACGATATACTCGCCAAAAAGGGTTAGTAGCATAAATAGGACATAAATCCAAGCTATTTACACCGCACGGGATAATAAAAATGCATAAATTACGAGGATAAATACGAAGAATTTACGCCAAATCAAACAATAAATTGCAACTTAATACGCAATTATGTCTTCAGCCAGAAACACCCACAAGTACTCTAAATTGACACGCAGTCGTCATCCCGGCCACAGCCTTATCAATAATTATTCCCCGCATGTATCACAAATTAGCGATAGAGTGCCTCTCCACAAGGTTTATGCAAATAGATACAAAACTTTCTAAGGTTCTAAACTAATTCACAAGAATAATATTCAAGGATGCTTTGTTGTGAATTAAAAAGTGTTTTGGAACACAAAAACTTGTAGAACTTTTTTCGCTGATATGCAGAAAAGTCTTGAAAAACTCAATTATGCAACAGGTATTTATAACAAAATTGAGTCGGCGCGTCGCTCGAACAAAAAATCCAGGTCGCTCGAACGAGTTGAGATGTCACTCGAACGAGGACATCGCGCGACATGCCTATGTCGGTTGAAACAGCTTCGTGCGACATTAAATGTCATTTGAACGACCCAAACGTCAAAAAATTATTTTTGTAAAACTCCGGCTCTTTACTTATAACTAATTTATTTTCGCAAAGAAAGAATCCTATTCGTCATTTTTACGAAACCAGTCATCGCAAATATAATTCCATGAATTAAAACTCTAAATTCGTTTTATACCTTTTGGGATGTCAGGAAGTCTTCAAACTTGGAGATGTATGAGTTCGGTTCGTCTTCTCGGTGCGTGACGATTTGTAACGGGATACACCAAACTAGCTTATAGCTATGCTATGAACAATACTAGAAAAATTGTTCTTATAAATCTCTCCCTTTGGCTATTCCGATACAAAATAAACAAAAAACTGAACTCCAAATTAAAATTAAAATCTCCTATTACAATATTACAAAAAGTACTAACACCCTTCCCAACCCTAGAACGGAATGACATTAGTCTCTTTGTCTTCAAACTTCATCTTCTTCCCTTTATCCAAATTTTTGTAACAACCCTCGATTTTTGGAGACTGAGAAATTAAATTTTGGGAAAATAAAATTTAATTAAATTGGAGAATTTCAAATTTTGGGAATTGAGGCCCAAAAATAGAGAATATTTTAAAGTATTCCGGATGATATTTTTGCGGGTACCATCGATCCCGGAAGGGTCGAGATAGTCAAAATGACTGTCATTGGGTTTTATTTCGGCTCCGGAATGTTTTTAAGTTATTTTGGCTCGAATTGGAGTAAACGAGTCATTTAAAGTGTGTATTAACATTTAACATTGGGTTTATTGTTTTAAGGGATTTAAGGCTTACGGATGAAGCCTTTCTCATTTTGAGAAAGAGAGAAAAAGCCCTAGAGAGAGAGGAAGAAAGGAAAGAAGAAGAAAGGAAGAGAAAGAGGAAGAAAAGCTTGGGGATTTCCGGCCCAACCGCGACATCGAGGACGATCCAACCTCTACAAATCTGAGGCAAGTGTTTAATCTTGCTAAATAGATATTTGTGTATTTCATTTCATAATTTGTGGGGTAAAGAAATGGATTTTTGGGTATAAATACCAAAACTTAGATTTTTGGGTTTAAATCTTGAAATCAATGTTATTCTATGGTTTAATCACATATAAATGGTTGGGATGAGATGTAGGATGGGTTTTCTTGTTAATAACATTATTGGGTTAAAGATTTGGGGGCTTGGTGATGATATTTGGGTATTAATTTCGTGGGTTTGCTGAAAAAGGGAAATCGGCCAGCTTAACTGGTATGGCCGGTCGACCGCGCCTTAAGGGAAAAGCCTACTGCATTTCTTCGTAGGCAAAATATGGACCCGCGGTCGACCGGGGGTCTGGGACCGATCGACCGGTCCCCTGTTTTTAGCCCAAAACTTGGATTTCTCCTCCCCCTTTTCTTTTGGAGTTTATTCTTAGGGGCTTCCTTAATGGGTTGTTTTATGGGTTTCCTAAGATGACTTCTAGCCCTTTTTGGTTGGGTTTGTTGATTTGGGGTTCTCTCTTATAAAGTAAGAGATGTTTTTTGGTGACTTATAGGGGGTCTCTCACTTAGTATCCGATAGTGGGAACTTCTTGGAATCATTGGATAAGGAATATCCATGTATGTTGTGAAATTCCTAGGCCGAGATTTATGTCAAATCCTTATAAGGATAGGATATGGTTAAGATATAATTTGGGGTCAAATGAAGAGAGTGGTTGCATACTCTTTAAGAGTGAGGGGTCTCATATCCTTAGAAATGTTTAGTCTAAGGAACAATTGATAACTAAATAGGAGTAAGGGTTATCGAGACTTATTCGAACCATAGGTGACATTGAGAACGCTTTGGGATCGTACTATCGACTAGAATAAGCGGTAGCATAAATTCTAGTAGGATTAGTTTACACGTAATCATGGGGATATGACCACTGAGATTCCAATACTTGAAATGAGGTTGGAATAAATTGAGGTTTTAGACTATTAAGTCATGCGTGTGCCTATGGTTAAATGGTAGTAAAGGTAATTATGTACTTTTGGATATGGATAAAATGTGTGGTGATGGATTCCTACACAAACTCTTGGGTGATAACCCTAATGTTGAATATATATGTATAGATATATACATATGGTTTTGGGAGACTATTCATCATAGGAATAATGATTGAATATGTTTCAAGTGAGGGATTGTATTCACATATCGAGGTACATTTAATGGAAATTGTGATGACGGCTTGTATATTGAGGATTATGTATACTTATAGCTGGGTTTATATCTCTTATACATATGAACGAGAATTAGTTTGTATATATATTGATATAGCGATGTGTGAATATATGTACATATATCTATCTATGAATGTGAATATATGGATATATTTATGTTGTGGACATACATGGTATGGATATTTAAACCGTATATGATGGTTTATTATATTGGATCATATGATGGGATCATATGGATGTATGTATATTGCGTATGTGAGCGATATATATACTTATGTGGTTAAGCATACCCCGCTCATGCTATCATTGGGAAGTTTCCGCGCAGAGGGTGAGCATCCTGGCATATAGAGCAGGGTGTGGATATTCCCCAGGTCATAGTCGTCCCTTGTGTTATTATACGATATAGATATATATTTTGGGGTGAGACGTGGTGGGTATGTTTCGTCTCATTGCCGGTTGGAACTATGACCGCTTCCCGGGACGTCGTGTGTGTGAGTTATCACGAGGTGGGTGTCGTTGATCCCCACCAAGTGGTCCCCAGTTGTTACGTGAGCCGGACTCTGGGAAGATGATAGCATTGATGCAGTTTTATCGGCGCTATATATTTAGCCGGGTATTATATGTGCATGGCCTTTGTACATCATATATGGTATGTACACTTGGTCATAGGTATGGATGTTGGCATGTATATATATATGGTGAGAATAAAATACCTATATATATATATTTATATATCCTAGATGAAAGGATATGGTATTTCGATGGGGTACATCTTGGATGATTATGGTGTACCAGGTTATTTGGGGGTTGATGTATCGCACATAAGGAATACTTCGGTTACATCATCCCAAGGATAGTATTGGAGATTTTTAGTTGTTTTCATTTTGTAGTTTAAAAGTTTAGCAGTAATGGTAGTATTAACTTGTATGTTAAGGATTATGGATCTCTAGGATCGACATTGCCCAGGATTAGTGTAACGAGGTGGTTCTTTGTTTGGATTTCGCTTTGCGAGACACCTCACGCACGAAACGCAGTGCCATGTCGAGATTTGAGAGAAGTAATTCTATCTGTGGCATTTCGGATCTCTGGTCTTGACCTTGTCAGGAGTAGTGTAACGGGCCGGTTCCTTGTTTGGATTTCGCTTTGCGAGACTCCCCACGCACGAAACATAGCACAATTTTGAGATTAGAGAGAGGTTTTGCCAATATTCCATGTGCATGATATTAAGAAAATAAATTCTTATATTTTATCCTATATATATGTATATATATATATATATATATGTATATATATATATATAGGGGTAACGTATTAAGAATTATAATTCATTATAATTATAAATCGTAATCCCTTAAGCCTATTATGGCATAATTGTTGTTATCATAATCTAGTAGGATTAGAAAGGGTGGATCCTTAGATTATGACGGGAAAGTAGCTCTCGTGAGTATAGGCTAGGCCTATGATAAGTTAGGTTGTCCTTATAACATTGGGGGTAATTTAACTAAAACTTGAGGACGCGAATAGGTGCGCGCCTTTAGATGAGAGGTGAGTTGAGGTTTCACGAGAGTGCCGTCTCACTTAAATTATGAAATAAGTGCACCGATAATTATTATGCACGGTTAACACACTTGCTAAATATTTTTCACATTCGGGGCTCTGACCCGTTTACTTTTCTCTCCTCCTTGTATATATATATATTACCACAGGTATCCTACCGCATGGATGCCGGATGACTTTCTATCCAGAGTCTTGGGAGCCGTGACAGGTGCGGACTGTTGCGGGACGTTTCATGTAGCCGCTTCCTACTTCTTTAAAATTCTAGGTAGGATTCAAGTTGTATATCTGGTTTGTACCCAAGGGATATTTATATACATGTTTATATTTATTCCATTTCAGTTATTGTATTGGCTGTGACCCGACAGCTTATTCGGGTCTACTTTTTGTAGTACATTCGATTGTAGTTATTTATTTCATTTTATCTCTAGCATTTCCTTTATCTTAGTCCTATATTATATAGTACCGACAGTTGATGTTGAGACTGGACCATCTGAAACTCCTGATTTAATATAGTATAGGGCTGGCCACCCGTTATTATTTTAGGCGGGTTGTGATAATTTTGTCTTCATCCGTGTGTCTTGAAACTAAATTTGAGTACCTACACGCATGATACATCATACATATACCTTTGTGACGCATCGAGTTTAAAACAAAGTAAATCATAAATAAATACCCCCCCTCCCCCCACACACCATAATTTAAACTCATAAAAAAACTACATTTTTAATTTGCTCTCCCCCTTTGTTTTTATTCAAATAGACAAAGAAGTAGAATCAATAAACATGAAGTTCAAAGCATCACGACGAAGAAAAGATATCATCACATAAAGATGTAAATCACGCATGTATAATGATCATCTCAAAGGCCAACAAACACCAAATTTTTTGAAAATTTTCAATTTTTTTTAACAAAAAAAATACAACAAACATACCATATATAATATATGCAAAACATATCGAAGAAAATTCGGCACACATATATAGGTATAAACGATCACAAACCACGACACATAATACATAAGTCACACGCATTAGCATAACATCAATGTGTCCAAACGTGAGTGGTGGGATGGATGGGTGTGAGCTAGAAACAAAAGAATTATAACCCAAACACTCAAATATGTTCAAAAAGTTCTAATTAACTGCAAAACTTTATCAAACTAAGCTTTAGCCTCAAGTGACAAATAAAGTTGAACTTAATGAAAAAAACAAGCACAATGCACACAAGCCTAGAATTTTAATGATTCTACAAATCAATAGCGTCATGACAAAATAAGTTTAACTAGAAAACATTGTCATTGTGCATACCCGCTGATATTTCCACCCAAACTCCCTCAAAATAATTCTTTTCTTTTCTTTTGAATGAATATAACAAATTAAACAAATTTGGCCCCTTTTTGGCATATTATTATTTTTATTTCCTTAATTTTTTCTTAGTCTCTTTTAAACGGTGGCTTTCAAGACGTGATAATTATTCACTCGCAGCCCTTTTCCGTGCATTCATCATTTTTTTTAATACTTAACAAATTCCTCACGACAATGGTTCCTACATGCACAATTCCTCCATAGTCAAATAAATATGTAGATGAAAAGATTGATAGGAGAACATATCACCAAGCTCAAATCTGCATCTTGAAGTCAAAATTCAATAAGTTTGTGCATGTGTGTGTGGAGGCATGTATAAAGTCGAATCCATAAAGCAAGTCCAGTTCGAAACAACTTCATAAACATGGTTAAGATCAATCTAAGCATCCAAAGTCATAATCAAATGTCCTATCCACATGAAAATTGCGTAGTGAATTGGATTCAAACACACCAATAGGCTACACCAAATGTTTAAAACTAAAACACAAAGAACCGAAAATCTTTTTGATTTTTTTAAATATTTTTCAAAAATAAAAATCTTTTGGTATTTTTCAAAAAAATATTTAATTTTTTTTTTTCAAATATGACACAATAAAAGAGAAATATAATACAAAAAGTATACGTGTCATAACACTAGCAAGAATATATTAAGAAGCACAACTAGCGTATGACAAACATGCAAACACAATCATCTATATGATATAGCAAGAGAAGAATCATGTGTAAGCAAACGAAAATCAACTAGTCTACCATCTAGTGCCGCTAAAAGTGATTTTATAACCCAAATATATGTGTAACGACGCATGGGAGTTTTAGGAACCAAGGGAACACTAAACTTCAACTTCCTAGGACTTTTTCTAAGATCGAAACAAAAACGCCGAAGGTGACCTTTCCTACCACAATGTGAACATGTGTAATCGAGTGGAACGACACCTATGGGTTGACCTTTTCTAACGTCCTTGGGATTGGTTGACCCTCTAAGATAAATAATGGTCTTTGCTTTAGCAACGAAAGCATTAGAACATGATGAGCCACTACCATTACTACCAACGCCACTCGAGTCTGTTAAATCATTTTTTAACACCAAATTCTTTTACCCGAGCAAAGAACTCAACTCTTCTAATTTTAGGGACTCCTTTAAATTTTCAATTATTCCTAGAAGGTTATCACGTTCTCCCTTAAAATATGCACATTTAACCCTAAGAGTCTCTTCGCGTGCTACAAATTCATCGATTAAAATATTTTATCATCTTTGGCACAAACACAAACCTTAGAATTTTTAAAGTGCTCCAATTCTTTTTCAAAAAATAGGACTCTATCATCACTCTCCTTTGGGGATAATCTTAAAGCAATAAAGTCATGGTCCAAAACAACAAATTTCTCACGATCAAAATCTCTTTGATTTTGAACCGTTTTCAAAAGATCCATACCGGATTTAAAAAGAGAATTTTATTTTTCCAACAAATCAATTTAGTTTTGCAAACTTGAAATTCAAACTATTTAAATCGTCAAAATAAGGAGAATCCATCGAGAGACAAAAACACAATCGCATGAGAGATGAAAAAGAATCAACCAAAAAGCAGACAAACAAGATCAAATGTGATAAATTAGCGTAACCTGCTTTGATAACAATTTGAGAATGCGAGAACACTCGCAAAAGGTGATTTCAACAAAATAAATTGCAACACCAATTTTAACCATGCAGAAGCGACTTTTTAAACTGATTTTATCTTGTTTATCCTAGTCATGCAATTATGTGATAAAATAGATAAATCAAACACGCAAATATGATAAGGCCAAGTTTCGGGAAAAAAAAACTTTCGGGTAAAACCTGTATTTCACTATGAATAATAAATCGCAACTTACAAAGTACACAATGAAATCTGCAATGGGTTAATCGCAAAAAACCCGCAAGAACACATAGTTCTGTCTTCAGCCAGGAACACCCACAAGCACTCCAAATTGACACGCAGTCATCATCCTGGCCTCAGCCTTATCAATAATGATTCCCCGCATGTATCACAAATCATCTATGGAGTGCCTTTCCACAAGGTGTATGCAAATAGATAGAAAACTTTCTAGCGTTCTAAACTAATTCACAAGAATAATATTCAAGGATGCTTTGTTGTGAATTAAAAAGTGTTTTGGAACACAAAAACTTGTATAACTTTTTTCGCTGATATGCAAAAACGTATTTTGCAAAAGTCTTGAAAAACCCAATTACGCAATAGGCATTTATAACATAATTAGTCGGCGCGTCACTCGAACAAAAAAGGCAGGTCGTAGAACGAGTTGAGATGTCGCTCGAACAAGGACATCACGTGACATGCTTATGTCGCTTAAAACAGCTCCGTGCGACATTAAATGTCGTTTGAACGACCCAAAAGTCAAAATTTTGTTTTTTTTAAACTTCGCCTCTTTACTTAAAACAAATTTATTTTCGCAAAGAAAAAATCTTGTTCGTCATTTTAACAAAACCAATCATCGCAAATATAATTCCATGAATTAATTTAAACTCTAAATTCATTTTATACCTTTGGGAATGTCGAGAAGTCTTCAAACTTGGAGATGCACGAGTTCGGTTCGTCTTCTCGGTGCGTGACGTTTTGTAACGGGATAAGCCAAACTAGCCTAAAGTTGTGCTATGAACAATACTAAAAAAATTGTTCTTACAATTTTAACCACGAGTACACAAGCATCTCACCCGCGCATCGCGTGGGTTTACAATTAGTAGTTTATAAAAATGAAATTCCATAAATAAATTTCATTAAAGATGCATCAATCATAACAAAGATCTATATTTCTTACTAATCTTCTAATTCTATAAACATGGGTTTCTCCTCTCCCAAATTAACTCCTCCACCTGACACATAATTACAAAAATCACACAACTCAATTCCATAGGTTATATGCATTTTCATCGTTGAAAAACTTACATACTCGTAGCAGAGTTAATGTCTAGCTAAACGTAACTTTAAGCATCAACCAACAAAGTGGCTGTGCGCAAGGGAGCGTCAACAAAAATGCTTAATCAATTCATTACATGGGTCCCCAAACCTAATTCGACCTAAATAAAACAAAATGAATAATTGCATGAAAGATATCAATAAATATTCAAAATAAGAAAAATCCACAAACTAATGTACATTGAATTGTTACACATATATATGTAATTGGCAATTAGGCAACCATATGACCTCTTCCTTGCCAAAAAAATCATTGGTAGATGACAAAGCTCTCCCATAAACCACTCTAGAAAATATGTGCAAAAGTTGGGAAAATAAAGGTCATGAGAGCCCAATACTAAAATTAGTACCACAAAACTTACCTATCAGTGGTTGAATGCAAAAATATGGATAATACCATCCTCGAAACATGTAATTATAATGGGAAGTTCAGGATGAAATCATATAACATAAACATTATGTGTGTGGTCGTCTAGAGTCTGGACACCACTTTTGGTTTGATAATCTCAAACCTGTTTCATAGCGTATAACCATGAGTTTCCACGTTATATGTAATTACAAACTTAAGGTGGAAAAAAGGGGAAACAAAAACAGGTGGCCAAACTTAGCAGTGTGATCATTAGAACCTATGATTACATAAGGCTTATCATTGCCCATGAAATAATCTACACAATTTACTCCTTTCAGATGGGCATCCAATATGAAGTTTGGATCAGGTGAACCAAGAATCCAAATCTAATAAAAAAAAATACATCAACACCTCACAAGTGTTGCTTATAAGATAATATACAAATTTTAATCAACAATTTACCATAATACACCCTTCTCAAAGTTCCAAATCTTTATAAGCATGTTATATAATGATGACCATACATATGGAAGGGTATGATTAACAACCACTACATGCGAGATATAAACTTTTCCGATCTAACTGAAAAGATATTGAGTAGTCATTAAATCACAAAAAGTCCACAATAAGACAAAATAATGCAAGGAAATATGTATTTACCGAGTGAAGGAATAGATTGATGTGAAATGTTAATGCACCTGGTAACTCACCTCAAAAGATTTTTCCATTATCGACAATTGGTACCTATGTAAGGATGGACATTAAATAATAAATAAAGGTCGGAATTAATAGTTTTTAAACTTCTCGCACCAATGTTTGCACACATATATGGGTGTTAAGTAACTAAAATATACATATATGGAAATCACAACTACAACGGAGGACTAAAAGTGAATAATTTCTTATTTTAGGTCCCATTGTGAATTAAAAAACCACTGGAAGCTTTTCAACTTCCTTACGCATCAAAGCTCGTGCTTCAACCACCTAGAAGCCATTCAATAATGTTGGGACACAAGGCCCCCAAATTTTAAAATTCTAAAAAATAAGGTGATGGTTCATGAAATTTCCAACTAAAATTCAATTCAAATTTTAATCAAAAACAAACTTCAAATTTCAATTTCTTCTAAATTAAAATTAAATTAAACTAGAAGTGAAATAAAAACTACTCAAACATTAAATTTCACTTAAATCTAATTAATTCAACCCAAGTCCTAAAATTTGCCTAACAATTATTAATTCATTTTTGATATAGGCCAAACCAAATTTTAACGAATTAAATTGTGATGACTTGAATTAAATTAAACTAACACAACCCAAATAATTTCTTAGCACCAAATTAAGCAAGATTGTAAATCAAACCAAATTTTATCTTTTCAACCTAAGCATGCGCTCTAGGTGAGTTAAACAAGATAAAAGAAACAATCTCACTACACGGCGATGTACGAGGAAAACCCACAACGGGAAAAACCTCGGACGGCCCTGGCCTAACAAATCCACTAGATACGGTTTTACAATTACAAGACAAAAAGACCTACAACACTCGACTTGACTCCCTTCAATTCTCCGACGCTTCTTCTTGCAAATACCTCTGTCTAATTGATAACCACGATGTCCATCGCAGTCTTGGAGTCCACCAATGGAGGCATAACCCACTGTCAACCACACGTGGTGCCTTTCACCATGTGAGAAAGTCGCAGCAAACAAATCTTCTACTTTATTGGTAGAGGATGAACCCAAACTTCTCTTCTTGTTGGTGTAGAGAAAACTCGGTGCCAAACAGACACTCCAAGCAATATATATATATATATATATATATATATATATATATATATATTTCATTATAAACTTGTAAGTAAACAAACTATAGGTGTATATGTGTTTTTGGAAGAAATTAATCCGTAAAACTCAACACATAAAAAAGGCCTTTTGGATAATAAATTTTTCTCTCAAAAACCACTTTAGAAGAATAGAAAAGTCCTATGAAAAACTGTTGCCCCGAAGTCATTAAAACTGGCAAAAGATAGTGGGACAAGTAGTGGGAAAATTAGAGGGAAAAAAAACTGCTAAAAAACTGATGTAATCTCGTTCGAACTACGTCGTTCGAACCACTTCTAACAAAAATTCAAAGTTTAAGGGCAAATGTCGTTTGATATCTTGTTCGAACGAGATCGTTGGAACGACTTCATTCGAACCAAATCTTCTAACAAGAAAACAGAGAATTGAAAAACATATCTCGTTAGACTGTCGTTCGAACGACCTGGGAATCTCCTTCGAACGAGATCTCATTTTCATTCTAACGAGATTTCAGAAAATCCATCTTTAAAATTTTAAACCCAAAACATTTATAAAACAAGTCTAAAATGATTTTCTGAGAAAATTAAAAGTCGTTGAGACAAAACTTAATAAAATTTACACCCATAAAATATTTTCCAAGTTCCTACATATATAATAGTGCCTTCATACCTTTGGAGACTTGGAATCCAATTGTTATTGACGAGATACATGGCACTAAACTAAGCAAGGATGAAACTTTAAATCTGGGTCGTTACATCTTCAACATATTCAAACGTCATAGGCTTGAAAGGAGTAAACTTCTATCCTATGACTCAAATGATTTTGTCCGAAATTAAGCCAAAACTACATATGGACTCAATTGGAAATTTTCATCCTTACAAGTCTCCCCCTTTGGCTATTCCGGGACAAAACCCAACCAAAAATCCTAAAGGGCCTTCAAGTTCCTTTAGACACAACATCCCACCCAAAACAAAATAAAATAGACGTTATGACTCGACCCAAGGATGTGCTTTGCCGCTTTACTGAATCTACCGCTAGAAAGATAATTCCTGCACACTTAATCAAACCATTAAACACATAGGGAATATGAAAAATATAAAGTGCATAAAATTAACCCTTCATTAATTCTCCCCTTTTATCTAATAATAATCTAGAAAGACCGCAACTCCCCCTAAGTTAGATCTCCCAGACTAAAGGATTATATACCATTTCTCCCACTTTTTGTTCAGGAATAGACAAAGGATAAAGAATTAAAATTAACTTCCAATTAAAGCAAATACTCCCCCCTAAACTAGACAAGGGATATGAATACGTGAAAAAACTAGTTAAACATGCAATGGTGAATAAGATGATAAGAACATTTAAGCATATGGCAACAATAAATCCAACTAATCCACGTAAACAAAGGATACCAATTAGGATGTGATAAAAAAATAATACCAATTAAAATGTATTAACATAAGCATGGGATATTAACCAAAATTCGCAACAATGTAGCAACTAATTATGACTTCAAAGCATATATGGACTAGCAAGCAAGGCAAAGACTCAATATAAAAAAAATACCATATATATATATATATATATATATATATATATATATAATGAATATCACTAACGCACACGCACATATACATAGATATAAACACCACACATGACACAAAATACAATAAGGTTTTCACACTTGTATGGCAAAAATGTGTCCAAATACATGTGGTAAACGGAAGTGTAGGGGTGTGAACTAGCAATAATTAAATTTTGACCCAATCACTTAAAACATGTTCACGGAGATCTCCTTTTATTGCAAAACTTTATGATATTTAGATATAGCCTCATGTGATAATATAAATTGAACTCAATGAACAAGCACACACAATGCACACAAGCCTAGAATTTTGATGATTCTACAAACCAATAAAGTTATGGCAATAAAAGCATAAGTAGGATACAAAGTCATTGTGCAAACCCGTTGATATTCCATCCAGACTCCCTCAAATATAATATTTTCTTTTCTTTTGTATTGATGAAAATATCAATCTAAACAAATAAGGCCTTGGCTATTTTTTTTTAATGCCGTATTTTTCTTTTAGGCCTTCGGACCACATATTTCTTTTAGGTCCATTGCAAGCGGTGGATTAATTGCAAAGGATGATTGTTCCTTTCGTAGCCCTTCCCCGTGCACTAGCATATATCAATTTCTGAACACACAATAATCTCACGTGCAAAGGTTCTAACATGCACAAATCATCCTAAGTCACAAAGTATGTAGATGACTAGATTGATAGGAAAACATCTCACAAAGCTCAAATATACATGTGAAGTTAAATTTCAAATGATCTCGTGCATGTGTGAAACGAGGCATAAAAAAATAGAATCCATCAAGCAACACAAAATCTAACTACTCCATGCAAGCATGACAAAGAACATTTTAAGGATTGAAGATTTAAATCAAAAGTTCTATCCACATGGAAGCGGAAAGAAAAAGGATTCAAACACAAGTATACGCCACATAAAGTGTGTCAAACTAAAATACACAAAAAAAAAATCTTTTTGATTTTTTTATTCAAAAATTTTTGCCAAACAAAAAAAATCAACTCAAAAGAAAAACAAAGAAAATATTTTTATACTTTTCTTAATAAGATATATACAAATCATAATTCTAGCATGCAATTAATAATGGAGCATAGACTAGAAAATGATCAAACATACATACAGCTAGCATAGATTTATCATGAGGTACAAAAACACTAGAGTATGTAAACAAAACTAACACATTTAACCTTTAGATTTAGCATGGGAGGTTTCACATGATAGCAAATGAGAGTCATAAACCCTGTTTTGTAAAGTTACCAAGTCGCATCTCCTAAACCAAACAAGTGAAGAGTGATAATCTCGGGATTTGGTGACCTTGGCTACATTGGTGACCATACTCGTGGATTTCCTAGGATCCTTTTTTAGATCAAAACAAAATTTTCTAAGATGCCCTTTTCGATCACAATGTGAGCAAGTAAAGACTCGGCGAAAAGTAGTACTTAAGGATTGACCTTTAGAAATGTTCCTAGGTGATTCTCTCAAACTAGTAGTGTTTTCTTTATTAGCGGAGGCTGTAGCCATCCTGGTCGGCACAGCGTTCATTTCAGGGGGAAGGAGGAGGATACCTCAAGGAAGAACTACGTCTCTTTGAAAAGGTGCTTCGACCATCGTCGGTGTGGGGTGAATGTAAAGAGATAAAGTCGCTTGCCTATTTTGCTCAAAACAGGCAAAAGAACATGTTGCCACTTCAAGAGAGAGACATCAAGGACAAAGTGATGCATACGAAACCAATAGATCGGAGGTCCAGGGGCTAAGTTATGAATGGGAAGGTGTTAGGCACCCATCTCGTCCTTTCGGTCTCTCATAGGCAAATGTTAATATTTTCCTTTATTCCCGTGAAATGTGTACATGTGTTTATATAATGGAGATTGGAATCGTTCGACACATACCATGGAAAAGATAGGGTGAGGCCATCCATAGGAATATTCCCAAAATAGTAATAATGTAGAAGATAGAATATGAGCGTTCATCGCGATATTGATCGTTATTGAGAAATAATAATATGTGTGGGATGAAAAATGAACAAGCATGTTATATGTATATTTACGAGGGATTTTGAGAAATTTGGAAAAATAAGAGAAATTGGAAAATTCAAAAATTGGACTCGAGTCTCGAATTTTAATCTGAGACACCTACGTAGCCTATAAAGGCATCAAAGTCCACGTAGTTCGAATGTAGAATAGAGGTGGGATTTATCCCATAGATTCGAACAGAATTTTATTAGGTGCGTGCGTGTAGAAAATGTATTTTTGGTTTTGAAAAAAAGTGTGGTGGATAATTTTGTTCGGAATTTACGGGTGTAATACACTATTTTATTTGTTATTGGGTTTTTATGGAAAAAAAAGTATGTGAAATATACTAATAAAAGCGTAGCTGATAATGTGTATGAACTAAATGTGACACCCCGCCTAATTAAATATCGGGCGATCAATCCTTTATTAAATTAAAATCAAGGTGAATAGTTGGTTCATTCTTAGCATCACTGTCGCAAAATAAAATTTCTCAAGTTAAACACCCTAAATAATTAAGCTAAGTGTCAAAACAATTTAAAAATTTATTTCCATTTTTATTAAATTCCTATTTGAAAACCTTTTAAATAACCAACAGTTTAAGAATCACATAAGTGCTACGGATAATAATCAACACAAAAGAATTAATCCATCTAGATTAACCAAACCAAATTTAAACTACGAATGAAATCATCCTGACAAGAGTTAATACTCAAAGGGTACCGAATACTGAAAATAAATGAACATACATCTCTGACAAATCTATACTGAATGGAAAATGGGTGACACATGCCCTAACTATGAAGGAATATAACAAGAATCGAATCAATGAAGAGGTCGTCTACAACAAAGACCTGCAACTCCCACATAAGCTACAGCGCATCCAATCCAAAGAACCTATGCATGACGCCCGTGTGGATGGGCACCTGTAATATATACATATATATATATATATATATATATATATATATATATATACAAGAGAGAAGAGATAACAGAAGACAGGTCAGAGCCCGATTGTAAAACAGTTTTAAAAATAGTTTAGCAAGTATTTAAAATGCTTACCTGCTAATGCAACAACCATGCTAGTATGCGACACTCTCTTGAGAATTCTCACCTCTCATCTAGCGTGCATGTCTATTGTACTACTAAACCTCAAAAGTTTATCTCACTTATTCTCCATAAAGTTTTATCTCAAGAATTAACAGGGTGATAATATTTAGTTTGAGAAATTTAATCTCTTCAAGCTTTCTTACACTATTTAGAAAATCGGTACCGTTATGAAGTTCCCGAACCCATTAAGAAAGTTGCAACATTTATTCATCACATAACTACTTATACGCACAGTAGAAAGTTCTCATATAGATATACATATATATATTAGTTACACGTATAATATATATACTAACGGCACCCCACATAAAATCTATGGTACAAGGTTTCCATGTATAAGTAGATATATATATACCAATCACTCATATAAAATATATATATATATATATATATATATATATATATATATATATATATATATATATATATATATATATATACTATCTGCACCCCACATAAAATCTATGGTGTTGGCATACTCTGCTATCAAGTTCCTGTATCACACATATTTAGGGAACTGCTAGTTCGGAATCACTCTCGAACTGCATTAACATAAAACACATACAAATGGAGGCGAAGCATAGTTCCAAGTCAATAAGAGGTCAGCACATACCCTCACGTCTCTTAGAACCGTCTGACTATCAATCAGATAGCTTATACCAAGGAATCCTATGTTCTAGGGTACGAGTCAATATCCCTCATAAAGGTCCCATCGAGATAAGATCGTCCCGGCGCGAAAACCCCCGTGATAGCAAGTAGCCCGAGTATGATTTTTATACAGATATATAATATATGCACAATCACACCGTCATATATATATACACATCCACATTTCTAAATTAGGTGCGCTCACGACCCATAATTATAATTATCCGTTATTACACATTTTACTCGATTATTTCGTATCACGGACTCATTATTTGTATTCTCATTTATTATTCGCTTCATACTCACTTCTCCTCTCTCGAAGTATTCTAAGTATAATTTCAGTAGGCATTCACTCACTTACGTTCCGGTCTAACTCCCTTACGAGTCCCGATCTTTTTATTAAATATACGCATCGTTTCTTATACACATGAATCATTACTCATTAACCCAAAATCTCATCCTACACTAAAATGTTACTCAACGGGGTCTACCGAGGCCCTACTGGTCATCTCTATATCCCATTATACTCCAACAACAACAATCAAGGGTTCCCATACATCTTAATCGGATTAAACTAACGAATGAGAAATATGCAGTTTTCCAGGAGGGGTCGATCGATCGAATAAAAGGGGTCGATCGATCGATCAAGCAGTTCTTGCCCAAAAACTGCAAATTAAACCTACGGGTTTCATCTTCCAATTTCTCCAAAAATGACATTAACGACTCTAGAATTCTCAAATAATAGTACTCCAAGTTCTATATACATATATACAAGATTTCCTACGTGAAACATGTATAAATTCATCAACCATATCGGATTAATGGGGTAAAATTGACATAATCTTTAAGAACCGTAATTTTGAAAGAAATATACATTCCTCTAATTATTTCCCGGATTTCTTATTTCTAAACTCATAATAATTCGCTGGTAATCCTCTACATATGATGGGTATATCCAGAATATATGGAATCTCTCTAAACATGCGATTTAAAGTCTCTAAATTAACAATTTCTTTCATAAAACATGATCTTGGTAATCCTAAACTAACATGGGTGAGGCATTAACCAAAAATAAAGCAAGATAGATACTTGCCTGGGAATTTAGTTTCTGATTTCGTGGATGAAATGGTATGGTTGCGTTCCTCTTCGCGCGATCTACGTTTTGGTGGTAGCGGCAGTGCAACGGGTGAGTCCTTGGCCTTGAGTTGCTTGGAAAGCTCTCCAACTCCTTCTCTAATGGTCGTTCTTTGATTTTGTGTTTGCTAACCCTAGAAGACAACTCCTAAAGGTTGATATATCCTTAGGAAATTCGTGGGTTTAATTCCCCAAAAATATAAAATGTCTAAAATACCCTCCCGGGATGTCGATTAGGCCTAAAAATGCCCCGAGACCCAAGCTAAACTCCCGGGTACACTTTTTTTACTATCTCGACCCTTCCGGACACTCTGGCGCACGTAAAATGACTATACGAGCAAATTATAATTTATTCACTTTATATAATAATAATAATTTAGTCCTGACATGACACAGGCGCGTCCCGACTTAAATTTCCATAATTGCCATTTTATTCACTCGTGACAATTTTTAACAAAAATCAATTCTACATATTACTTTACTCAATAAGTAATATCTGACGAATCAATAAACTTTCAATAATTACTAACTCTCGTCACGCTAGTAAATATTTAAAAAAACTTTCAGGATTAAAATTAAATTAATTTATCTCAATTAAATTTAATAAATCCCTAAATTTAAAAGCCATAAAAATACGGGGTATTACACTAAAGTGAAGCTAGATTATGAATCTAATGTAACTTATGCGAAAGCATGAGATTTAAAAGAGGGGGAGAAGGAATTGGACCTTCTTTGGAGCTTGAGCTTGGATATTGGATGAACTCCTTTGAATGTTGATAAATTTTGATGAGAGAGAAGGATATTTTCCAAATTGGGTGTGAAAATGATGGGTATTTAGGCTTGAATGGAACTTCTCATATGGAACTTCGATGACTTCGAGAGAATGTTGCTGAGATCACTGATGCTGATGGGATTTCCTATCTTGCTGAGAATGAGATCATGGCCCTCATTTATAGGGGGAAAAAGGGGTTTCGATCGACCTACCCCAGGGGGTGCCTATCGGCAGGTCACCCTTGACACTGTGCTAATAGGCAGGATTCAAGACTTGCCAATTGGCAATCTCGTGCGGACTTTTCTAGAAAAATGACTGTAGCGCACAAACCATAGATCTGAATTGTGCACGGGGCATCCCATTTGAAAGGTATTTTGGAGTCCTTTAATATTACTTTGGACCGCTCCCGGGTCCGCGAGTTGGCATTGGGTCAAATGTGGCTCGGAAGCGCACCTTGGTCTTTTGGATACGAGATCACCGGATGCAAAAGGATCGTTCGTCCGTATCATAAGTCAAAATCGCGCACGGAGTGGACCATTGGAAAGGTTAGGATATGTAATTCGACATTCCAACGAGTTTCTCTTGGTTCGAAAAGTTGACCTTGGTCAAACGGGGCCCGAAAGCGTCCAGTGACCTCTCGGAGTAAAACGGATCGTGCGTCCGTACCATAGGTCAGAATTGCGCACGAGGCGGATCATTAGAAAGGGAATTCAGTGTCCTTTAGAGATTCATTAATTCTCATTCTATCTGAAGAGTTAACTTTGGTCAAACGGAGTCCGGGAGCGCCCGGTGGCCTCCGGATCGATTTTCGGGGGAAAACTGATCGTTCGTCTGAACGATTATGATATTTCGTGCATGGGGTGGACCATTAGAAAAAGGTTTCAGTGCCCTTTAAAGATTCAAAGAGCTTTCTCTTTGACGGTGGAGTTGATTGGGGTCAATTCGGGGCCCGGGAGCGCCCGATGGCCTCTGAATCAGTTTTCGGTAGTGAAATGGTCCATTTGTCCGAATCATTATGCCAATTCACGCATCGAGTGGACCATTGGAAAGGGTATTCGAATACCTTTAAAGATTCTAAGAGCTTTCACTCTGACAAAAGAGTTAATCGTAGTCAAATGGGGCCCGAGGGCGTCTGATGGTCTCTAGATCGGTACTCAGAGTGGAGCTAGGTTTGCAATGGAAAGGGGAAATGCTAGGAGTCTAAGGAGAGACTTAGCGGGTCCTATAATGTGGTGTATACAGAGCCCCTCGATGGGTGAGTTTGGAATAAGTTATGGTCGTCGAATAGACACCACACGATGGAGGGAGGTTAATTCTATGGACCTAAAGGATGTGGATGATCGATTCAAAGGGTCGGGGTCAATTTTGACCTGAAAGAGGTGAAGACCGATAAACGAGGTCAATTTTGACCTAACTAAGGTGACAATCCAAGACCGAGATCAATTCTGACCTAAGAGGGGTGACGACCGAGGACTGAAGTCAATTCTTACCTAACTAAGGTGACGATCTAAGAACGAGGTCAATTCTGACCTAAAAGAAGGGACGACCGAGGACTGAGGTCAATTCTGACATAACTAAGGTGATGATTCAATATTAAGGTCAATTCTGACCTAAAAGAGGTGATGATCGAGAATCGAGGTCAATTCTGACCTACTAAGGTGACGATCCAAGACCGAGATCAATTCTTACCTAAAAGAGGTGAGGACCGAGGTCAATTTTAACCTAACTAAGGTGAGGATCTAATATCGAGATCAATTTTAACCTAAGAGAGGTGACGACCGACGACCGAGGTCAATTCTGACCTAACTAAGGTGGCAATCTAAGATTGAGATCAATTCTGACCTAAGAGAGGTGACGATCGATGACCGAGGTTAATTCTGACCTAACTAAGGTGACGATATTGAGGTCAATTCTGACCTAAAATACGTGATGACTAAGGACCGAGGTCAATTCTGACATAAGAGAGGCGACGAATGAGCACCGAGGTCCATTCTGAGCTAACTATGGTGATAATCCAAGATCGAGGTCAATTCTGACCTAAGAGAGGTAACGATCGAGGACAGAGGTCAATTCTGACCTAACTAAGGTACGATCCATGACCGAGATCAATTTTGACCTAAGAGGCCTAAAAAAGGTGATGGTCGAGGACCGGGATCTATTTTGACCTAACTAAGGTGACGATCCAAGACTGAGGTCAATTTTAACCTAAAAGAGGTAACGATTAATGACCGATGTTAATTCTAACCTAACTAAGGTGATGATCCAAGATCGAGTTCAATTCTGACCTAAGAGAGGTGACGACCGAGGACCGAGGTCAATTCTGACCTAACTAAGGTAACGATCCAAGACCGAGGTCAATTCTGACCTAAGAGTGGTGACGATTAAGAACCGAGGTCAATTCTGACCTAACTAAGGTGATTACCCAAGACCGAGGTTAATTCTGACCTAAAAGACTTGACGATCGAGGACCAAGGTCAATTTTGACCTAACTAAGGTGACGATCCAAGACCGAGGTCAATTATGACCTAAGAGAGGTAACGATCGAGGACCGAGGTCAATTCTGACCTAACTAAGGTGACAATATGAGACTGAGGTCAATTCTGACCTAAGAGAGGTGACGACCGGGGATCGAGATCAATTATGACCTAACTAAGGTGACAATCTAAGACTGAGGTCAATTCTGACCTAACAAAAGTGATGACCGAGAATCGAGGTCAATTCTGACCTAACTAACGTGACAATTCAAGACTGAAGTCAATTCAGGCCTAAAAGAGGTGACGATCAAGGATCGAGGTCAATTTTGACCTAACTAAGATGATGATCCAAAATTGAGGTCAATTCTGACCTAAGAGAGGTGACGATCGAGGATCGAGGTCAATTCTAACCTAACTAAGGTCACGATCTAAGACCGAGGTTAATTCTGACCTAAGAGATGTGATGACCGAGAACTATGGCCAATTCTGACCTAACTAAGGTGACGATCCAAGACTGCAATCAATTCTGACCTAAGAGAGGTGACGACCGAGGACAGAGGTCAATTTTGGCCTAACTAAGGTGACGATCCAAGATCCAGGTCAATTCTAACCTAAGAGAGGTGACGACGGAGGGCCGAGTTTAATTCTTACCTAACTAAGGTTACAATACAAGATCGATGTCAATTCTGATCTAAAAGAGGTGACGACAGAGGATCGAGGTCAATTCTGACCTAACTAAGGTGACAATCCAAGATCGAGGTCAATTCTGACTTAAGAGAGGT
Source organism: Sambucus nigra (assembly GCA_949130495.1). Classification (NCBI taxonomy): domain Eukaryota; kingdom Viridiplantae; phylum Streptophyta; class Magnoliopsida; order Dipsacales; family Adoxaceae; genus Sambucus; species Sambucus nigra. Next base: position 402,950,379 of record OX422209.1, on the reverse strand, counting down.
GACGATCGAGGACCGAGGTCAATTCTGACCTAACTAAGGTGATGATATAAGACCGAGGTCAATTCTGACCCAAAAGAGGTGACAATTGAGGATCGAGGTCAATTCTGACCTAACTAAGGTGTACCTCTCCTTCACGAAATTTAGGAACTCCACTGGGGATGAGGATTGGATTTTAGGTTTCGCTAGGGAATAGTGAATGATCCGAGGATTTTGGTAGCTGGGGAAAATTTGGAGTGTCTTTTAGAGATGTTATTGGGGAGAATGATTCTTTGGAATTTCGCTGGGGGTGTAAAAAAAAATTTCCTTGGTGAACAAGGTGCTAGAATGGATTTGGGAATTTTAGGAATTTTTTGGCAATTATTCGGGATTTTCTGGTATTTTTTGGAATTTTGTACGAAATTTTAAAGGGTGTGCTGACCGACATGGATGGAGGTGTGCCAATCGGCATTGGCAAGGACTTTTGGGGTGCCTCGAGCAGGTGAAAGGCTCGGTGCTGATCGATGGGTGGAGGGGCTGCCGATTGGCATGACCCTTAGACTCTTATAATAAAAGGGGCGGGTTCTCCTCGGTTTGCACAGCTTTCTGACTTCTTTTCTTCTACTATAGACCTCTACAAATCGTCCTAACATTCGAAATGTCTGACTTCTCAAGCAGTGCGACCCATATGGAATGGCTTGATGCCGACGACTGGGCAGGGTTAGAGTGGAAGGCTAGGGTGCCCCTTGCATTGGGTAGCGAGAACTCTTTTGACTTGTTTGAGTCGGTGGCGGATGATCAGTCTCTTTTGTGCTAGCCTTCGCATCATTCCTCTTCAAGGGTGGTGAAGCCTGATGACTATGTAAGTATTGCATGACTCTAGGTATTCCTTTCTTCTTTTCTTGACGAGATTTCTTTCTTTCTTGAATCTAACAAGGTCTTTCTTCATTTCTTGATAGTCTGACGTCTCCATGTTGACTATTCATGCTCGCGATACAACAGGGCTTAAGTATGTTTTAGAGCACCTTCCTCATGTGTTACGCTGGATGGTGTCCTCTGTTGGTTTTAGGAGGCTGACGTCTGCTTTAGATGAGACGTCCCGCTCCACTACGATTCTATGTGCTTTAGCAGAGAGGTGGTGGGACACTACCCACACCTTCCATTTTGGCTTCGGGGAGATAATGGTGACTCTCATTGACGTTCAACAGTTGATGGGGCTGGATTGCAAGGGTGCCCAGATTGAGGTGGACCAGACGCTGCAGGTGACGCCGGAGGCGGTGACGGCGGCTCTGGGTGACGTGGAGAGGGTGGTTTCTGGAGATTCCCTATGCTTGTCTTCTTTGAGGGAGATTTTACTTAGAAGGAGGGTTGATGAGAATGACGGGAAGTAGGTGCGTCAGATAGCCCGTTTGTTTATCTTGCTGGTGTTAGGGGGTTTTCTGGTGGCGACGTCGTCCATTTGTGGTTTCTTACATTTCTAAGGGTGTTTTCGAACATCCGCTTCTATGACTGGGGGAGCCTGACTTTGGCGAACCTTTACTATCCTTTGGATGCATTCAGTCGGCGCTTCCGATCGACTTATACTGGGTCCATGTATCTCCTGGAGGTATTCTTTATTTTGCGCATTTTCCATTCATGCACTTCTTTTTTATTTCTTAAATGATTATCCTTGTCCTTTGCAGACATGGTTCTATGAACTGATTGGGTTGAACACCCAACTGATTTCTTTGAAGGATGACTCTGTGGGGGATCGGACGTTCCGGTGGCGGAGGTCTAATCGACAATCGAAGAAGAATCTTTCTCTGAAGGTAGTGCGTCAGGTCTTGAATGGCCTGACGAGCGAGCGGGTAAGCATTCTTTTGTCTTTGAGACTATTCATTTCTTTGGAAGCAATTTTGTTGATACTGATCCTTCACTTTTGTTGGGGATTTGTAGGTGACCTTTTATCCCTGGGGGACGGTTATTCTACATACGGGGGTGACTGAGGGACATGCGTAAATGCGGCGCCTGCTGGCGCATGAGTTCGGCTACTCATGGTATCTTGAGGGGAGGGGAGTCCGGCAGATTGTGGAGGACAAGGTTGCGGTGCCACCGGTGATGCCCCCTATGTTCATAAGGCACGTGCGGGAGATGTTTAATGACGGCCTAGTGGCTATGATGATGGTGCTGGTTCTTTTGGCAGCTGCGGGTAGGGTTTTGTGAATCTTCTTATAATACGTGTGGATTTTTGCTTTGTGGGAATAATTGGGGGATGAATTTTAGGAGTAGTGGGGCTTGTTATTATCTAGGGTTTTTTTAGTAGGTGTAGTGATGGCCAGGGAAGTCGTTTGACTCCTTACGTCGATGTAATCGTATGAAAAATTCATATAATAAAATAAATAAGTTTTTGATCATCTAGTTGTGCCTCTTGATAACTTTTTTCATTTTGAACTATCTATACTTATCTCTAAGGCGTACATAATCCTTTTATTCATGTGTATGTTAAAAAGAACTATCGTTCTCGGGGATGAGAAAAGAATAACATTTTGTGAAAAAGAAGGGGCCCGAGCTCATGTGAAGCGAATGAGCTGCCTACGTACCTCTGAGGGTTTTGAAAAAAAATTAAATTCATTTTTTTTTAAATGTTCTTTAGAGGATCAGGCCCACGTAGCTCTGGGTAGGGGAAAAGATGATTTTTTTCTAGAATATAATAAAAGGGAGATGAGAAGAGTCGTAGTGCATCGAGATTTTGGACTAAGGATAGAATTTCTTGAGACTGTCGAGATTGACTGTACGCACCATTTCTTCTCCATCGAGGTCGGTGAGCACAACGACGACGCCCGACAGGATCATCTTCATAATGTAGGGGCCGCTCCAATTGGGCTTAAATTTCCCTTTAGGGTCCCAGATGGGCTCTACTATTTCTTTGAGGGCTAAGTCCCCTTCTCGGATATCGCGGTCCTTGACTCTCTTATTGAATGATCGTGTTATATGACGATGGTACCCTTATATGGGATATAAAGCTTTCAATCTCCCCTCGTCCAAGAGAGACGACTTGTCAAGACGGCTTTGGTGCCTATCTTCCTCGTTGACTTTTCTTTCAAGCATGATGCGCAACGAGGTTATTTCAGCTCCACAAGTAGGATTGCTTCCATGTCGTAGACTAGAGAGTAAGGGGTAGCCCCAGTAGAGGTTCGAACTGAAGTGCAGTAGCCCCAAAAGGCGTAAGGGATCCTGCCGGCCCAATCTCAACAACTCTCAGTCATCTTGCTGATGATAACTTTAAGATTTTTATTAGCTGCTTCGACTGCCCCGTTGGTTTGAGGTAGGTATGGAGAGGATTTATGTCTTTAAATCCCATACTCGTCAACCACTTTCGTAACCTCCACCTCGAAATGTAACCCATATTCTGATACCAGCTCGTGTGGGACCCCATATCGACAGATGATGTTTTTCCAGATGAATTTGGCCACTTTCTTGGCATTCAGAACTGCGTATGACTCAGCTTCGACCCATTTACTGAATTAGTCAATAGCGACTAGGATAAACTCATGGTCATTGGATGCCTTCGGTGTAACTTTCCCTTTGATGTCGATGCCACATGTGGAAAACGTCCAGGGAGAAGTCATGTTGTACAATTTTCGCGAAAGCAAATGTTTGGAAAATTATTGGCATTTGAGACATCTTCAAACGTATGCTATGGAGTCCTGAACCATGGTAGTCCAGTAGTATCCCTGTCGAATGATCTTTTTAGCGAGCATATGGACGTTCATGTGGGGTCTGCATTCCCTGTTGTTGATTTTTTGCAGCATTTCTTCAATGCCAGCCCCTACGATGCAGTGTAATGGGTTCCATCGAAGTTTTTCTTAAATAGTGTCTTATCATAGATAGTGTACTGGGCGACTAGACTGTAAAGAGTTGCTTGATCTGTCTTGTCAGCTCCTTGGGGATACCTATTGTATTTGAGGAGGCACCAAATGTCATAGTACCAACAGTTAGCTATTTCGGGTTCTTCCTCCGTTCAGAGCTCCTGGTAGCAGTGGGTTGGTTTGTCTTATTTCTGGACAAGGAAGGGGGCCATGGTTATTCCTTTGGGCATGTCAATCATGAAGGCTAAGGTGGCAAGGGCGTTAGCTAGGTTGTTCTTTGTTCGGGGCAGGTAGTGAAAGGTGATTTCTTGGAATTGGGAAGCTAGTTCTTCAAGGTGGGCATGGAAGGGTAAGAGTTTCTCATCCTTGACTTTCTATAACCTAAGTACTTGACTGATGATGAGGGATGAATCCCCGTACTATCGAGGTATCGAATTCCTTTCTTTAGGGTAACTTTGAGGATTATCGTGCATGCCTCGTATTCAGCCATGTTGTTGGTGTAGGGGAAATCCAATTTGATGGCAATGGGAGTGTGGGATTCATCAGGGATAATTAGGAGGATTCCAATGCCATATCCTTTTTTATTAGCAGCACCGTCAAAGAACATTTGCCATCGAAGATCTTCGTGGGAGGTGCAAAGGATATTCTCGTTTCAAAATTCAGAAGTCCAAACATCGGCTTCTGCCATAGGGTAGTCAGCAAGGTAGTCAGAGATGGCTCTTCCTTTCATGGCTTTATGTGTGACATAGATGATATCAAACTCGTCTAGAAGCATCAACCAACGGTCCTTTCGACTAGATAGGGCGGGCTTCTCTGAAGCACCTTATACTCTTGACTCGCTTGAGTCTATAGTGTATAAGTGATCATCTAGTTTGAAAATAGAAACAAAATTGTGTCCCATCCTAGAAACCAAAGAGCCTCAATCCTTTTTCTTATTTTTATTCCTCTTGATCTAAGTTATATTTACCAACACTCACACACATTAGTATTGCATTCCTACATTGCATATTGCATATAATTGGTTATAAGTGTGTTGTGTATATTAATTTCCCTTAAATTGAATTTTAATGATTTTTTGGGAATTTTAAATAATTTTTAAAACATTTTTTTCTAATTTAAAAATTGAATTAAAAGTTTTGGGGTAAATCTGCAATTTTGAATTGATGATTTTATCTCTGAAAATTCACTATGGTAGAAACCGAAAGCGCTAAAGACTTAAAGGTGGTTGAGTAATTATTTTCAAAACACGCGTTTCAGCATCAATCTCAGCCTTACACATGTCAGCCTGATATCGGTCCGATTTGTGTTTCTTCTGTGAGACGTAAGCCTTGCTCATTTCCTGCCCTTGGATTGTTGTAATCAACGATCTGCATGCGTTCTGGCTTAATCCTCTTGAATCCCTCTTAAACCAATCAAAAGCATTTTAATCCACCGCTTCTCTTATACCGTTGGATCAAAGTCAACAACTAAAGACTAAATTATAGCCCTTGATTTTGAACCCCATTCTCGAATCTTCTCAGCCCCCTATATAAGGAGCCTCACTCTCATCCATTTTGAAGATTTTATCATTTTGTCATTTTTAGAGAGAGAAGAGAGTAGGGAGATAAGAGAGAAAAGAGAGAGAAACCAAAGAGAGAGATAGTTAGAAACCCTAACCCTAAATCGTCTAAAACATCTTTTAAACCCTAACCTCTTCAAAACCAGTTATATACCAAACACAACCTTGAGTGTTTGAGAGTTTGAGAGTTGGTTTGTTAAGCTATTTCGTGTTGTAACCTCTTTGTGTTAAGATTTTGTTTCCAACTTAAGCATTAAGCTAGATCTGCATTTCTGTTTCATATAAATTTTAGATCTAAGCATTTTATGTTACATCATACCCAGATCTGCATTTATAGTTTCTAATCTTCAGAAATCAATTGTTGATTCTTTTCTATAAATGTTTTCATACTCAAAATCAACAATAATATTTTCTGTTTCTAGTTCTTTTGAAGCAAAACCTTCGACCTAGTTGGAATCGCACTTGGGAATTTTTAATCTCAAAAAATATTTTCAAAACCTGAGATTGATTAAGATCTTGATACGTCTTCTGAGAAAGATAGGCGTGGATTATGGGCTAATATTAAAGGTCAAATAAGGTTCAAAGTTTCATAAGAAGAGAGAAACTGAAAATCTTCGCATATAGATCTGATTTGTAATTTGCTAGGATTGTTTGTAAAAATAAGCGTGAGTGTGTGCATGCATGTGTTAGATCACCATCACAAACACTTACACACTGCAACACTGAAAGTGTTGGTAATAATATCTTGATACAAGAGTCGACGTAAAGACTGGAACAAAGTGAAGTTAGCAAACTGGGAGAACAACATCAACAATCAGAATTGCAGAAAATTTATAAGGACACCAGTGGGTACATTCCTAAACTTGTATAGGTCTGATTTGTGTGCATGTGTGTTATATAGTTTGTAACTGCTATATTTGTTTTAGTGGATTTTTCTTTTTACTCCATAGAGGGAGTCGTGGATGTTTCCTCAATGGGTTGAGGTTTTACCACGTTAAAAATATCTTGTCATTAATCTTTCTACATCTCCTCATCCCTTTCTGTTTAGTGTGCTGATTTAAAACTATTTTTGTTTTGTTTTTAAAAACTTGTTAACAAATCTTGAACAGATCTCGTGCATAATTTTAAACACATCTTGTGATTAAACCGATTTGATTTCTAGAAAAGAGTTTCTTCAAAAAATAGTTCGGAGTTACTTAAATAGTTTAATCTTGTATTAAACGGCTTTAGTAACAGTTTTTCAATTGGTATCAGAGCTTTGGAAGTCTTTTTAAAAGATCTTATGTTTCTGAAATTGTTTTCTCAAAATCATAACAATGGACGAGAAAAATGAAAGATTTGGTAACTTGACCAGACCCCCACTCTTTGATGGAAACAACTTTGCGTACTGGAAGATAAGAATGGTTGCTTTCATACAAGGAACCTTGGGAGATGATGTCTAGGATATTGTTGAAAATGGATACTCTTATCCTACTAAACCATCCACTGAAGGAAGTAATAAGAGGGTTAAGAAAGTATTAAGTGAGTTCACACAAGAAGAGAAGCAGACTTCTCGTAATAATAACAAAGGTAAGAATGCTATCTTTATGTCCATAAATGAACATGAGTTCAAAAGGATCTCATCTTGTGCCACTTCTAAGGAAGCTTGGGATACACTGATCACTGCACATGAGGGTGACACTAGAGTTAAGGCTGCTAAAACTCAAATGCTTATTCAGCAGTGTAACTCACTAATTATGTGTGATTCTGAAACTTTCGATGATTTCTACATGAAATCAACTGACATTGTGACCAAACTGCACGCTAATGGGATAACTTATGACATATATGAAATTGTATCTAAAATTCTAAGTTCATGACCACAGAAATTTGATAATAAAAGATATGCTATTGAGGAAATGTGTGATCAAAATCTCACCCCTGAATTACTCAGTAGTAAACTTCGAACTGTGGAAATGGAATTAGAATTTAAGAAATATATGACCCAGTCCCATAGGAAACAGACTAGTTCCAACTTGAGTTTTTCTTCTAAGTTGATGAAACCTGAGTTTACTATTCCCACTGATGATTCTGATGAGGAATGTGATATAGATAGTTTGGATAATCAAATTGCCTTGATGTCAAAACAATTTAAGAAAATTGTCAAATTTAGAAATAAATTGGCAAACAGACAAGGCAAGCAAAATTATCCAAGTCAGTCTAACTACAAACCTCATGAGAAAGGTCAAGACAAACATCACAAGGGCATGAGACCCAACAAAGACTTCGAGAACATTTAGTGTTTTAGATGTGGAAAACTAGGGCACATAGCACAAGACTGTAGAGTAAAACTGAACACTGCTAATAAACATACTAGGGCCAACATTTGCGAAACATTGGATGATTCAAGTGATTCTGAGAATGAAGAACCTGAATCTTCTGATATTTTTTATCCTTGTATGCCTTTATTTATTAAGATAATATATAATGATGATATGCCTATGTATGAGAATGATGATAGTAACTCTACTCCTGCTGTTGTGAATCATGATGCTACTGGTTTAGATGCTTTACTTTTTGAGAATATTGTTACTTCTACCACGGGGTGTGTGAGTCAAAGGGAATACGATAATGACGATGTCAATGGGTGCATGAGTTCAAGAAATGAATCCTTAGGGGTCACTTCACACACTGCACTTAGTGACTTGAAGACCTCCCTGACATTCACACACTTTATGCGAAGACTCTCAAGAAAAGCAGTAGACTAGAAAAGATAGTGAAAGATCTCACTAAGAAATTAGAAGACCTAAGTCTGATGGTTAAACTTAACGCTGAAGAGTATACTACCCAATGTCTAACTCATGAAAATGAAGTTAAAACATTTGTTCAAAAATTGAAGAATTTGATCGAAGAAAACGAAACCCTGGAGAAAAAATATAAAGGGACATTATTAGAATTGGAACAATCTAAAGAAAAGACAGCAACAGTTTTCAAAAAAATTGCTAAATTTAAAAATAACTCAAACTGTTTTGATGGATTTGTTGTTGATTCCAAAACCAATTCTGATGATCGAACTGGAATAGGATTTTACCCCAATTTGAAGACTCAAGCTAAAACTTTTGAACCAATTAAGTTTGTGTCAGGAGGCAAAAAGACCTGTAGAAACTTGTCCAGACTTTTATTCTCTGAAAATGAGTTTGACAAAAACCAATCTAAGTTTTATTTTGGGGAAACAAGTAACTCTAAGTGTGAAAGTCCATCTAAGACTAAATATGTTTGCCCCCCTATTAGGAAGATCGATTCGGTCTTTCAAACTGTACTCCCTAGGAATAAGGTTCAACCTCAAAATCTCATCAAGCCTATGTTTAGAGACTTTCCTAAGGAGATACCATCTTCGAGAAATCTATATTGCTCTTACTGTGATCTATATGGTCATTCCTTTGAAGTATGCTACTCTAGACGTATATTCAACCCTGTCTTTAAGTCTCCTGTCTATCAAAACTTTAACTATTCTAGGAGAAGCCATAACAATTATGTTCTTCCTAGACAACCAGACAAAAACGCTAACTATAGAAGGAGAAAGACTAAACCTAAAAGATCATTTTCAAGAAGGATTCCTAAACACTTTTTTAAACCAAATGCTCTCACTTTCCACAAAATTCAGCCTCATGCACAAAGCATTTTTCAACAAAAATCTAATGCTCGCAAATTTTATCAATTAAGAGCAAATAAGCGCAAAATGAAAACAAGAGCTATTTGGGTTAGAAAAAATGAGCTATTACCACATATGAAGTGTAATATTGTTATTACTGCTTTAAAAGCTGAACACACTCCATCTGGTTGGTATTTAGACTCTGGATGTTCAAAACACACGACTGGGGATGATACCAAACTTTTAAACAAAACCAGCTTTGCTGGAGGAAAATTTATTTTTGGTGATGGTGTATCATCTCAAATCATCGGTAAAGGAATACTCCAAGAAGTAGGATTACCTTTACTTGAAAATGTTCTTTTAGTAAAAGGTCTTAAGGCAAACCTACTCAGTATCTCGCAATTTTGTGACTCAAATCATACTGTCACCTTTTCAAAGAATAATTATAAAATTTTAAATGAAAAAGGTAAGTGCATAATTATAGGACTCAGGACTCCGGACAATTATTATACTGTTCAAAACAGTTCTGAGGTCTGTAACATTGCCATAATGGATGACAATGAGATATGGCATAATCATATGGGTCACATAAATTACGAAAACCTTAGTAGACCGTCTTCTCAAGAAATTGTTAGAGGTATTCCTAAGATCAAACCTATTTCTAATATTGTCTGTAGTTCTTGTCAGGAAGGTAAAATTGTTAAATCCCCTCATAAGAAAGTCACAGATATCCTAACCTCAAAACCTTTGGAGCTCATCTATATGGACCTAATGGGTCCTTCTCGAACTGTTAGTCTTTGTGGACACGGTTACATTCTAGTTATGGTTGATGACTTCACCAGATTTACTTGGGTAGCTTTCTTAAAACAAAAGTCTGACACATTCCAAACCTTTTTGAAAATTTTACTTAGAATTGAAAATGAAAACGACTCTCAGGTAAATAGGATTCGTAGTTATAGAGGTGAAGAGTTCTTAGATACAAGTGTTGTAAAGTATTGTGACTATAATGGTTACAAACATGAATTTAGTGATCCTAAGACTCCTCAATAGAACGGTATAGCTGAGAGAAAGAATCGTACCCTTCAAGATATGGCACGTGTTATGATTCATGCTAAGACTTTACCTAAGTATTTTTGGGTAGAAGCCATTCGTACTGCGTGTCACATTATTAATAGGGTCTATTTTAGAAAGAATTTTAAACAAACTCCTTACAAACTTTGGTATGGGAAGAAACCCAATCTTAAGTACCTTAGAACCTTTGGTTGTACGTGTTATGTCTTCAAAGACAGAGAACACTTATCCAAATTTGAGACTCGAGGAGATAAAGCCATCTTTCTAGGATATTCTCCTAACAGTAGAGCTTACCGTGTTTATAACCTTCGTACTAAGACCATAATGGAATCCATAAACGTAATTATAAGTGACACTACTGTAGAAAGTAAGACTGGAGAACCAACTATTGTGGTAAAGTCTGAAAATATTTTAGAAAATGACTCACCAGAAATAAATTATTCTTTACCAATTGAGACACCTGAAGTACCTAATTGGTTGCTAAAGACCATCTCATAGACAACGTTGTTGGTAATCCCAGTGAACATGTGCGTACAAGATCTAAATTAAGAAACTATGCTCATTATGCATGTTTTGTTTCCCTTGTGGAACCAAAAAATGTTAATGATGCATTGAATGATCCTCATTGGATTTCTACAATGCAGGATGAACTTCTTTAATTTGTCATTCATGATGTTTGGTATCTTGTACCTAGGCCTAATCACAAAAAGGTTATTGGCACATGTTGGATATTTAAAAATAAATCTGATGAAAGTGGGATAGTGATTAGAAACAAGGCTAGATTAGTTGCTCAAGGATACTCTCAAATAGAGGGAATAGATTTTAACGAGACTTTTGCTCTCGTTACTCGATCAGAATCTGTTCGTATTCTCTTTGCCATAGCTTGCTACTTACATTTTACGCTTTACCAAATGGATGTCAAATCTGCCTTCCTTAATGGAATATTGACTGAGGAGTCCTATGTAGAACAACCAAAAGGGTTCATTGACCCTAAATATCCAAATTATGTCTTTCGTATTAAGAAGGCTTTGTATGGCCTAAAACAAGCGCCAAGAGCCTGGTATGAGCGCCTTTCCAACTTTCTCTTAGACAAAGGTTTTAAGAGAGATGGAAATGATCAAACCCTTTTTGTCAAACATTTTGACAAACATATCATTATAGCTCAAGTTTATGTAGACGATATCATCTTTGGATCAACTTCCATTTCAGAAGTTAAATGCTTTTCTGAAATTATGCATAAAGAATTTCAAATCTCTCTCATGGGGGAGTTGCAATTTTTCTTAGGTCTTCAAGTCAAACAAAATTCAGAAGGATTATTTGTCTCGCAATCAAAATACGCATTAGAGATTATTAAAAAATTTGGTCTTGAAAGTGCAAAAGATGCTAAAACTCCCATGAGTACTACTGTCAAACTATCTAAGGATGAAACAGGGAAATCCGTAGATACCACCCTTTATCGTAGTATGGTTGGAACCTTACTATATCTTACTGACTCGCGTCCTGATATTATGTACGTTGTTTGTGTTTGTGCTCATTACCAGAACAATCCTAATGAGAGTCATTTAACTTGTGTTAAAAGAATTATCAAGTACATAAAGGCACTCTAAATTTAGGACTTTGGTACACCAATGATACTCCTAGCACTATAATAGGATACACCGATGTTTATTGGGCAGGGTGGGTGTACTAACGATAGTAATAGCACATCAAACACATGTTATTATATTGGTAATAATTTGGTAGGTTGGAGTAGTAAGAAACAAAACTGCACTTCTTTATCCACTGCTGAATCTGAATACATAGCCGCTGGCAGTTGCTGTGCTCAATTACTTTGGCTTAAGCAAATGCTAAGTGATTATGGTATTAAAGAAGAACAATTACATCTCTATTGTGATAATCAAAGCGCGATCAACATATCTAAAAATCATGTTCAACACTCGCGAACAAAACACATAAAAATAAGACATCACTTTATTCGCGAATTAGTTGAAACTAAGGAATTAAAAATCAATTATCTTCCTACTGATTTGCAACTCGCAAATATGTTTACCAAACCGTTGGATTATAATAGGTTTATTACCTTGCGTAAATCAATTGGAATGGTGTGTGCTGAATAATTTCTTAGATTTACATAATTTTTCCCTTTGTCCATTTGAGACAAAATGGGGGAGAAATTCGAGTCTTATAAGAATTCATTTATTTAGTACATATTCTAAAGAACTTGTTCTTAGTGATTTTTTGCAGGATTCTGAACAAGTTATTCTCTGTTTTGTTCAAAGTTGTAATAGGGTATTGAATTGTATTTAGTTGAGTTATGTAATTTTCGGTTCTAGAAAATGGGTAGATAAAATTTTTGTATAGGAATAGGTTTTTCCTTGTCTTTCTATTTCCCTACGATTCCAAGTTGACTCAAAGGAGATTTTGTCTCATATTTCAAAAGGGGGAGATTGAAGCACCTTATACTCTTGACTCACTTGAGTCTATAGTGTATAAGTGCTCATCTAGTTTGGAAATAGAAACAAAACTATGTCCCATCCTAGAAACCAAAGAGCCTTAATCCTTTTCTTATTTTTATTCCTCTTGATCTAAGTTATATTTCCCAACACTCACACACATTAGTATTTCATTACTACATTGCATATTGCATATAATTGGTTATAAGTGTGTTGTGTATATTAATTTACCTTAAATTTAATTTTAATGATTTTTTGGGAATTTTAAATAATTTTTAAAACCATTTTTTCCTAATTTAAAAATGGAATTAAAAGTTTTGGGGTAAATCTGTAATTTTGAATTGATTATTTTATCTCTGGAAATTCACTAGGGTAGAAATCGAAAGCGCTAAAAACTTGAAGGTGGTTGAGTAATTATTTTCAAAACACTCGTTTCAGCATCAATCTCAGTCTTACACCTGTTAGCCTCATATCGGTCCGATTTGTGTTTTTTCTGTGAGACATAAGCCTTTCTCATTTCCTGCCCTTGGATTGTTGTAATCAACGATCTGCATGTGTTCTTGCTTAATCCCTGTGAATCCCTCTTAAACCAATCAAAAGCATTTTAATCAACTGCTTCTCTTATACCGTTGGATCAAAGTCAACAACTAAAGACTAAATCGTAACCCTTGATTTTGAACGCCATTCTCGAATCTTCTCAGCCCCCTATATAAGGAGCCTTACTCTCAGCCATTTAGAATCTTTTGTCATTTCGTCATTTTTAGAGAGAGAAGAAAGTAGAGAGATAAGAAAGAGAGAGAGAGTTAGAAACCCTAACCCTAAATCGTCTAAAACATCTTTCAAACCCTAACCTCTTCAAAACCAGTTATATATCAAACACAACCTTGAGTGTTTGATAGTTTGAGAGTTGGTTTGTTAAGTTGTTTCATGCTGTAACCTCTTTGTGTTAAGATCTTATTTCCAACTTAAGCATTAAGCTAGATCTCCATTTCTGTTTCATAGAAATTTTAGATCTGAGCATTTTATGTTACATCACACCCAGATATGCATTTATAGTTTCTCGTCTTCAGAAATCTATTGTTGATTCTTTTCTGTAAATATTTTCATACTCAAAATCAACAATAATATTTTATGTTTCTAGTTCTTTTGAAGAGAAACCTTCGACCTAGTTGGAATCGCACTTGGTGATTTTCAATCTCAAAAATATTTTCAAAACCTGAGATTGATTAAGATCTTGATACGTCTTCTGAGCAAGATAGCCGTGGATTCTGGGTTAATATTAAAGGTCAAATAAGGTTCAAAGTTTCATAAGAAGAGAGAAACTAAAAATCTCCGCATATAGATATGATTTATAATTTGCTAGGACTATTTGTAAAAATAAGCGTGAGTGTGTGCATGCATGTGTTAGATCACCGTCATAAACACTTACACACTACAACACTAAAAGTGTTAGCAATAAGATCTTGATACAAGATTCGACGTAAATACTAGAACGAAGTGAAGTTAGCAAACTGGGAGAACAATATCAACAATCAGAACTGTAGAAAAGTTATAAGGACACCAGTTGGTACATTCCTAAACTTGTATAGGTCTGATTTATGTGCATGTGTGTTATATAGTTTTTAACTGCTATATTTGTTTTAGTGGATTTTTCTTTTTACTCCGTAGAGGGAGTCATGGATGTTTCCTCAATTGGTTGAGGTTTTACCACGTTAAAAATATCTTGTCATTAATCTTTCTGCATCTCCTTATCCCTTTCTGTTTAGTGTGCTGATTTAAAACTATTTTAGTTTTGTTTTTCAAAACTTGTTAACAAATCTTGAACAGATCTCGTGCATAATTTTAAACACATCTTGTGATTAAACTGATTTGATTTCTAGAAAAGAGTTTCTTCAAAAAACAGTTTGGAGTTACTTATATAGTTTAATCTTGTATTAAACGGCTTTAGTAGGAGTTTTTCATTCTTGGGTAGATACTTGATGGGATCTATTCGGGATACGAGTGTGATGGGGAAGGCAGGCATGTAGTGCCATAACTTTTGGGTAACCCAGACAAGAGCGACACATGATTTTTCAAAGGCGGTGTAGTTAACCTTGTAACCGATATATTTTTGACTGGCATAGTAAATGGATTTCTCTTTGTGGGTTTCTTTAAGGTATTGGGCTAGCAAAGCTCCTGGTGCATTATCGGTCACGGTTAGGTATATAAGTAAGGGAAGACCAGGCTGCGGTGGCATGAGTACTTGAGGTCAGGTTAGGTATTGCTTAATTCGATCGAAGGCTTCTTGGCGAGCCTCATTCTAGACCTTGGTTAAATCTTTTTGGAGGAGTTTGAAGATAGGCTCACAGATGAAAGTCAATTGGCTGATGAATCGACTGATGTACTATAATTTCCCAAGGAATCCTCGACTTCTTTTTTCGTTCGGGGAGGCGACATCTCAAGTATGGCTTTCAGTTTAACAGGATCTTCTTCTATCCCTTTCTCACTGACCATGAATCCCATGAGTTTCCCTTTGGTAACGCCGAATACACATTTCTGTGGGTTAAGCCGCATTTGATACTGTCCTGATCGTTTAAAGAATTTCTAAAGAGCGGGGACATGACCTTCTCAAATCTTAGACTTGATAATCATGTCATCTACATAGACCTCGACTTCCTTGTGTATCAGATCGTGCAGAATGGTTGTGACATCCCTTTGGTAGGTATCCCCTGCATTTTTTTAGACCAAATGGCATGACAGTGTAGCAAAAGGTTATCCAAGAGGTGATGAATGCGATTTTCACTTGATGATCAGGGTGCATCTTGATCTGGTATTATCCGATAAACCCATCAATGAATGACTTGAGAGTGTGACTGGTTGTGTCGTCCACAATCATATCGATGTTGGGTAGCGGGTAATCATCCTTCAGAGAGTCCTTGTTCAAGTCTCGATAGTCGACACACATGCGGACCTTCCCTCCTGATTTTAATACGGGTACAATATTGGATAGCCATGTAGGGTATTAAATTACTCGAATGAAACCCATATTCAATTGCTTGACTACTTCTTCTTTAACCTTGAGTGACCATTCAGTGAGGAGCTTTCGCAGCTTCTATTTGACTGGTTTTCATTCCGAGAGAGTTGGAATCTCATGCTGTGCTATCTCAGGGTTAATGTCGGGTATATCATCATAGGACCATGGGTAGACATCCACGAATTCCTTCAGTAGTTCTTCAATTTGCGTGCGCTCATGCTCATTAAGGGTGGCCCCTATCCTAATCTCGTGTATTTGGCTACTAAAATCGAGATTAATAACAACAATTTCATCTTCATTAACTTGAACGCGATTATGGTGTTTATTATTAACCTTATTTAGATCAATTAAGAATTGTTCATTTACAAAGTCATCATCATCAAGAGTTTGATTATAATCAATACAATTAATGTA
Organism: Sambucus nigra; assembly: GCA_949130495.1. Classification (NCBI taxonomy): domain Eukaryota; kingdom Viridiplantae; phylum Streptophyta; class Magnoliopsida; order Dipsacales; family Adoxaceae; genus Sambucus; species Sambucus nigra. The sequence continues at coordinate 402,934,415 of OX422209.1, read as the reverse complement.
AGGCACAACAAGATACTCAAAATCTTCGTTTATTTCATTGATAGGAAAAATAACATTGAGAACCTCATCAAAGGAGGTCCCAATTATATCAGAGTGAGAGGAAACAACTATAGGGTAAAGAGGATAAACATCAGGGTTAGGTTGAATATCATAAGGTGGAACAGGTGCAACATGCCATTTGAGAAGAGGTATATTAACATCTTTGATGAGGTAGGACGGATTGGATAATGTAGTCTCTGAGTGGATTATATAAAGTGCCAGCCCTAGTATTTATAAGTTGAAAGAGTCCTCGGAGTTCCTGTCCTCAGAATCCCTGATATCAGCTATGGTCTCCTCAGTGAGTGGTTGCACACAGTGCTGGGAACTTTTGGCTCCCGGGTAGCTATCTTGAAAAAATATCTCCATTCATGGTTTCATCTTCTTGTCTACATGGTCATACTAAGGTTCAGGGAAGCCGCAGAAAGGGAAATATTCGCCCTCTTTAATGAATCTTCCATCTAGGGAATCTCCCGAGATAGTTCTGGTGCATTCTGGCTTCCTCTTCAGTCGAGGCTGATGGATCAATCTGAGTTCTTCTTCTAATGGTTAAGAGCCCAAACTTCAGGGAGGAAAGGCCTCCTTTAACAAAATAGGTTCACTTATCCCTTATTATCTTTGCCCTAGCCCCAGTACGGGCATGAAGTGCATGTTCTTGAATATTTGGATTACATTGATGTTTCCATGAGGATCATATTCTAGACAAAACCTGTCCTTGAAATTATCCCCTGCTGGGAGTAGGAGTGGTTCGACCTGAAAGCTTGATAGCATCATATCGTTCACCCCATATTGTATCTCAAGTACTAGATTACTGGTGCTAGCATTCTCGGTGTCATCACTATCTCCCAAGATGATGATAACTTATCCATTAGCAAATAACTTCAATTTCTGATGAAGGCAAGAAGACACCCCTTTGATACCGTAGAGCCACGGTCGTCTGAGCAGCAGATTGAAATAGGCTGGGATGTCGATGACTTGGAATTCAACAATAGGATTTATAGGGTCAACCCATATTGCAAGCTTGATAGATTCCATTACTTCGTGGCGGTGTTGTCATAGGCACACGACAACATAGGTTGGAGTAAGGTCGCTCACTTTCAATCCCAAGCAATTGAGGGTTCTTAGTGGGCACACATTCAGAGTTAATCCGTTGTCGAAGAGTGAGAGGGGGATAGTTTTCCCCATAACTTCAACATAGATATTGAGAGCATGATTATGGTTGCGACCAGTCTTAGGGATTTTCTCTTCGGAGAAGGAGAGCATTCGAGTAGATGTCAGGGATCCAATTAGGTTCACTGCTTCTTCTGGTGTGGTAGAGGGAGGAATTGTGGGTCCTATGAGTAGCTTGATTACGGAATTTTGATGTAGTTGGGAAGACATAAAAAGTCCCCATAGAGTGATGTTAGCTTGAGTTTCTTCAGTTAATCAAGGACCTTACTTTCTTCAAGAGTCAATCCTGGCATAGGGAGATTCTCAACACGTTTCCCCTTATCGCTTGCTCATGGTTGTAATTTTAGATTCTGGTAATGTCTCCCTAACCTGATCATGTGGTTCACGAAAGAGGGGAAAAATAAAAAACATATTTATTCATCGATATCGGGTTGCTCAGCTACCTATTTGATCTCTCATAACAACTCCTCGAATCATATTGTTCCGCATAAGTTGGCCATCAGACTAGTCCTTCCTGAATCTGGCTCTTCATCTGAATTTTTAAAATCGCCCCCCCCCCCCCCCCCCCATCTGGTGGCAACAATATTATCTTTCCATGCAAAGTCAGTGCACTCTACAACTTGTATGGCCTCTTCGTATAACTCTTCCCATTCGACAAGGAAATGCAAGACTGGGGGACCAGGTGCCCTTATAATTTCAAAGCGTCGAGCAGCTCGGATATACTACAAATATCACCAGTCTTTCGAAATAAATCCGCCATAATTTGTACTAAGTCATATAGACTGACTTCGTCGGCTGGCACTACCCAGTTGTCGGACTCTCGATCCCATTTGCAAGCTTCTAAGAATAACTCACTGAATCTCTGACAATCGATGGTCATCTGGGAGGGCAATTTCATCCCGAACTCTAGGAGTTGGTTTAGCACTTCTGATAATTCCATATCTTTACCTTTAGAACGGGTACGGACAGCGATGCAGGATTTAGTGAGGAGTGATAAGGTTTGATCGGCAAGGTTTGTAGGGTGTAAGAGGAAATATAGACATGTTTTTAGAGGTTTAGGAGAGTATATGGGTATGACTGGTGATGTACTTGGCATGATTTGGGTAGATGGGTTGAATCCTGAGTCTTTTTATAGGAAGATGGATTTTGCATGATTTGGGTGTGGGTTATGGGTAGTGTTTGGTTTAAGATTAGCTGGTGGGGAGATGATACCCCGGTTAATCAGGCTTTGGATTGTGTTTCGAAGATGGAAATATTGGCCTGTGGTATGGCCAACAGTTTGGTGATAGTCACAATGGGCATCAGGTTTGAAATTCTTCGGAAGTGGATATGGTAATGGATGAGGGTCCAAGGGTTTGATTAGGTTACGGTTTAAAAGAGACTGGTAGACTTTGAAAAGAGGATCATGAAGCTCGGTATATTCCTTTCGAATTGGGTTTGGGTGACTTTCTGATGCCCACAAAGCGGCAGGCTGAGAGATATTGTTGATAGTAGAAACTGCGGTACTAACAGGCTTTTCAAACTTTCTAGGAGAAAACTGTCCAGAGATTTTCTTCGGTTCAACTTTTGTCTTGGCAAGACCTTTTTTTATTTCTACTCCTACTTCTCATAGGGATCAAGAGTGAAGGTAATACTGTCCTCCCATGGTTGCTCGGACATGGGGTAGGAAGTTCTTCTTCATAATGCTAACGTGTTCTCCTTTGGAGGACTGATTGGTCATAGTAGCTGCTTTTTCTCTCCATCTTGCTATGAAGTTGTTGACTGATTCCCCAATGTTCTGTTTAAGTAACTCTAAGTCACGACCGGTAACCTCTAGCTCCTCGTTGTACTTGTACTGTGATATGAACTCACGGGCAACGTATTCCCTACTGCGGATTCTGGATTCCTTAGGAAATAGGAACCAACTTAGGGTGCTATATTTCAGAGTATGCTGGAACATCTAAGCCATTATTTCTTCGAAAGCCCCTAGGAGAGTCATGGCTCGGTGATAGCTACGGAGATGAACGATCGGGGGTCCACTGTCTCCAAACTTCTCGATATTGGGCATCTTGAATTTTTTTGGTAACTTGGCTTTGGGATAGGGAGACATGTGGGTGTATTCCATGTAATTCCCAAATATTCTTACTTGGTCGAATTTCTTGGATAGCATATTGAGGTCTTCCTTTACCTTGTTCAGTTCTTCCTTTTTCGGATCAACAGTTACGGGTAAATTAGCCCTCGTCTTAGCAAGGTTTGTCATAGGAAGCTGGGTTGGTGGCTACCCATTAGAAGGAAGAGCACGTGGATCATGGTAGTATTCTTCAGGAAACCAGATAGGTTCAGGTGGTGGCGGACCGATGGCATGAGGGAAAATGACCTCAGGATCTTCGGGGATATGGGGCCTGGTTTCTTTGCATCTCGTGAACCTTGGTTTGAAGGTTGTGAATTTTGGCAGTGAGCTGAGCCAGAACCATTAACAAATCTGACTGCACATTCGGCACTTGATCTGCATTCTCCATAGAGGGCGGGTGAGTCTCGGACTCGAAGGAAGTAAGGGGACAGAAAGAACTTCGGGGAGATTCAACTGAAGACCAAAGCCAATAGGGAGCCAGGTCAAGGGTATGTGATCGACCTGAGAAGGAAAAAAATTGGAATTTATTTTTAGAAAAGACCGTGACTCCCCCTAAGTTAGATCTCCCAAACTAAAGGATTAGATACCATTTCTCCCCCTTTTTGTTCAAGAATAGACAAAGTATAAAGAATTAAAATTAACTTATTTCTCCCCAATTAAAGTAAATACTCCCCCCTAAACTAGACAAGGGATATGAATACGAAAAAAAACTAGTTAAACATGCAATGGTAAATAAGGTGATAAGAACATTTAAGCATATCGCAACAATAAATCCAACTAATCCACGTAATAACAAAGGATACCAATTATAATGCGATAAAAAAATTATACCAATTAAAATGTTTATCAACTAAAATTCGCAACAATATAGCAACTAGTTACGACTTCAAAGCATATATGGACTAGCAAGCAAGACAAAGACTCAAAAGCAAAAAAAATACAATATATATATATACACACACATAATGAATATCACTAACGTACACGCATATATACATAGATATAAACACCACACATGGCACAAAATACAATAAGCTTTTCACACTCGTATGGTAAAAATGTGTCCAAATACACGTGGTAAACGAAAGTGTAGGGGTGTGAACTAGCAACAATTAAATTTTGACCCAATCACTTAAAACATGTTCACGAATATCTCATTTGATTGCAAAACTTTATCATATTTAGATATAGCCTCATGTGATAATATGAATTGAACTCAATGAACAAACACACACAATGCACACAATCCTAGAATTTTGATGATTCTACAAACCAATAGAGTTATGGCAATAAAAGCATAACTAAGATACAAAATCATTGTGCAAACCCGTTGATATTCCATCCAAACTCCCTCAAATATAATGTTATCTTTTCTTTTCTATTGATGAAAATATCAATCTAAACAAATAAGGCCTTGGCTATATTTTTTTTTAATGCCATATTTTTCTTTTAGGCCTTCGGACCACATATTTCTTTTAGGTCCATTGCAAGCGGTGGCTTAATCGCAAAGGATAATTGTTCCTTTCGTAGCCCTTCCCCGTGCACTAGCATATATCAATTTTCGAACACAAAATAATCTCACGTGCAACGGTTCTAACATTCACAAATCCTCCTTAAGTCACAAAGTATGTAGATGACTAGATTAATAGGAAAACATCTCACAAAGATCCATATACATTAGAAGTTAAATTTCAAATGAGCTCGTGCATGTGTGAAACGAGGCATATAAAAATATAATCCATTAAACAACACAAAATCCAACTATTCCATGCAAGCATGACAAAGAACATTTTAAGGATTGAAGACCTAAATCAAAAGTTCTAGCCACGTGGAAGCGGAGAGGAAAAGGATTCAAACACAAGTATATGCCACATAAAGTGTTTTAAACTAACATACACACAAAACAAAAAAATCTTTTTGAGTTTTTTTCAAAAAAATTTGCCAAACAAAAAAAAAATCAACTCAAAATAAAAACAAAGAAAATCTTTTTGTATTTTTCTCAATAAGATATGCAAAAGATAAATACAAAAGATATACACAAATCATAATTCTAGCATGTGATTAATAATGGAGCATAGACTAGAAAATTACCAAACATACATATAACTATCATAGATTTATCATGAGGCATAAAAACACTAGAGTATGTAAACAAAACTAACACATTTAACCTTTCGATTTAGCATGGGAGGTTTCACATGATAGCAAATGAGAATCATAAATCCTGCTTTGTAAAGTTACCAAGTCGGATCTCCCAACCCAAACAAGTGAAGAGTGATAATCTAGGTATTTAGTGACCTTGGCTACATTGGTGACCTTACTCTTGGATTTCCTAGGATCCTTTTTGAGATAAAAATAAAATTTCTTAAGATGCCCTATTCGACCACAATGTGAGCAAGTAAAGACTCGGGGAAAAGTAGTACCTAAAGATTGATGATCGAGTGGAAAAACCGAGCGTCCGTATAATACTCTAGTCGTTGTTATCGGCTTCCAACCTCAATACAAAAAAAACTAAACTTGTAACTACACTCTTAAGGAGTATAGTGGCGAGTCTGGGTATCGAATTCACAGGGAATGTTTGATAGAATCTAGCTGATTTATTACTTCTAAAATAAAAGTGAAAAAGATGATGATGGTTGAAGAGGGAAAAAATAAAAAAAATTAACTATGCATGCATGAGCAAACTAATTAAGATGAATGAGAAAGTAGGTTGGAATACCATCCCCTAACCCTAGTAATTTACCGTGTAGAATACTAGAATTGTAAATTATAAATTTGAATGAATCCAGTCTTTATAGATCTTAAGCATTACGTATATGAGGTTCATGCCCGCACCATACGAAATCAAAGGTAAATATAAAGCGGTGCTAAATAATTATACGCACATCGTATTCTTAAACATCCCAAGTACCTAGGGCAAGAGAGATTAAAAGATCTACAATGGTTGTAAAATTGTCTCGCACGACTCTTTCAAATTTTAATTTAAATTCTATTTTCTACATAAGTAATTTACATTGGGAAGGGTTCATGCATCCCAACCCTTAAAAACTTATCTAGGCGTGATTTTATTAAATGAAAATAGAATTCTAGATATGCAGGAAGTCATAGGTCTATTATGCATTGAAAGGGAACTTGAATTGAGAAACAAAATTAAACTACAAGAGTAATTTAAATTTACAATATGAAAGAAATTGAAAGTAGAACTTAGAAATACTTGAATGGAAGAAGGAGATCTGAACTTTAATCTTGAATAACTCTTGTTCAACTTACAAACTAGGTTTTCTAAATCCTAAGGAAAGAAAAATATGAAATTATATGCCAAAAAAGACTCTCTCTCTCTCTAAAATTCGACTCTACTCTCTAGAATTCGACTCCCTTGGAAGGATGTAGAGCTTGGCCTTTTATACACCTAAAAAGTGACTCTTCCCATGCCTCTCCACCTTTTACAACTAATAAAAAAACGAATTAAACAAGAAATTTTAAGAGTTGTCTCTTTAGCTTCCAGTATTAATTTCAACTTTTGACTTTCTGTCTCCAACTTTAAATGGGCATAACTTCTTCACCGTAGCTCGGATTGGGGTGACGTTTTTTCCAATGTTCTTGTAATTTAGATCTCTTCAACTCTATAGCTTTCCTCACCACCGGAATATATATGTAAAATTACAAAAATGCCCTTTAACTCCCCATTTCTTGGTTTCTTTCACTATTTTGCATTCTCTTTCGCACTAATTTACATGAAATACCTGTAAAACACATGAGAAATACACAAAACACGAAATACTTGCCAAAAGAGGTTAGTAGCATAAATACGAGATAAATCCAAGCTATTTACACTGCACGGGATCATAAAAATACCGAAATTAAGGGGATAAATGTGAAGAATATGTGCCTAATCACACCCCCTAACTTAGAACTTTGCGCGTTTCGAGCAATGTAAAAGAATCCTATCAAGGCTCAACTCTTGAAAATTCCTTTATTAAAATAAAATTCCACTTTCGCAGGCAAGCGATTGCATTGAGCATATGCAATAAGCCTTTAAACCCCTAGGTTACCCTAGTAGGACGAGTTTTGTCTCGTGAGGGTTGAAGTGAATACACCCACAAAATTCTTTATTGACTCAAATAAATATCAAAATACTTAAAAATTGTACAATTTAAACTTTTCAAAAAATACTCACCATAAATTCATATTCAAGTGTCTTAAACCGTAGTGTGTGTGTGCAAAGCCAAAAATTCAACCTCAAATTTCCACCGAATTAGCATTACGTTACTTTCCGAAAATTCGTTATGATTCAAATTCTTACGGATGCACTCACAAATGAATCACTCGGATTGTGGCTATTTTCTCTCGGTATGCATGATATAAAGAGTAAATATAATGGAACACGAAGTCACGCATACAAAATTGAAAAGAAGGAAATATATGATGAAAAGATCTCATCATCGGAATACAGTTATTAGGAAACGGGAAACATCATCTCTTAACCACGCCATGTAATCTCTTTTATTATATTTTTGTGTTTAACTCTCTATGCAGTAATTAATTTCGCCATTTGCACTCGGTTAGAACTTTTCTGGTTATAAAGTATAAAGGGTAAAAATGGAAATGGACGAAATGTTCGGAATTGGAAAATGTCCTTATGACGTCCATTAGTGCTTTTTCGGGTATTTGCTCATTTTTCTCTTTCTTTTTCTCTTTTCATTTCTTTTCTCACTATTTTTTTTTTAGCATTTTTTTTCTATTTTTCTCTTGCCCCTTTTTATTGCACAATTTGGACTTACTTGATGAATTTTCTCAATTTTCACAATTTCGGGCTATTTGGGTTTTTCGGGTTATCAAACGAAAGGAAAATATTTTATTAGGCTCAAAGTGGGTTGCAAAGGGATACTTTTTCACAACTTTATTATGGCTAATATTTTTGGGTTAAACAAACGAGGGCCTACTTCATTGTCCAAATTGCTAATCACATTACCATATGCATCTCGAGATTAATTAAGTTTAGAGATATATTTAGCACGAATTTTGAGACAACATTTCACACATTTCCCATAACCGATCAAAACAAGGATTGAGATCATCAATGACTTATTAAAACGCTGAAAAGAACTTTGAGTTAATCATAAACTCGGATTGATTTAAAAACTCATAAAAAATTGAAAGGCTCGAAATCTCACCGGGTTTGATCAATCTCCACACTTATTCGTTAAGTCGTCAATTTTCTTTCAATTTCCATCTTCGGTCAATTTTGGCTTAGTGCATTTTAATTGTTAACAATTTGAGACTTTAAATAGAATAAAGGTGATATTTTTGAAAATTTTAAATTCCAATTATTTATTTATTTTGAAGAAAAATATTTTTGGTTTTTTTCAATTTTTTTTTCAATTTTCAAAAAAAAAACATACTTGGAAGAACGTGTGATCGAATCAATGAATCTAAACAATAAACGGGAAGAATATCCCACACCTCCAAACTTAAATGTTGCATTGTCCTCAATACGAATCAAGAACACAACATAAAGAGAGGGAAAGAAAGATATTACCCAAATGGAGCGATCCCCGATGAGTGCGAGTCCATTGAATCTACAAAACATGTTAGAACCAAGCATAACAAAAAGAATAACAAAAACTTTAACTAATGACACTACACTATTAAAAAAGGAAAGAAAAAGAAAAAACTAATTATGTACAACTTACGATTTTAACTTCTAATAACTCATATAGTAAAAGTCCAAAAATTTGAGGGTCCACCCAAAATACAATTTAACTTTGAGGGGTAATCAGTGTACCCTCATTAGGATGCATGACTCCCAAAAAATAAGAATTTCGTTTGAAAAACGGAAGGCATGTGTGGGATGGAGAAAATGAACCATCACCAATTAAAAAATTTAACGGGATGATGGGGGTTTTGGGTGCTTGGTGGGATAAGTACAATTGAGATCCAAGAAAAATATAATCACCTCCCAAAGATTTTTCAAGTAGTATGGGGAGAGGGGCACACAAAAAGGCACAGTCCATATTAGAAAACAATTCTAGCAAAGTGTCTTTGTCGGTAAAAGGTGTAAACGTTTCAGAATTTTCAACCGACTCATAGGAATCTAGCGGTACTTCTAATGGTTCAATAACCGTGAACGAAAATGGTGATGAAATAAACTCAATCTCAAGTGATTCATCATCACTTAGAGATTGAATTTCAAGGGAGCAAGACTCACTTCCAATGAGATGTTCTTCAAAAATTTGAGGTGACACACAAGTCTCAACCTCCTCTTTGTTTTCCAAAATAGAACGCACATCATCACAAAATGCGACCATTTCCTTCACAAGACCATAATTGATATATTTTTTACTTTGGGTGGAAAGAAAATCCAATACTCTCTTGGTTAGAAAAAGCGTGTTTTCTTCCAAAGTAGGATCCATTGGCTCTAAAACCTCGGATTCCTCGTTTGGTTGAAAACCTTCTATAGTTTCACAAATATCGGAAGAAAAATCTTCATTGGATTCCCCAAAATGATTTTTTTTTTCGATATTCGTTTTCAAGCTTTTCATACGCAAGATTTAGAAAGGCCTCACCCATGGTAGTAGGTCGAGGCACAGATTCTTGAGAATATTTAATATAAATTTCTCTTTGATATTCATTTTCAAGTCTTTCATACTCCAGAGTTAGAATGGCCTCACGAATGGTAATAGGTCGAGCCGCGGACTCTTGAGAATAAAAAGTTTGAAAACGATTACCATATGAACCATTATAATTATCGAACTCACCATGAAAAGACATGATTACCGAATAGTATGTAAATGGAAATTCGAGTACAAAGGTGTGCGGTTGAGGATTCAACGTTTCTTGGCGCTCAATTGTGCAAGGCTACAAAAAAGGTTAAAACAAAAAAAAAATCCAAAGAAAATAAATCTTTCGAAATAGTAAATCAATTCTAATCTATAACAAAATATTCCCTGGCAACGGCGCCATTTTGATCGAGTGGAAAAACTGAGCATCCGTGTAATACGCTAGTCGTTGTTATCGGCTTCCAACCTCAATACAAAAAAACCTAAACTTGTAATTACTCTCTTAAGGAGTATAGTGGCGAGTCTGGGTATCGAATCCACATGGAATGTTTGATAGAATCTAACTGATTTATTACTTCTAAAGTAAAAGTGAAAAAGATGATGATGGTTGAAGAGGAAAAAAATAAAGAAATTAACTATGCATGCATGAGCAAACTAATTAAGATGAATGAGAAAGTAGGTTGGAATACAATCCCCTAACCCTAGTAATTTACCATGTAGAATACTAGAATTGTAAATTATAAATTTGAATGAATCCAGTCTTTATAGATCCTAAGCATTACGTATATGAGGTTCATGCCCGCACCATACGAAATCAAAGGTAAATATAAAGCGGTGCTAAATAATTATACGCACATCGTATTCTTAAACATCCCAAGTACCTAGGGCAAGAGAGATTAAAAGATCTACAATGGTTGTAAAATTGTCTCGCACGACTCTTTCAAATTTTTAATTTAAATTCTATTTTCTACATAAGTAATTTACATTGGGATGGGTTCATGAATCCCAACCCTTAAAAACATAGCTAGGCATGATTTTATTAAATGAAAATAAAATTTTAGATATGCAGGAAGTCATAGGTCTATTATGCATTGAAAGGGAACTTGAATTGAGAAACAAAATTAAACTACAAGAGTAATTTAAACTTACAATATGAAAGAAATTGAAAGTAGAACTTAGAAATACTTGAATGGAAGAAGGATATCTGAACTTGAATCTTTAATAACTCTTGTTTAACTTACAAACTAGGTTTTCTAAATCCTAAGGAAAGAAAAATATGAAATTATATGCCAAAAAAGACTTTATCTCTCTCTCTCTAAAATTCGACTTTACTATCTAAAATTCGACTCCCTTGGAAGGATGTAGGGCTTGGCCTTTTATACACCTAAAAAATGACTCTTCCCATGCCTCTCCACCTTTTACAACTAATAAAAAAACGAATTAAACAAGAAATTTCAAGAGTTATCTCTTCAGCTTCTATTATTAATTTCAACTTTTGACTTTCTGTCTCCAACTTTAAATGGGCATAACTTCTTCACCGTAGCTCGGATTGGGGTGCCATTTTTTCCAATGTTCTTATAATTTAGATCTATTCAACTCTCTAGCTTTCCCCACCACCCGAATATATATGTAAAATTACAAAAATGCCCTTCAACTCCCCATTTCTTGGTTTCTTTCACTGTTTTGCATTCTCTTTCGCACTAATTTGCATGAAATACCTGTAAAACACATGAAAAATACACAAAACACAAAATACTTGCCAAAAGAGGTTAGTAGCATAAATACGAGACAAATCCAAGCTATTTACACTGCACGGGATCATAAAAATACCGAAATTAAGGGGATAAATGTGTAGAATATGTGCCTAATCAATTGACCTTTAGAAATGTTCCTAGGTGATTCTCTCAAACTATTGGTGTTGGCTTTATTAATGGAGGCTATAAGAATCAAAGCCTAAACCACAAGTGTCATTTTTTACTTGGACGGTTCCTACAATTTTATCTAATTTAGAGGACCTACATTCCAAATCCAATTTGACTCGACTTGAGTCTCTTAACTCTTCTTCCAACTCTAAAATGCGTGACTCGAGCAAACACCTACTCTCTTCAAACTTGAGAAGATCTTTCTTCATAGCTTCCACTAAACCTCTAAGGTTATCTCTCTCACCTTCTACATAGTCAAGCTTCTCTCGAAGATATCTCTCACGCGCCCTAAGGTCTTTCACTAAAGCACTCTCATCAATGACCTTGGCACGCTCTATCAAAATAGCTTCTAACTTCAAATTATCCCTTTTTAATTTAATAATTCTTCATATAACTCTCTAAAGAAAATTTAAAGTTCACTCTCATCAACCTCTTATTCACTTTCACTCTCTCTCTCTCTCTTCTCCACTCTTTAAATCATAAAAAGTATGGGATTCACAAACTTTAGCCTCGGAAGTGTCATGTATTATAATGTCATCATTGGACGAGTTCTCACTATCACTTACATGACTTGCCATTAATGCGGTGAAATTGCGCTCAATGGGGGATTCGGGTCCCTCTTCCTTATCACTAACACTAAGGGTAGCATTGTATGAAATTGGTTGCGTGCCCTCTCTCCATAATTTAGTGGGACATTAAAAAGCCTTATGGCTATACCCTTCACAACCAAAGCAACGATTTGATTCGTCCCTATTTATAAATTTATTTTGCCTTTTAGGGAATTTTTCGGCTTTGTCATGCTTAGATTTATCAAATTTCTTGAAATCATTTTTAAGATTATCTTTGTTAAACTTAAGAAGTTTTCTAAATTTTCTAGCAAACATTGCCATATTTTTCGAGTCAAAATCACTCTCATCATCCGAAACTTATTTTTCCTTCTTTCGGGCTTTCAAAGCGATGCCCTTACCTTTCTTCTTTTCGGTCTTAGAGGTAAACATGTCAAGTTCATAGGTTTATAAATCACCTACGAGCTCTTTTAGTTTCGTAGAGGCTAAAATGGGTAACGAATTCAACACGATCACTTTAGGAATGAATATATCGGGTAGGGACCTTAAAATTTTATTTACTACTCAGTCATCGGGTATCTTTTCTCTCAAATTAAAAGATGAATTTGCAATGACGGAAAGTCTAGCATAAAATTCATTAAAGGTTTCATTTTCAAGCATTTTTATGGTCTCGAATTTTGTGGTGAGGTTTTGGAGTTTTGAAGCTTTTACGACACTAGTTCCCTTAGAGTGAGTTGCAAAAAACTATAATTTTGAAAACAGAGAAAATTCCATTTTTAAGCTAAATACAAAAAGGACCTAAACGCAATAACGTAGCGCCTCTAGCTCTGATACCACTTGTTGGGACACAAGGCCCCTAAATTTTTAAATTCTAAAAAATAAGGTGATGGTTCAATGAAATTTCCAATTAAAATTCAATTCAAATTTTATTAAAAAACAAACTTCAAATTTCAATTTCTTCTAAATTAAAATTAAACTAAACTAGAAGTGAAATAAAACTACTCAAACATTAAATTTCACTTAAACCCAATTTATTCAACCCAAGTCCTAAAATTTGCCTTACAATTATTAATTGACTTTCGATATAGGCCAAACCAAATTTTAACGAATTAAATTGTGAAGACTTGAATTAAATTAAACTAAATTTATGAGCACCAAATTAAGCAAGATTGCAAATTAAACCAAATTTTATCTTTTTAACCTAAGCATGCGTTCTAGGTGAGTTAAACAAGATAAAAGAAACAAACTCACTACACGGATATGTACGAGGAAAACCCACAACGGGAAAAACATCGGACGACCCTGGCCTAACAAATCCACTAGATACGATTTTATAATTATAAGACAAAAAGACTTACAACACTCGACTTGACTCCCTTCAAGCCCCGACGCTTCCTCTTGCAAATATCTCTGTATAGTTAATAACCATGACGTCCATCACAGTCTTGGAGTCCACCAATGGAGGCACAATCCATCGTCAACCACACATGGTGCCTTTCACCATGTGAGAAAGCCGCAGCAAACAAATCTTCTCCTTTATGGGTAGAGAATGAACCCAAACTTCTCTTCTTGTTGGTGTAGAGAAAACTCGGTGCCAAACAAACGCTCCAAGCAAAATATATATATGTATAAACTTAGAAGTAAACAAACTAAGGGTGTATATATGTTTTTCTAATAAATTAATCCATAATACTCAACACATAAAAGAGGAATTTTAGATAATAATTTTTTCTCTCAAAAACCACTTTAGAACAATGGAAAACTCCTATGAAAAATTGGTGCCCCGAAGTCATTAAAACTGACAAAAGGTAGTGGGACAAGCAGTGGGAAAAATTGGAGGGAAAAATAAAAAATTACAAAAAAAACTGACGCAATCTCGTTCGAACCACTTCTAACGTAAATTTAGAGTTTGAGGACAAATATCGTTTGATATCTCATTCGAACAAGATCGTTGGAACGACTTCGTTCGAACCAAATCTTCTAATGAGAAAATAGAGAATTGGAAAACATATCTCGTTAGACTGTCGTGCAAACGAGATCCCATTTTCGTTCTAATGAGATTTCAGAAAATCCATCTTTTAGATTTTAAGCCCAAAACATTTATAAAACAAGTCTAAAATGATTTTGTGAGAAAATCAAAAGTCGCTAAGACAAAACTTTATAAAATTTACACCCATAAAATATTTTCCAAGTTCCTACATATATAATAGTGCATTCATACCTTTGGAGACTTGGAATCCAATTGTTGTTGACGTAGAAACATCGCACAAAACTCAGCAAGGATGAAACTTTAAATCTGCGTTGCTACGTCTTCAACTTCTTCAAACGTCATAGGCTTGAAAGGAGCAAACTTCTATCCTATGACTCAAATGGTTTTGTCCGGAATTAAGCCAAAACTACATATGGACGCAATTGGAAATTTGCGTCGTTACAAACAACTTGTAATTAAATTAAAGAATGGTAAAGCTAAAACTTAATCTCAAACATTAATGAACAAAAAAACTTTACAACTAAATAGATATAAGATCTTTAACCTTTCCACTCCTCCTTTATCAATGTGCGAGACCATCAATGCAAAGACAAAATATTGCATTGACAGAGTTAAAAAGATTTTGCATAACACAACAAGCGGGATTAATGAGAAAAATAAGAATATGTAAAATTTAAGAACTATCATCCAAAACAATAATCCAAAGGTATATTTCCTGTACTAAAATTTAAGAACAATCATCCAAAACATTAAAATAAAAGTATCTTTCCTACACTACAACGTGTTGAACTAAGATAAACATTCTAAACATACTAAAACCATTTTTCCAACCAAATAACAAATCCTCTATCTGAGAAGCCTGCCAAAGTTTTAAAACCATTTTGAGGATCACTATACAGAGAAGCATGAGATTGAACCCCATCTCAACCTAAACTATCTTTTCCCCAAGTCAAAAGCATTTGAAGTGACACGTGCCGCCATTATGTATCCTAACATGCCCCTTTTGCCAATTTAGCATCAATCCTATCAAGTAAAGTAATGGGGGATTCTTTTTAAAGGGGGTATGAGTGGGATTGAGAGTGGGTTTGGGAGTGAGATGGTTGATAAGATTACCCAAATTATGAGATAAGTTGATAACATAATGATTTAAAGTGGAACCAAACTCGGTCACCCCTACGAGGGAGATCTCCTTTACATTCCAATTTTTAAATAACCTTTTACAGCATACGAGTAACCTCTTTCAACTGTACAGATCTCATTCTTCACTGAGGCAATTTCTTTACTACCCTTCATATGTTGTACAAATTTTTTCTTCATCACCCCCATATAAATTAATTGTTTCTTAGATATGTAGGACCCCACTCCATGCATTCGGCCTTTAACATCCTTTATGAACACTTATGTTAACACGTCGTTGTCATAAATCTAACAAGTATCGTTACTACCATCTTCAATCATACTTATGGCTTTTATTTTCTCTTCTGCAACCTTCACTTCATCCTATGTTATTATAAATAAATTTGTTAACCACGTGATAAAAGTTTTACTTAAAATTAAAAGATTAAACAATAAAATATATTATACTCACACAAAAACTTTTGGCACTATCCAACACGGTTTTATGAATGCGTATATGTCCAGACAACTAATTATCTACCCTCCCAATTTGTACTTAAGGCTTAGTTTTTTACCACACATTATTAAATTTAACAAATTGTCTAATAAAAACATTTTTAATGTTACAAGGAAAAAATAATGATACACAACAACAAGTATTTCTTTTGGGAATAAGTTGTAACACCCCGCCCACCCGGGGAGAGCGAACGGAGCGCTAATGCGATAAAATAAATCCAAATACACAAGTGACAAGGTATAGAGCATCTAAATAAATCCACAATAATATAAGTCCACTAATCTCAATCTCTACAATTACAACAACTAACTCGAAAATAAAATACAAATCTCTAAAGCTCTATACATCAAAATAATACAAATCTTTTCCAAATAATCCTCGCTAAAATCAATCTCCACAGCGCCCCAAAATCCGCGCTAACCTGCCACTAAAAGAAAATATGGGGAAGTACACAATACGACAGGAATTATGCTCAACAAATACGGATTAGCAACGAATAAAACGTAACAACACGAGTACAAATATTCAAATCAAAATGTAAATCTCAATAGCATTTCATCATTATAATTTTTCAACAACACATCAATGGGTCACCAGGCCTCACCACATCCGTATATGCTTTATCGAGCCATAGCCCGGGAAACAGGAATTTTGGCGGGTGCCCAACATCCGTGCCATATTAAAATCTCATGACAACGTGCTCATCAACAATATAATGATGCCACATGAATCAAAATAATTTCAACAATTATTTTCCAGATTTCAATGAATTTATCAATTCAAATATGAGTTCAATTAAACAAGAATTCAAAGAGAATGACACTCGCGAGATTTAAGGAGCATATTGTGTAAAACCCCATACCTCAAACCGTGATGAGAAACCAATGATCACATCCTCAATATCAACACAAAAGATCTACAAAAGCTCCTCCAAGAACCTCCAACAAAATAGCCCTAATAACACCTCTAATCTAAGGTTGGAACTCACAAATCTCAAGGGCCAATGCGTGTATAAAAAGAAGAGGAATATAAAATATATTTGCTGCCAAAATTTGTGCCAAAAGTAGGTTAAAAGGGTTGCCCACGACTTCCTTTTATAATGCAAAGAAATGAAGAGTTGGAATCCAAAAGACTCCTTTAATTAAGGCAAAGAAATGAAGAGTTGGAAGTCAAAACAACTCCAAGAGTTAAAAATATTTAAAAATCATTTTAAAATCCGTTATAACTCCGATTTCGAAACCGTTTGAAATTCTCGCCTTTAAAAATAATAACCAACATATTTGAGCAATAAAAATAATTTTATCAAAAACTTTATTTTCCTCCATTTTCCAAAAATTAATTAAAATAGCCCAAAATTATGCGGGTTATTACATAAGTATGACGCCCGTGACAATAGGTATACCTCAACTTTTAGCGATTCTCAATATTTTTCAGTTTTTGTTGCCTCTTTTTCTCACCATTTTCCATATATATAAATTTCTTTTATATTTCAAGGTCAACACCGTCAAGCTTAGTGTCATCATCCTGCAAATGAGATCGCAGTGTATTTTTAAAAGTCCTGAATTTTTTGGACCATGTCTTCTCCACTAATAGGCGCTCACTTCCGGAGGAATGCTAAGATCAAATTCTCTCTATTATCATTACGCAAAACAAATGAATTAACTAGATAATAAATATCAAAAGAAGAAAAATAGATAAATGAGAATAAAATATGAAAATATGAAGTATAAGATCATATTTACCATCAAAACATTCCAAATATCATCTTTACAATTCTTTGGCACGTGTCTCTAGTATGAGAAGTGAATTGGGTAATTAGCTCACACAAAATTCCTAGTATATGAACTCTATAGCTTTGTATTATCACCGACCATAGTCTTACCATCTTTAATAATGACTTTAATTTTCTCCTTTGGGGGTTTGGCCATTGAAGATGAAGGCCATGTTAAACCTATACCTGATGACATTTTTAATTTTCCTAAATTTCAAAACAAGGCATTAGCTCGATGGTAACATTATAGTAAAATAAAATATAAAGTCGTATACTTATTGAATTAAAAGCATATAACAATTAATGCATCAATTTTCCTTATTAACATATAAACTAATCATGGTGAGAACAGTTAAATTTAAAGAATCGGTCTAAAATAACAAAAAGCATGTCAACAACGTATGAAAATATGTCACTAGATTAAATTAAAAAATGCTGCTATTCACCAACAAAAACACATTAACAACTAGTGAAAAATAATAGCTAGATTTTGTTATATTGCTTTGCAGGTTCTCCAAATGAGGTTCGTCTTCAAGAGTAAATTGAAATAAAGTCTGTATATCTAATTCGTCTACTCGATTGGTTAATCTCTTCAAGGAGTGCATAATAACCCACCAATTATGAGTTTTAAGATCTTTTGAGTAGAAGACTTGATTCGCATGAGAAACGAGAATTGCAAGCTCATCAAACTCAATACTGGTACACGTGAACTTATCAAAATTAGCGATTGCCATATTGGAGTCGATAAAATTTACAACTATTAATCCTATTCTCCACCCTCACCCAATCATAATAACACACTACCTCCTTAAATACCATATAGCCGAACTCAATTATCTGTTTCATAACTCTGTAATACATGTTTCAAGCCTCCTTAAGATTTTTATAACTTTTCTTTGCCCTAAATTGATCCCAGCCCTTCATGCAAACACTATTGTCATGCTTGACAACTATATCATTATGATACTTGGTAGAGAATACAAAGCCAATGCCGAAGTTTTTTTTGTACGTTTTAAGCTTGAATCTTGGCCCTTGCACTAACCATCACAACATAACATATGTCTTTGTCTCTCCTGAACTGACCAACAATGCGATATAAATAAAATAATAGCTATCAATTAAGTATGAATAACAAAGAGTATGTAAGAGCCGCTACAGCGGAATAAATGCGGCTTCTCAAATAAATCAATTTCAATTATGTGCCAACCAAACCAGTTTTAATGAAAACCAAGTTTTAATTCAGTCCTAACACATGCATCTAAGTGATATGAAATCATAAAGCAATAAGCATGCAAAGGAAACCAAATAACAGGAAAAATCCCCCACATGGGCAAAACCTTTTATTTCTAGAACTTTGAAAAGTTTACAAGACCATTGACTTACATACAATTTTCCTCAAGTGTCACACGCGGTGCCTTCGTCAAACCTTCAAAGCGTCGACTAGAAATTTGCAGTGGTTCACGCGCAGCTATACCACAAGGACACGCAGTCTGATCAACCCAGGAATACCCGCAAGCACTCCCTATGACACGCAGTCAAAAAGCTTTATAGAGACTCCCTCCACATTAGCACGCAGCCCTCCGATTGTAGAGATCTCCCCACAAAGTATGAACAATAGCAAAGTTCTGTTCTTGGGTTCCAAAACAATTCACACAAAAAGATATTGGGATTTTGAGAATTGTAAAATAAGAGATTGAACTCTTTTAATGTTGAAAAATAAAGTAAAACACTCAAAATCGTAATCTGTTTAAAACCAGTGTTTCTCCACCCAAAATCCAGTAGTATGACACCCTTTAAATACTAAAAATCAAGGCGGTGACGTGTCAAAAAATGACTCTTCTCGTTTGAACTGCATACGATGTCGTTTGAAGGAGATGCTATCTCGTTCGAACGATATCCTATCTCGTTTGAACGACCTATCATTTCAGACCATGATTGTAGATAATTTCGATACGAACGCGTGGCCGCGATTTTCTATTTTTCTTATTTTTTATGAATTAGTTATGATTTTTCTACGAAAAGGTGTCCGAGAACAAAATCTTTAGATAGTATGAATTCAAAAAAAAAATTAATAAACACTTTTAAAGCTCCGCTCCAACACTTAGAAAAATTATTATGAAAAATAATCCCAATATCTAAGTGCATTATTAAGGTACTCCAAAACGTAACCTTACAAAAGTTAACCTTGCGAAGACTGTTTGTTGAAGAACCTTGATTATTCGGATCCGTTTTGATGTGAATGTGATTTTGATCTTCTTTGACGGTGTAGCGGTATACGATATATAAATTGATAATGGACAAAAATATCCTTACAAATCTCCCCCTATGTTTATGCCGGTACAAAATAAAAATATTCGAATTATCAATCACAATATGACCAATACAAATCTACCCTCCCATGAACCTAAAACTGAAAAGGCAAATGACAAGTCTTCAAACTTTTTCATCTTCAACAAACTTCAAACCTCAAAGCTTTTCTCATCAGGGTGTGCAATCCACTAATTTTCAACTTTGTACCCACACACATGAGACAAAGCAGATACCTTCGTGACATATCGAGTTTGAAATGAGATAAACATAAAGTCAAATCAAAACATATATAAAATATCAAATCTCCCCCATGATTCAAAAACTCTCCCCATAAAGTCATAATTCTTTTTTATTTGTCTGAAATAGACAAGGAAAGAAGAAAGACATTAAAGTAAATTGGAGTGTCACGGGAAACAAAGTAAACAAACTATTTTTGAATTTTTCAATATTTTCATACAAAAATGTAAAAATAATTTTACAAAAATCACACACTATGAATTTTTTCTAAGATACCCAAATCGGGGATATGGAATGAATGTGTGTGAACAAATTCAATTGGTAATAAAACTCAATCAAGCATATGTGCACGATGCATACGTGTACTCCTATCGAATGAACATCAAAAGAATCCTTAGGTGTAAAGTTGTTGAATTTAGATGACATCGACTAAATCAAATCAACAAATCAAAGGCTAAGTGATTTTCACATCAATAACGTCAAAAACTAATTAGTGTCGTTTCGAGAACTTTTCAAAGGACGTGCAAACTCATTGATTACTTTCCAACCAAACTCCTTTATACAAAATAATGTAATTTTTATATCTAACGAGGTACCAAATTCTCAACTTAGAGAAAACCTATTGGCCCAAATTTTGGCATATTTCATCTTTTTATTGCCTTAATTTTTTGTGCGGGCTCTTTTCAAATGGTGGCTTTCACGATGTGATAGTTATTCACTCGCATCCCTTTCCCGTGTCACTCATCATTTTTTAAAATTTAAGCAAATATCTCATGGGCAATGGTTTTTACATGCACTACTTTTATTACTCTCGTATTATTTCACTTGGTTCATTTTAAGGACATGATTGAGATGAAAACACTCGACCAACATGTGATAGACAAGTATAATAATCAGAAGAATTTATGCAAGTGTGCAGTAAAGGACATATTGAGTCAAACATGTAGGAAGTATCATCTAATAACATCTCAATGACTCCAAACATTGTAAAGCACATTGGTGACATGATATATTGTCTCAAAACACTATCAAATTGTCACATGGATAAATGGAATGAAATTGTGACCCGGTCATCCTGAGTGTCCATTCATATATGGTGTAAAATAAAATACAAAAATCTTTTTGTCTTTTTCAAAAAATTTAAAATCGAAAATCTTTTTGGTTTTTCGAAAAATATATGACAAAAGTAGTACAACTAGCAATAGGCATATAATAACAACAATGAAAGTCATCCTATGCTAGCAAACAGAAATCACACAAATGCATTGCTGATGTAAAAAATTAGATGATATCTAATTATTTAATCACAGATAAATAAAATGAGACAAAGAACTTTTAAAGTGGTTCAGCCTTATAAGAATGGCCTACGTCCACTGTTTTTGTTATAGCTGACTGTTTGGGAATTCTCGATTACAAGTTTTCTCGAGAAATTCCGGTCCCCTTACAATGAGGATAATACAATGTATTTATAACCCTAAGGCTGTAATGTGAAAGGGTAATACATTTAATGCCCCTTAAGCGTATACATCTGTATGATAATAATAAGCATTTAATGCGTAGTTAAACTGTTGGTTATCCGGCTATTAATGCTTTGTCCGAGGTGCAGCTCGGATCGCCTAAGCTGCTCGGACCGCCTAAGGTCCTCGGTACTCAAAATTTCCTCGGAGAGTTCTTGTAGGTCGGAGCGTCTGAGTTGATCGGGGAAGCAGAGTTCCTCATTGCAGTATGGTTCCTCGGAGTCGAGGTGTTGTTCGTAAGTGTTTGTCGTTGCCATGTAGATTGCCACGTGTCTTCACCCAATTAATCCATGTCAGCAGACTAAATTTGGTATCAACAGAAGCCCCCAATGTTTCATAGTTCAAAATTTGAGGAGTGTGGAATATTCTTTCTCGATATATGGCGGTTTTAAATGATCATCCTGAAATTTAGGAGTATTTTCTTTTGAATTTATTTCTCCTTCCAAATTCGTAGAATCAGCCTTTTTTGAATTTTTCTAATCGCTTCGATTCTCGCGCCTCTTTTGTCTGTTTAGCCGCCGGTAACATAACCGTCTCTTTTTTGTAATCATTACTTTTACCCTTTCCCAAGGCAAAGTACTTAAACGTTGCAGAAAATTCCATCATCTTCTACTTTTTCAAATTTATCTCTTTGATTTTTCTATCGTCTCTCTCTCTCCTGTGCGTTCATCTCTTCCATCGTTTGTTGTTAACAGACTCATCCCTTTCCTGTAAGATTTTCTTCTTTCTCTTTGATTTCCTTCTTTCATCATGGTTTATCCTGTAGAATCAATTGATAAGTTTCAATCTGATTTCTCCATTTCCTCTTGGGTTATTTTGGAAGAGCTTTCTGAGCCTTCAGACTATTTTCGTTTGGCTAAGGGACATTGGTTCCCCAGTCTCTTTGTTGCTGAGTGTAGCTTTTTTTCCCCCAAACCCTCTATGTCTGGAATTCTGTCAATACTTTGACGTGGTTCCTGCACGAATAGCCCCCAACACATGGAGAATAGTTAACGGTGTTTATAGACTAAATCAAATTCATGGAACCCGTATAGGAATTCCTGAAATCATGTTTTGTTATAGATGGGTTGTAGGCGATAATACTTTTTATTTAAAAACTAGGTTTTTAAATAGAGCTTTAGTGGTCAATCTCCCAGATGCCAATAGGGACTACTTTGAGCACGGAGTTGTTATGAAAAATTGGCAACACCCTCCATTGACTGGAGATGATGTTTACGAGGGTCCCAGATGTCCTCCCTATGGCAATGGGATAGGTTGTTTTTATTTTATTTTCAAAATTATGCTTCCTTTGTGTTTGATAAAATGTGTCACTGATATTTTAATTTTGATTTATTTGCAGTTGACAGCAAAAGAAAATCTCCAAAAGAGGCAGACGTTAATATAAGGCATTTAAAACTTATCTGGAGCTTGCATCAGACTGTTGCTGACGAGCATATTAGGTCAGCTTCATATCTACTTCAGTACAAGAGTTACACATACTCTTTTACTACTCGTCTGGTGATAAGCGACGCAGAACCCATACCAGCCTCTACAAGTTCTTCACCTGAATCACATATACCTTTGAGTGAAAGGATGAAGAAAAGAAGGCCTCCTACCCTTTTTGAGAAACATGCCTCTGGTGCTGGAGAGGCAAAAAGAAGTAAACTTGATGTCCCAGGAGAAGGGACAAATAAAATTGATGCATCTTCCTCGGCTGCTCCTGTGAAGGTGGTCGAGAAGCACCCAGTGGCCCCGAGCAAGGCTGCTGCTCCAGGCGAGGTGATTGTCATTTCTCCGACTAAGACAACAACGTTAGTCGAGAAAGTTGATGCTCCCCTAAGGAGGCTGAAGAAAAGCTCCTCTGTCAATTTGGTTGAATCCATCTCTCAGTCCCAGACTAGTGGAGTTCTCACTTTTGTTCCCCCGAGCTCTACTATGAGCTCGATGAAGACTTGGATCATTCCCGAGATCCAAGGTATTGAAGAAAACCTTTCTCGGGACACAGTTACCACATTAGCAGCTCGTCACATTGCTTCTGTAAGTCCTATAGTCTTAAATTTTCATTCTTTCCTTTTTGTATCTGTGCACTAACTTGCTTTCGTTTTCTCTTCACAGTTGGTGAGCTGTTTTAATACAATTTTGAAGAAAGATGAAGCTATTAAACCTTCAAGCTCCTCGTCTGGTGTAGAGGAAGCTTTGGTAGGCCTGGTGCAGTCTCTGAAAGATTCTCGTCAGAAATATGATGATGATAAGGCAATCTGGGAGAAAAAGCTTACTTCGACTGAGCAGGAGAAGGCTCAGGTTATTGAGGTCTCCAAGGGGTTGTAGAAAAAAATGAATGACTTGGAGAAGAAGAATAAAGAGCTCGAAGGGAAGCTCAAAAATGTTGAGGAGTTTGAAGATAAACTCAAGGCTGCTGAGGAGGAGTTAGGTCGACTTCGGGAAGTAAGTCGTCAGAAGGAGGAAGTTGAGAATAAACTAAAGGCTGCTGATAATCTTCTTTCCGAGAAGCTTTCCTCGGAGAAGACAAAGAGGAAATTGGCAGTGAAGAAATCCTTCAGCGTTGGCTGGGATAAAGGGTGGAACAAAGGTTTGGCTGCCATGATGTCGCAAGTCGAATATGGCAGCCTCAAATACTTTAGAGATGGATGGGTCGCTGCTCTACAAGAAATGAAAGTTGATGAAACTTCTGAATTATTTCAGCGACACATCTCTGGCCCCCCTCCAACTCCTGAAGACGAAGAAGAGGACGAAGCTGCCTCTGAGGAGTCTTCCATGGTGATGGGATATCAAGTTTCTCATCCCCCAGCCATCCAGCCCCTTAACGAGGAACTTCAACTACCTGATACTTCCTCCGAGCAACCTCCAAGACTTCCCTAGCAACCCTCTGCTCCATCCGAGCAACCTACCTCCTCGTCCCAACCTCCCGAGAAAGTTTTGGGAGACAAGGAAAAGGTGTAGAGTTGTTCGGATTTCTCTCTCTATTTTATTTTTCTTTGTCAAATGTAACTTCTGAACATGTAACTCTGAACCTTGTACTTCTGAACTTTGTACTTCTGAACTTTGTGATGTAATAAAATTTGAACTTTTGCTTATGCATACTGTTGATTCTCTTCTCCATGCTCTGTTTATACTCTTATTGATTATTGCTTTTTCTTTCTCTACTAGTTTCTGGCCAGGATGGAATTATTGTCTACTCATGATACAAAGTTGTTAAGGCAATGCAATGAATATTTTAAAGTCGGTCATACAGACATGAGTGCAGCTCAAATTACTGACATCCTCGGTCATGGTGCTTCAGAGCAAGCTATTGAAGCCTATCAATATTTGAAGTGCCTACTCGACCGTACAATGGCTAACAACGTAGCATATTATGATATGATTGAGGATCTCCAAGGCACTCTTGAAGAACTTCAACAATAATATAAGGAGTCCACTGCCCTTTTGCACGAGGGGTACGAGAAGAAGTATCAGCAAATCTGTGCTGATAAGGGATATGATAAACGGTTTGCTGCTTACGATGTGCGGGAGAGAAAGTTGAAGGTTGAGGTCGAAGAGCACAGACAGATAGCTGAGTTATTAGAGCAAGAAAATAATAACCTGCAAAGAGAGGTGTCTCAGTTGAAGTCTGCAGCTTCCTCCTCAAATGCTTTGATCCCGGTGACTGACGAGGGATTCTCGTTCTTGGAGGTCGAAAACGCCAACCTGAGGGATGAGTTAGAAACCTTGAAGAGGTTTGACCCTTCTACATCTGCTCGAGGACGAGCAAGAGATCCTCAGGGACGAGCAAGAGCTGCTCAGATTCCTGTCAGGGAACAGAGGACTCAATCTTCTCTAGAGAACCAGGCCTTCCAACTGATGGCAAAGAACCAGGCATTGGCTGAGATGTCTAAGAAGATCAGGGGTCTGGAAGAGCAGCTTTCTGCGCAGAAGTCTGTCTTGTAGAATAAAGAACTCTTTATCAAAAATCTCCACGAGCAGCTGGAAAGATTGACATATCAATTCCACAAGCAACCCAGAGAATTCTGGATGGCTGGCTACAACAAGGCTCTCTACCATTTGGATGATCGTATCCAAAATGCAAACAATGAGGGTTACAAACAGGGGTGGTTGAATGCCTTGGGTGTGCTGCAACTGGAACAGGGTCATTACTTGTGGGACTACCATAATCCTGGGCTGTTCGACCTACCAGTGCCACCATTTAAGCTTGATATGAGTTGGATCCCTGCTCGGGCCATCCCTCGATGTCTGATTTCCAAATACCTCGGCGATTACAATTTCCATTCCAATGTCGAGATATCTCATCCCGAGCACCTACTAGATCGACCATCAGTGATGAATATCAGGATGCTTGAAGATCTTAACTTCATAAATTCCCCTCATGCTTTAAATGATCCACCTGCTGGCGAGGAACCTGTTTGAAAAGCAGAGGGGAAGAAACCAATAAAATAGGAATCTTAATGTAATAAATTTGTATTTCATTCTTGATGTATTTTGTTCTATATTTAATGAAATAATTTTATTTACAAATCTTGACTGCCATTGTCTTGTAATTATAAAACACTTTACATCTGTGCATGTATATCTGTGAAAAAGATAACAACATTGTGTTATTTATCGATCAACGGGAGTTTGTTAAAACTTATTGTCGACTATCTTGAATTTGTGGTAATCATTTGATGACTAACCAAAATTGATGATATTTTGTTTCTCGACCAATTTGGTAGTAATTAAAAAGTCATGAGTATCAAAAATTTTGCTCTATCACTTTCTCGTACTCATAAAATGTTTCCGACCAACCAAGGTCGGTAAATTTTTCTTCTCGACCAACTACAGTTAGTGGGTTTGTCTTACCAACCAATCTTTGGCACTTTTTTGGAATACTTTTACTTCCCGACCAACCTTAGTTGGCGTTTTCGAGAATATATTTACTTCCTAACCAACCAAGTTGGCATTTTTAGGAATAGTTTTACTTTCCGACCAACCTTAGTTGGCGTTTTCGAGAATATATTTACTTCCTAACCAACCAAGTTGGCATTTTTAGGAATAGTTTTACTTCTCGACCAACCTTAGTTGGTGTTTTCGAGAATATATTTACTTCCTAACCAACCAAGTTGGCATTTTTAGGAATAGTTTTACTTCCCGACCAACCTTAGTTGGTGTTTTCGAAAATATATTTACTTCCTAACCAACCAAGTTGGCATTTTTAGGAATAGTTTTACTTCCCGACCAACCTTAGTTGGCGTTTTCGAGAATATATTTACTTCCTAACCAACCAAGTTGGCATTTTTAGGAATAAATTTGAGTAGTCCGAGATCTGCTGAGTAGTGTGTAGCACTAGTATTCCGCAAAAAAATTCCAATAAAGGGAAAGAACTGGGCAGAACATTGTCACTTTATTCATACTGATGAAACTGCATTACATGAGAATTTACATTACTGATAATATTTGCGCAGGTGCTCTGCATTCTATGCATTCTTAAACTCCTCCCCCTCTAAAGTTTCTATTTTGTATGTCCCTGGTCGAACAACTTCCTTAATTCGGTAGGGTCCATGCCAGTTGGCTTCCAGTTTGTTGTGCTTTTGAATTACCTTC
Organism: Sambucus nigra; assembly: GCA_949130495.1. Lineage (NCBI taxonomy): Eukaryota > Viridiplantae > Streptophyta > Magnoliopsida > Dipsacales > Adoxaceae > Sambucus > Sambucus nigra. The sequence goes on along the minus strand of OX422209.1, from coordinate 402,907,019 downwards.
TTTAGCACACAGTCTCCTTCTTTTAAGTCGCACTTCTTCACTCTCTTGTTGTAGAACAAAGTTGTTCGTTGCTCGTAAGCAGCATTTCTAATGGTTGCTTCTTCCCTAACCTCCTCGAGCATGTCCAAGTCTAACCTTCTCATTAAATCGCTGACAGGGGAATTGAAATTCAGTATTCTGTGTGTTGGGAGACCCAATTCGGCAGGTATAACAGCTTCACTTCCAAATGCAAGCATATATGGAGATTCCCCTGTTGCTGCTCGGGGAGTAGTTCGGTAAGCTCATAGCACTGATTATAGCTCGTTGATCCAGTTTGCTTTTGCGTCATTCAGTCTCTTTTTCAAACCATTCAGCAGTGTTCTGTTTGTAACTTCAATTTGTCCATTACTTTAAGGATGGCTTGGTGTCGAGTGGATCTTCAAGATATTTGACTGATGACAATAGGCAGCGAACTCCTTGTTGTCAAATTGTGTTCCATGGTCTGTGATGAAGGCATGAGAAAGACCATATCGACAAACGATGTTCTTCTAAATAAATTGGTCTACCTTGTCGTACGTCATATCGATGAGAGGCTCAGCCTCAACCCATTTAGTAAAATAATCCACAGCGGCCACGAGATACTTAAATGTTCCCCTGGTCATCGGCAGTGGTCCAACCAAATCTATTCCCCATATGGCAAATGGCCAAGGGGAAGTAATGGGTGTCAATAACGCTTGGGGAGTTCTTCGAATGGAGGAGAAGCGCTGACACTTATCACATTTCTTAGCATAGGCTATGCAATCAGCCCTCATCGTCGGCCAGTAGTATCCTTGAGTTATCATTCTTTGCAAAAGAGTTCGACCTGCTACATGGGCTCCACATGATCCTTCATGGACCTCTTCAATCAAATCTTTCACCTCGGTGAGATGCACACATCTTTGCAAACCTGCTATAATTTCTCGTCTGTATAGAATACCATTAGTCAGTACATAACGAGCAACTTTAAACTTCAGTTTCTTGGCTGCAAGTTTGTGAGTTGGTAACTCCCCTTTCTCAATATATGCCCTGATGGGATCCATCCATGATGACCCTAAATTGAGGGTATTAAAGTTTATCGTCAGATCTTCATCTATACTCCGACCAGCTAAAACTTCAATTGGGATTGTTCTTCGCAGCTCGGTACGAGTAGCTGATGCTAATCGAGCTAAGGCGTCTGCTCTTACATTCTCCATTCTTGGTATTCTGACCAGCTGAATAGCAGCAAATTCTGACTCCAATTCCTTCGCCTTTGCATGATATCTGATCATTAATTCTCCTTTGGCTGCATATACTCCCATCATTTGATTTATGACCAATTGCGAGTCACTGAAAAGAATAACTTGTTCTGCCCCCATGGTTTTTGCCAAACTAAGACCTGCAATCATGGCTTCATATTCAGCCTTATTATTGGAGGCTTTGAATTGGAAACGTAGGGCGTATTCCATGTCGACCTCGTTCGGACTGTTCAAAACTATCCCTGCGCCACATGCTGTAGTGCAGGATGAACCATCCACATACAGACTCCATATAGGCAACTCGTCTTCAAATTGTTGATCTGACAGGGTTCCTCGGTGAAAAATTTATTGCTTCCTTTCACCATCTCCTGATTTGTCTTGTTGTTCGTCGATCATCTTTTCTTGCCCTTTTACCAACCTAAGCTGGTCCGGGCTTGAATTTGATGATCCTGTAACATCTACTTGCCCTTTTACCAAGCTAAGTTGGTCTGGGCTTGCATTTGATGATCCTGTAACATCCATATGTTGATCAACGAGCAACTTTTGCTCCTCGGGGGTATCAGGATAGGTGAACTCTGCTATAAAATCTGCTACCGCTTGCCCTTTTAGCGATGATCTGAGTTCATAAACTATATCATATTCACCGAGTTCTATTGCCCAGCACATCAATCTTCCTGACTTTTTTGGTTTATGAAGGGCTTGCCTCAATAGCATATCAGTATATACTACTATGGTATAAGCCTGGAAGTATGGCTTCATTCTTCTACTTGCCTCGATCAATGATAGTGCTAATTTTTCCAGCCTTGGATATCTGATCTCTGCACCTCGGAAGGCCTTACTTGTGTAGTAGATTGGTTTTTGTACTCCATTCTCCACTCTTATCAATGCCGAACTAACTGCATTCTCCGACACTGCCAGATATAAGTATAATTTTTCTCCCATCACTAGCCTGGATAACAGTGGAGGTGTTCCCAAATATTTCTTCAAGTCTTGGAAAGCCTTCTCACATTCATCATTCCACTCAAAAGTTTTTCGGAGCGTCTTGAAGAATGGGAGGCATCGATCAGTTGCTCGCGATACAAATCTGTTGAGTGCTGCTACTCGTCCTGTAAGACTTTGTACCTCTTTCTTCGTCGTTGGGGATCGCAGCCCTAACAGAGCTTTGATCTTTTCAGGGTTACCTTCAATGCCTCGCTGATTGATAATGTACCCGAGAAACATGCCTTCTCGTACTCCAAATATGCACTTCGTCGGGTTCAACTTCATTTGATATTTATCTAGTTGATCAAAGGTCTGGCTTAAGTCAACTAGATGATCATCAACTTTCTTGCTCTTTGTCAGCATATCATCAACATAGACTTCCATATTGCAACTGATTTGTTCTGCAAACACTTTGTTCATCAGCCGTTGATATATTGCACCTGCATTTTTCAAACCAAAAGGCATAACATTATAACAATAAGTTCCCCTAGGGGTAATGAAAGAAGTACTCTCCCTATCTTCAGGTTTCATTTTAATCTGATTGTAACCAGAATAAGCATCCATGAATCTCTGCAGCTCGTGTTCCGAGGTAGCATCCACTAGTTGATCAATTCGGGGCAGCGGAAAGTGATCCTTTGGGCATGCTTTGTTGAGGTCGATGAAGTCTACACACATCCTCCATTTGTTGTTCTTCTTTTTCACCATCACCACATTTGCTAACCAGTATGGATATTAAACATCTTCAATAAAACAAGCTTTCTGGAGCTTCTCGACTTCCTCCTGTATAGCTTGATTCTTCTCGGGACTAAATACTCTTCTTCTCTGTTTCACAGGCTTGATCTCCTTATTCACATTGAGTTCGTGACATAAGAAATTTGGGTTTATCCCAGGCATATCCTCATGACTCCACGCAAAAGTTTGCTTTCTGCTTCTTAGGAAAGTTATCAATTCATGTTTTAGTGAGGCTTCCAATGACGAACCTACTTGAGTAGTTCGTTCAGGGTGCTCGTCGTTCAGGATGATATTTTCAGTAGCTTCCACCACTTGACCCTTAACGAGTTGCGACTCATCTCTAGGATCCAATGTTTCAATTTCTGCTCCTTCATCCACTTAATAGGTGGTGGTCTTTTTCCTTGATTCCTCCATTTCCTCTTGCTCGGCGGATGAATAATAGCATTCCCGAGCTACTTTCTGATCACCTTTCACAACTCCTACTCCAAAATTTATTGGAAATTTTAGGCATTGATGTACCGTATATGGTACAGCTTCGAACTTCTTCAATCCTACTCTTCCCATGATGATATTGTATGATGATTGAACATTCTTATCCATCACGAAGAAGCGTATTCTTTCTGTTCGACAAGCAGGCCACGTACCAATGAATATATCCAACTTGATCGTCCCAAGTGGAAAAACTTTCTCACCAGAAAACCCAGGAGGGGTCTGTGATAAGGCTCCAATTGAGATAACTTTAAATTTAAACTGTCGAAGCACGAGTAGAACATGATTTCTACCGAGCTACCATTGTATACCAGTACTCTTGAAATCATTACCTCCTTCATCCTCATTTTGATCACCAATGGGTTATCATGAGGATATATAACACCTGCGAGGTCGTTCTTTGAGAAACCAATGACCAATTTCTCTTTGTTCACCTTTCTCGGGCGATCCTCCTCAGCTAGATTTATTCGTTGAATGTATGAGCAAGCTTGAGCCTCACAGAGGTAAGCTTTTCTCTCGGCAGTAAGGTCTCCTCCTCCTGCATCTCCACCTGTAATAACATTACAGTCAAATGACCCAAAGCGTATTGAAAATACCTCACGTTCTGGCTGCCTTGGTCTCTTGGGAAGATCGGGGTCGTCTTCTGGATCAACTTCATGGTCTCTCTTCTTGTTCTCCTCTGCTCGACGAGGAGATCTAGGCCTCTCTCTTACTCGGTCGTTGTTTCTTCTATCATTCCTCCGATCTACATACTTTGCCAGTTTTTCTCGTCTGATGAGTGTTTCAATCTCATTCTGAAGAGCTATGCAATTTTTGGTCATATGGCCATGATCTTTGTGAAACTCGCAATATTTTGCTTTATTTCTCCTGTCTGGGTCTGCCTTCATTTTCTCTGGCCAATTTAATTCTTCGTTGTTCTTGATTTCTTCTAGAACGTGGTTGATGTCTTTCTTCAAAGGAGTATAATTATCAAATTTCTTCAACACTTCCCATGACGACCTTGTTCTTTAGTGTTTGTCACTACCATTGTTCTTATGCTCTTTCTTCTTAGCTTTATCACCTTCCACCTTGGTTTCTTTGGCATCCATATTCTTCTTCACGGCCATAGCCTCCTCGGCATTCATAATCTTGGCCGCTTTTCCCATCAAATCTGACATAGTTCTAGGTGGATCTTTGGCCAAAGTGTAGTATAACTTGTTGGGCAGTAGTCCACTCATCAAGGCGGTTGTTGATGTAAAAAATTAGATCATATCTAATTATTCAATCACAGATAAATAAATGAGACAAAGAATTTTTAAAGTGGTTCAGCCTTATAAGAATGGCCTACGTCCACTGTTATGGTATTGCTGATCGTATGGAATTCTCGATTACAAATTATCTCAAGAAATTTCGGTCCCTTTACAATGAGGATTGTACAATGTATTTATAGCCCTGAGGCTGTAATGTGAAAAGGTAATACATTAAATGATGTACATATGAAAGGGTAATACATTCAATGCCCCTTAAGCGTATGCGTCTGAATGATAAGCATTTAATGAACAGTCAAACTGTTGGTTATCCTGCTATTAATGCTTTGTTCGAGGTGCAGCTCGGACCACCTGAGTTGCTCGGACCGCCTAAGCTTCTCGGTATCCAAGAGTTCCTTAGAGAGTTCTTGTTCCTCGGAGCGTATTAGTTCCTCGGGGAATCAGTTCTCCTCGTTGTAGTATGGTTCCTCGGAAGCGTTTGTTGTTGCTACGTAGATTGCCATGTGTCTTCACTTTATTGAGCCATGTCAGCAGACTAAATTTGGTATCAACAGAAGCCCCCAATTTTTCATAGTTCGAACTTTGAGGAGTGTGGAACATTCTTTCTCGGAATATGGCAGTTTTAAATGGTTATCCTAAAATTTAGGAGTCTTTTGTATTTATTTCAAATTCGTAGAATCAGGCTTTTTTGAATTTTTATAACCGCCTCGTTCTCCGCGTACTTTTTGTCCTTCTAGCCGCCGGTAGCGTAATCGTTTCTTTTTGTAATCATTACTTTTTCCTTTTCCCAATGCAAGGTATTTAAACTTCACAGACACTCCCATTGTCTTCTACCTTTTCAAATTTGTATTTTCGAGTTTTCCATTACCTTACTCTCTTGTGCGTTCATCCTTTTCACCGTTCGTTGTCAACAGATCCACTCTTTTTCTGTAAGATCTTCTTCCTTATTCTTCATTTCCTTCTTTCATCATGGTTTATCCTATAGAATCTCTTGATATGTTTCGCTCTGATTTTTCTATTCCCTCCTGTGTTGTTCTGGAAGAGCTTTCTAAGCCTTCTGACTATTTCCGTTTGGCTGAGGGACATTGGTTCCCCAGTCTCTTTGTTGCTGAGTGTGGATTTTCTTTTCCACCCAATCCCTTATGTCTGGAATTCTGTCAATACTTTGACGTTGTTCCTGCAAGAATAGCCCCCAATACATGGAGAATAGTTAATGGGGTGCATAGGTTAAATCAAATTCATGGAACTCGCATAGGAATTCCAGAAATCATGTTTTGCTATAGATGGGCAGTTAGTGATAACACCTTTTATTTAAAAACTAGATTTTTAAATAGGTCTTTAGTGGTCAATCTCCCGGATGCCAATAGGGACTATTTTGAGCACGGAGTTGTAATAAAAAATTGGCAACATGCTCCTTTATCAGGAGATGAAGTGTATCAGGGTCCCAGATGCCCTCCCTATGGCAATGGGATTGGTTATTTTTATTTCATTTTATTTATTTTGAAATTATGCTTCTTCTGTGTTTGACAAAATGTGCCACTGATATTTCAATGTTTATTTATTTGCAGTTGATAGCAAAAGAAAGTGTCCAAAAGAAGCAGACGTGAATATAAGGCACTTAAAACTTATCTGGAGTTTGCATCAGAGTGTTGCCGACGAGTACATTGGGTCAGCCTCGTATCTGCTGTAGTACAAGAGCTACACCACTTCTTTCACTGCTCGTCCGGTGATAAGTGACGCAGAGCCAGTACCAGCTTCTGCCAGTTCTTCGCCTGAATCACATATTCCTTTAAGTGAAAGGATGAAGAAGAGAAGACCTCCCACCCTTTTTGAGAAAACTGCCTCTGGTGCTGGAGAGGCAAAAAGAAGTAAGGTTGACGACCCAGGGGAGGGGACAAAGAAAACTGATGCATCTTCCTCGGTTGCCCTTGTTGTGAAGATTGTCGAGAAGCCCCCAGTGGCTCCGAGCAAGTTTGCTGCTCCAGGAGAGCTGATTGTAATATCACCGACCAAGAGTTCCTCTTTGGTTGAATCTATTCCTGCTCCCCCGAGGAAGCTGAAGAAGAGCTCCTCGGTCAATTTGGCTGACACCATCTCTTAGCCCCCGACTAATGGAGTTCCCACTTTCGTTCCCCCGAGCTCTGCCATGAGCTCGGTGAAGACTTGGATCATTCCCGAGATCCAAGGTATCGAAGAAAACCTTTCTCGGGATATGGTTACCTCTTTGGCAGCTCACCACATTGCTTCTGTAAGTCCTTTTACTTTAAACTTTTCATCTTTCCCTTATTAGATCTGTCTCTACTTACTTTCATTTTCTTTTCACAGTTGGTGAGCTGCTTCAATACAATTTTGAAGAAAAATGAAGCTATCAAAGCTTCCAGCTCCTCGTCTGGTGTAGAGGAAGCTTTAATGGGTTTGGGGCAGTCTCTGAAAGAGTCTCGCCAAAAATATGCTAATGATAAAGCAACTTGGGAGAAGAAGCTTGCCTCCACCGAGCAGGAAAAGGCTCGAGTTGTTGGAGTCTCCCAGGAGTTGGAGAAGAGAATAAAGGACTTGGAAGGGAAAAATAAAGAGCTCGACGAGAAGCTCAAAAATGCTGGAGAACTTGAGAATAAGCTCAAGGTTGCTGAGGAAGAATTTGGTCAGCTTCGGGAGGTAAATCAGCAGAAGGAGGAGGTTAAAAATAAATTGAAGATTGCTGAAAACCTTCTGTCCCTGAGAAGCTTTCCTCGGAAAAGTTGAAGAGAAAAGTGGCTGTGAAGAAGTCTTTCAGCGCTGGCTGGGACAAGGGGTGGAACAAGGGGTTGGCTGCCATGATGTCACAAGTAGAATATGGCAGTCTCAAGTACTTCAGGGATGGATGGGTCGCTGCTCTACAGGAGATGAAAGTGGATGAAAATTCCGAACTCTTTCAGCGACACATCCCTGGTCCCCCTCCAACTCCTGAAGAAGAAGAAGAGGACGAAGCTGCCTCCGAAGAGTCTTTTATGGTGATGGGAGATCATCTCCCAACCATCCAGCCTGCTACCGAGGAACTTCAGCAGTTCGCTACTTCCTCCGAGCAACCTCCAGCACTTCCCCAGCTACTATCTGTTCATTCCGAGCAACCTACTTCCTCGTCCCAGCCTCCCGAGAAGGTTTTGGGAGACAAGGAAAAGGTGTAGAGTTGTTCGGGTTTCTCTTTATATTTTTCTTTTGTCAAATGTAACCATGAACATGTAACTCTGATCCTTGATATAATAAAACTTGAATTTTTGTTCTTGCATACTTTTGTCTCTTCTTTATGCTTAGTTGGTACTTTTATTGATTACTGCTTCTTCTTTCTCTACTAGTTTCTGGCCAGGATGGAATTATTATCTGCTCATGATACCAAGCTGTTGAGGCAATGCAATGATTATTTCAAGGCTGGTCACACAGATCTGAGTGCAGCATAAATTATCGACATCCTTGGCCAAGATGCTTCGGAACAGGCGGTTGAGGCCTACCAATATTTGAAGACTCTGCTTGATCGTGCAGTAGCCAACAATGTGGCTTATTATGATATGATCGAGGATCTCCAAGGCATTCTTGAAGACCTTTAGCAGCAATACAAAGAATCCACTGCCCCTTTGCATGAGGGGTATGAGAAGAAGTATCAGCAACTCAATGCTGACAATGGGTACGAGAAGCGTTTTGCTGGCTACGAGGTGAGGGAGAGAACTCTGAGGGGTGAGGTCGAGGAGTGCAGACAAATAGCTGAATAATTAAAGCAAGAAAATAACAACCTGCAAATAGAGTTGTCTTGGTTGAAGTCTGCAGTTTCCACTTCAAACGCCTTGGTCCCAGTGAATGATGAGGGATTCTCGTTCTTGGAGGTCGAGAACGCCAAATTGAGGGACGAATTGGAGATCTTGAAGAGAGCTGGTCCCTCTATATCTTCTCGTGGTCGAGCAAGAGCTCCTCGGGGACGAGCAAGAGCAGCTCAAATTCCTGTTGAGGAACAGAGGACTCAATCTGCCTTAGAGAACCAAGCCTTCCAATTAATGGCAAAGAACCAGGCGTTGGCTGAAATGTCAAAGAATATCAGGGACCTGGAAGAGCAGTTTTCTGTGCAGCAGTCAGTCTTGGAGAATAAGGAACTCTTCATCAAAAATCTCCACGAGCAGCTGGAAAGACTGACATATCAATTCCACAAACAGCCCAGGGAGTTCTGGATGGCTGGATACAACGAAGCTCTATACCACTTGGACGATCGTATCCAGAATGCCAATAATGAGGGATACAAGCAAGGCTGGTTGAATGCCTTAGGTGTGTTGCAACTCGAACAGGGTCATTACTTGTGGGATTACCATGATCCTGGGATGCTCGACCTACCCGTGCCACCATTCAAACTTGATATGAGCTGGATCCCTGCTCGGGCCATTCCTCGATGCTTAATTTCAAAGTATCTCAGCGACTACAATCTCCATTCAAGTGTTGAGATATCTCGTCCCGAGTACCTTCTAGATCGACCATCCGTGATGAATATCAGGATGTTAAAAGATTTGAACTTCATAAACTCTCCTCTTGCTTTAAATGATCCGCCTGCTGGCGAGGAACCTGTCTCAAAAGCAGAGGGAAAGAAACCAATAAAGTAGGAATTTTGATGTAATAGTTAGTATACATTTCATTATCAATGTAATCTATTCTTGGATTTAATGAAAAACTTTTATTTTTGTTCGCAATCTTAATCGCTATTGTCTTGTAAAATACTTTACATTTGTGCATGTATGTCTGTTAAAAAGATAACAATATCGTGTTGTGTTGTTTGTCGATCAACTTATTGTCGACTAGCTTGAATTTTTGGTAGTCATTATAAAAAATTACTAAGTTATTCCTCGACCAACTTACTAATAATTTTAAAAAGTCACGAGTATCAATAATTTTGCTTGATCATTTTCTCGTATTCATAAAATGTTTCCAACCAACCAAGGTCGGTAAATTTCCCTTTTCGACCAACTACAATTAGTGGGTTTTTATCCCCGACCAGCTGTAGTTAGTGGATTTTTCCTCTGCGAGCAACTTTTAGCACTTTTTGAAATAATTTTACCTCCCGACCAACTCAAGTTGGCCTTTTCGAGAATATATTTACTTCCTAACCGACATAAGTTGGCATTTTTAGGAAAACTTTTACTTCCCGAAGAACATATAGTTTTATTTCCCATAGGAATACAAGTTTTACTTCCCGTAGGAATACAAGTAGCTTTACTTTCTGGAGGAATACAAGTAGCTTTACTTCCCGGAGGAATACAGGTAGCTTTACTTCCCGGAGGAATATAGGTAGCTTTACTTCCCGGAGGAATACAGGTAGCTTTACTTCTCGGAGGAATATAGGTAGCTTTACTTCCCGGAGGAATACAAGTTTTACTTCCCGGAGGAATACATTTGTTTCTCGACCAACCTTAGCTGGCGTTTTCGAGAAAAATTTTGAGTAGCCTGAGTTTTGCTGAGTTTCGCCGAGTAGTGTGTAGCACTAGTATTCCCCGAAAAACTTTTAATAAAAGGAGAAAATACGTATCACTGATAATACTTACGCAGGTGCTCTGCGTTCCATGCATTCTTAAACTCCTCCCCTTCTAAAGTTGCTATTCGGTAAGTTCCTGGTCGAACAACTTTTGTAACTCGATATGGTCCATGCCAGTTTGCCTCCAGTTTGTTGTGCTTTTGAATCACTTTCTTCAGCACATAGTCTCCTTCTTTCAGGTCGCACTTCTTTACCCTCTTATTGTAGAATAAAGTTGTTCGCTGTTGGTAAGCAACATTTCTAATGGCTGCTTCTTCTCTAACTTCCTCGAGCATGTCTAAATCCAATCTTCTTATTAATTCGCTGACAGGGGAATTGAAATTCAGTACCCTATGTGTTGGGAGGCCCAACTCGGTAGGTATAACAGCTTCACTTCCAAACGCTAGCATATATGATGATTCTCCAGTTGCTACTCGGGGAGTAGTTCGGTAAGCCCACAGTACTGACTGTAACTCGTTGATCCAATTTGCTTTCGCATCGCCCAGCCTTTTCTTCAAGCCATTCAGCAGTGTTCTGTTTGTCACTTCAGTTTGTCCATTGCTTTGAGGATGGCCTGGTGCTGAGTGGATCTTCAAAACATCTGATTGATGACAATAGGTAGCGAACTCCTCGTTATCAAATTGTGTTCCATGGTCTGTGATGAAAGCATGAGGAAGACCATATCGACAAATGATGTTCTTCCAAATAAATTGGTATACCTTCTCGTACGTCATATCAATGAGAGGCTCAGCTTCCACCCATTTAGTAAAATAATCCACTGCGACGATGAGGTATTTGAACCTTCCTCTAGTCGTTGGCAGTGGTCCAACCAAATCTATTCCCCACGTGGCAAATGGCCAAGGGAAAGTGATGGGTGTCAGCAATGCTTATGGAGTTCTTCGGATGGAGGAAAAGCGCTGGCACTTGTCACATTTCTTGGCATAGGCTACACAATCAGCCCTCATCGTCGGCCAGTAATATCCCTGCGTCATCATCCTTTGCAAAAGCGTATGACCTGCTATATGGGCTCCACAGGACCCTTCATGGATCTCTTCAATCAATTCTTTCACCTCGGAGGGATGTACACATCTCTGCAAACTTGCCATAATTCCTCGTCTATATAAAATACCGTTAGTTAATACATACCGAGCAGCTTTAAACTTCAATTTCTTGGCTGCGAGCTTGTCAATTGGTAATTCTCCCTCCTCAATATATGCCCTGATGGGATCCATCCAAGATGGTCCTAAATCAAGGGTGATAAAGTTCATCGCCAAATCTTCATCTGTACTCCGACCGGCCAAAATTTCAATTGGGATTGTTCTTCGTAGCTCGGTACGAGTAGCTGATGCTAATCGAGCTAAGGCATCTGCACTTGCATTCTCCATCCTTGGTATTCTGACCAGCTGAATAGCAGCAAATTTTGATACCAACTCCATCACCTTTCCATGGTATTTGATCATTAATTGTCCTTTAGCTGCATATATTCCCAACATTTGATTTACAATTAATTGAGAATCACTGAAGACAATAATTTGTTGCACCTCCATAATTTTCAACAAATTAAGACCTGCAATCATGGCCTCATACTCAGCCTCATTATTGGAGGCTTTGAATTGGAAACATAGGGCGTACTCCATGTCGACCTCATCCGGAGTGCTCAAAACTATTCCTGCCCCACTGCCTGTTGTGCAAGATGAGCCATCTACATATAACTTCCATATAGGTAACTCGTCTTCAAACTTTTGATCTGACAGAGTTCCTCGGTGAAATATTTATTGCTTCCTTTCATCTTCCCCTGATATTTCTCGCTCTTCATCGATCATCTTTTCTTGCCCTTTTACCAACCGGAGTTGATCTGAGCTCGAATTTGATGATCCCGTAACATCCACTTGCTCTTTTACCAACCGGAGTTGGTCTGAGCTTGTGTTTGTCGATCCTGTAACATCCATAGGTTGATCAGCGAGTAACTTTTGCTCCTCGGGGGTATCAGGATAAGTGAACTCTGCTATAAAATCCGCTACAGCTTGCCCTTTAAGCGATGATCTGGGTTCATAGACTATATCGTATTCACCGAGCTCTATTGCCCAGTACATCAATCTCCCTAATTTTTCTGGTTTATGAAGGGCTTGCCTCAACGGCATATCAGTATATACGACTATAGTATGAGCTTGGAAATATGGCCTCATTCTCCTACTCGCCTCAATCAGTGCCAGTGCTAACTTTTCCAGCCTTGGATATCTGATCTCTGGTCCTTGGAAGGCCTTACTTGTGTAATAGATTGGTTTTTGTACTCCATTATCCACTCTTATCAACGCCGAGCTAACTGCATTCTCCGATACTGCTAGATACAAGTACAATTTTTCTCTCATCACCGGCCTGGAAAACAGTGGAGGTGCTCCCAAGTATTTCTTCAAGTCTTGAAAAGCCTTTTCACATTCATCATTCCACTCAAAAGTCTTTCGGAGTGTCTTGAAGAATGGGAGACATCGATCAGTTTCTCGCGATACAAATCTGTTGAGTGCTGCTACTCGTCCTGTAAGACTTTGCACCTCTTTCTTCGTCGTTGGAGATCGCAGCCCTAATAGAGCTTTGATCTTTTCAGGATTTGCCTCAATGCCTCGTTGGTTGATAATGTATCCGAGAAACATGCCTTCTCGTACTCCAAATATGCACTTCGTCGGGTTCAGCTTCATTTGAAATTTATTTAGTTGATCAAAAGTCTGACTTAAGTCAACTAGATGATCGGTAGCTTTCTTGCCCTTTGTCAGCATATCGTCAGCATAGACTTCCATATTGCAACTGATTTATTCAGCAAAGACTTTGTTCATCAGCCTCTGATATGTCGCACCTGCATTTTTCAAACCAAAAGGCATAACATTATAACAATAAGTTCCCCTAGGGGTAATGAAAGAAGTACTCTCCCTGTCTTCAGGTTTCATTTTAATCTGATTGTAGCCAGAATAAGCATCCATGAAGCTCAGTAGCTCGTGTCCCGAGGTAGCATCGACTAGTTGATCAATTCGGGGCAGTGGAAAGTGATCCTTTGGGCATGCTTTGTTGAGGTCGATGAAGTCTACACACATCCTCCACTTGTTGTTCTTCTTTTTCACCATCACCACATTTGCTAACCAGTCTGGATATTTAACATCTTCAATAAAGCAGGCTTTCTGGAGCTTCTCGACTTCCTCCTGTATAGCTTGATTCTTCTCGGGGCTGAACACTCTTCTTCTCTGCTTCACTGGCTTGATTTCCTTATTCACATTGAGTTCGTGACATAAGAAATTTGGATCTATTCCGGGCATATCCTCATGATTCCACGCAAAAGTTTGCTTTCTGCTTCTAAGGAAAGTTATCAATTCCTGTTTTAGTGAGGCTTCCAACGACGAACCTACTTGAGTAGTTCGCTCAGGGTGCTCATCGTCCAGAATGATGTTTTCAGTAGCTTCCACCACTTGACCCTTCACGAGTTGAGACTCATCTCTAGGATCCAATGTTTCAATTTCTGCACCTTCATCCACTTGATAGGTAGTAGTCTTTTTCCTTGACTCCTCAAGTTCTTCTTGCTCGGCGGATGAATAATAGCATTCTCGAGCTACTTTCTGGTCACCTTTCACAACTCCTACTCCAAAATTTGTTGGAAATTTCAGGCACTGATGCACCGTATATGGTACAGCCTCGAACTTTTTCAATCCTACTCTTCCCATGATGATATTGTATGATGATTGAACATTCTTATCCATCACGAAAAAGCGTATTCTTTCCATCCGACAAGCACGCCACGTACCAATGAATATATCCAACTTGATTGTCCCAAGTGGAAACACTTTCTTGCCAGCAAAACCGAGGAGGGGTCTATGATAAGGCTCCAGTTGAGATAGCTTTAGATTTAAACTATCGAAGCACGAGTAGAACATGATGTCTGCCGAGCTACCGTTGTCGACCAGTACTCTTGAAATCATTACCTCCTTCATTCTCATCTTGATCACCAATGGGTCATCAAGAGGATATAGAACACCTGCAAGGTCATTCTTTGAGAACCCAATGCTAACTTCTCTTTATTCACCTTTCTCGGGCGATCCTCCTCAGCTAAATTTATTCGTTGAATGTACGAGCATGCTTGATCCTCACAAAGGTAAGCTTTTCTCTCGGCGGTAAGGTCTCCTCCTCCTGCATCCCCACCTGTTATAACATTACGGTCAAATGACCCAAAGCGTATTGAAAATACCTCTCGTTCTGACTGCCTTGGTCTCTTGGGAAGATCGGGGTCATCCTCGGGATCAACTTCATGGTTTCTTTTCTTGTTTTCCTCTGCTCGACGAGGAGATCTAGACCTCTCTCTAGTTCGGTCATTGTTCCTTCTTTCGCCTCCACGATCAACGTACTTTGCCAGCTTTCCTCGTCTGATAGTGTTTCAATCTCATTCTGAAGAGCTATGCATTTTTTGGTCATATGGCCATGATCGTTATGAAACTCGCAATACTTTGCCTTATTCCTCTTGTCAGGGTCTGCCTTCATTTTCTCTGGCCAGTTTAATTCCTCGTTGCTCTTGATTTCTTCTAGAACATGATTGATATCCTTCTTCAAAGGAGTATAATTATCAAATTTCTTCATTGCATCCCATACCGACCTTGTTCTTGAATGTTTGTCATTACCATTGTTCTTATGCTCTTTCTTCTTAGCTTTATCACCTTCCACCTTGGTTTCTTTGGCATCTATGTTCTTCTTCGCAACCATAGCTTCCTCGGCATTCATAATCTTGGACGCTTTTCCCATCAGATCCGACATGGTTCTAGGTGGATCTTTGGCCAAAGTGTAGTACAACTTGTTGGGCAGTAGTCCATTCATCAAGGCGGTAATCGCTGTCTTCTCCTCGTAATCAATGACTTCAAGTTTCTCGTTATTAAAATGAGTTATATAATCTCTGGTACTCTTACCAGCCTTTTGTCTAACACTTAACAAATGTGCTACTCGTTTAACTGGTTTTGCCCCAAAATAGAAATTCCCAATTAATAACTCGACCAGTTGAAGAAACTTTGAGATCTTACCCCGAGGAAGATTATTATACCATATTTGAGCAGATCCGGTAAGAGTTCTCGAGAATGCCCTGCATCTCATCTCATCTGGAACAGCATAGATGTCGGTTGCAGCTTGGTATTGTTCTATATGAAGGACGGGGTCAGTATTTCCATCATATTTAGGGGTCACAACCGGTGCTTTGAATTTTGATAAATCTACAATGGCCCGGACAAAAGGTGTTCCTCGAACAAAGGTTCGTTGTAGAGGGTTTTTAGCTTTAACCATTTCCCCCAATCTATCCTCCAGCCTTTGAATGGAGCCTTTCCATGCATCATTTCCTTCCTCGGGCCTATTAGTTCGAGCAGCTGATCGCATTGAGGTGGCTTCCTGAGATCTATCTTGACGAGTAGCTGGTCGCGACTGGGCAGATCCTTCCCTTAAATCTGATGGTCGTCGAAAACTCCTCGATGGGGCTCGAGGAGGACTTTTGCTCCTCCTAGGACCTAATCGATCGAAAGGAGATACTCTGCTTAATCTTTCTAGCGCACTGGTCCTTTCTGGGGAGAGAGTGATACGTTGTTCAGTATCTGTGGCTCGCACTAACGAAGTTCGTCCAAGTTGATAAGAAAAATCTTCAGACTCCTCATTGCGATATGAATTGGTACGCCTAGTACGCGAAGAAGATGCACGTGTATTTCTTTGAATACTTCGTGGTCTTGAATGGGTTGGTGCATCGCCATGGAGGGTTTGTATGAGTTGACACATAGTTTCTTGCATGACGGTCTGGCCCTGAGCCAGATTTGTCATTATTCCAGCCAGATCTGGAATATTTGGCAGAGCAGATGGATTTGGAGGGCTTCCAGCGTTTCGATTGCTTGATTCTGGAATATCAGCCATTTGTGATGGATTATTTTTTATGGAAAATGATATTACCAGTCGTTTCCCACAGACGGCGCCAATCTATTGATGTAAAAAATTAGATCATATCTAATTATTCAATCACAGATAAATAAACGAGACAAAGAATTTTTAAAGTGGTTCAGCCTTATAAGAATGGCCTACGTCCACTGTTATGGTATTATTGATTGTATGGAATTCTCGATTACAAATTATCTCAAGAAATTCCGGTCCCTCTACAATGAGGATTGTACAATGTATTTATAGCCCTGAGGCTGTAATGTGAAAAGGTAATACATTAAATGATGTACATATGAAAGGGTAATACATGCAATGCCCCTTAAGCGTATGCATATGAATGATAAGCATTTAATGAACAGTCAAACTGTTGGTTATCCTGTTATTAATGCTTTGTTCGAGGTGCATCTCGGACCGCCTGAGCTTCTCGGTATCCAAGAGTTCCTCGGAGAGTTCTTATTCCTCGGAGCGTATGAGTTCCTCGGGGAATCAGTGCTCCTCGTTGTAGTATGGTTCCTCGGAGCACGTGAGTTCCTCGAAAGCGTTTGTTGTTGCTACGTAGATTGCCATATGTATTCACTTTATTGAGCCATGTCAGCAGACTAAATTTGGTATCAACAACGGTAATCGCTGTTTTTTCCTCATAGTCAATGACTTTGAGCTTCTCGTTATTAAAACGAGTTATATAATCTCTGGTACTTTCACCAGCTTTTTGTCTAACACTTAACAAATGCGCTGCTCGTTTAACTGGCTTTGCCCCAAAACAGAAATTCCCTATGAATAACTCGGCCAGTTGAAAGAAAGTTGAGATCTTACCCCGAGGAAGGTTATTATACCATATTTGAGTAGATCCGGTAAGAGTTCCCGAGAATGCTCTGCATCTCATCTCATCTGGAACAGCGTAGATGTCGGCTGCAGCTTGGTATTGTTCTATATGAACGACAGGATCGGTCTTTCCATCATATTTGGGGGTCACAACAGGTGCTTTGAACTTTGATGGTGTTGAAAAATCTACAATGGCCTGGACAAAAGGTGTTCCTTGAACAAAAGTTCGTTGTAGAGGGTTATTAGCTTTAGCCATTTCCCCTAATCTATCCTCCAGCCTCTGAATAGAGCCTTTCCACGCATCGTTTCCTTCCTCGGGCCTGTTGGTTCGAGCAACTGATCGCGTTGATGTGGCTTCCTGGGATCTATCTTGACGAGCAGCTCGTCGCGACTGGGTAGATCCTTCTCTTAAATCTTATGGTCGTCGAAAATTCCTCGATGCGGCTCTAGGAGGACTTTTGCTCCTCTAGGACCTAATCGATCAAAAGGAGATACTCTGCTTAATCTTTCTAGTGCACTGATTCTTTCTGGAGAGAGAGTGATACGTTGTTCAGTATCTGTGGCTCGTACTAACGAAGTTCGTCCAGGTTGATAAGAAAAATCTTCAGACTCCTCAGTACGATATGAATCGGTACGCCTAGTACGCGGAGAGGGTAAACGGGTATTTCTTTGAATACTTCGCGATTCTGAGTGGGTTGGTGCACCGCCATGGAGGGTTCGTATGAATTGTCGCATAGTTTCTTGCATGACTGTTTGGCCCTGGGCCAGATTTGTCATTATTCCAGCCAGATCTGGAATATTTGGCGGAGCAGATGGATTTGGAGGGCTTCCAGCGTTTCAGTTGCTGGGTTCTGGAATATCAGCCATTTGTGATGAATTGTTTTTGATGAAAAACGATATTACCAGTCATTTTCCACAGACGGCGCCAATCTGTTGATGTAAAAAATTAGATGATATCTAATTATTTAATCACAGATAAATAAAATGAGATAAAGAACTTTTAAAGTGGTTCAGCCTTATAAGAATGGCCTACGTCCACTATTTTTGTTATTGCTGACTGTTTGGGAATTCTCGATTACAAGTTTTCTCCAGAAATTTCGGTCCCCTTACAATGAGAATAATACAATGTATTTATAGCCCTAAGGCTGTAATGTGAAAGGGTAATACATTTAATGCCCCTTAAGCGTATACATCTGTATGATAATAATAAGCATTTAATGCGTAGTCAAACTGTTGGTTATCCGGCTATTAATGCTTTATTCGAGGTGCAGCTCGGACCGTCTAAGCTGCTCGGACCGCCTAAGGTCCTCGGTACTCAAAAGTTCCTCGGTACTCAAAAGTTCCTTGGAGAGTTCTTGTAGGTCGGAGCGTCTGAGTTGATCGGGGAAGCAGAGTTCCTCGTTGCAGTATGGTTCCTCAGAGTCGAGGTGTTGTTCGTAAGTGTTTGTCGTTGCCATGTAGATTGCCACATGTCTTCACCCAATTGAGCCATGTCAGCAGACTAAATTTGGTATCAACATGGATCATCAGTCAAAGCAGGTGTGATTAAACGAAAATATGCAGTGTTATCAATTAAGCATAATATCAAGAGTAGTTGCATATAAACTGTCAGAGGCAACCTAGCAATACCAAATAATGTAACCAATGAACACATGGTACTGCAAACAGAATGGTCAAATACAACCAGGTCGCCCGAACGATGTGATATGTCATTACAACGATATCAGAGGTTGTCGCTCAAATGATCAACCTTCCCGTTCGAATGAGAAATAGAATTCCCAGAAAGCCCACGTGATCAAATAGTTTTGCCCAGAGAAATAATTTTCCAGAAAATAATACCTAGAAGGTGCTGACAGATCCAAAACAGTGTCAAAATAGTAGCGAAATAGCAAACTTAATAAATAAGTCAATGTGCGCCACTACAAAAAGAGTCATAACACTAGCAAAAGTATATCAAGACGCGCAATTAATGTATGATAAAAACCTATGGAATCAACTAAAGCTCCTAACATGGGGTGAATCACGTGCAAGTAACCGCGAGTCATGAAAAAAAAGACCATAAGCCTCTAAATCCGATTTCCTAACCCAAATCGATGTGTAACGAGGCGAGGGGGTTTTAGGAATCGGTGTGACTCTCTTTTTAAACTTCCTAGGTCCATTCAAAAGTTTATAATATAAACGCCTAAGATGGCCTTGACTACCATAAGGTGTGCAAGTGTAAATCGGGCGGTGAGTGTTACCTAAAGGCGGCCTTCTCCTCAAATTCCTAAGTGGTTCTCTCCTCAAATTCCTAGGTGACGCTATATGATTTTGACTAGGTGGCTCTCTCCTAATGATCCTAGGAGGTTCTCTCATGATGTTCCTAGGGGGCTCTTTCCTAACAAACTTACGTGCCTCTTTCTTAACAATCCTAGGAGGCTCTCTTACACATGTGGGAATGGGTACAAAATGTTTTTCAAAACCAATCCCACCCCTATCCTTTTTAATTTGGAAAATCCCTAAAATCTTATCTAACTTTTCGGACCGAGACTCCAAATCAAATTTCACCTTACTCAATTCTCTCAAACTTTTCTCAAGTTCACTTATCCTAGATTTAAGTAGGCGCCTAGAATCCTCAAGAAGCTCCTTTTTCATAGCTTCCATCACCCCTCAAAGATCATCTCTCTCACTCTCGATATATCCAAGCTTCTCTCTCAAAATTTTCTCTCGTGCCCTAACTTCTTGAACTAAAATAACATTATCATTTTTAAGGCACGCTCTTGCAAATGGGCTTTCAATTTCAAATTTTCTTTCTTTATTTTCAAATATTCAGCATAAAGTTTATTGAAAGCAGTTTGCAAGTCACGCTCATCCTCACTTGTGTCGTCCTCACTCACCTCACTATTATCACTAGTCACACGGTTGGGAAACTCTCGCCTAGAAGCAAAAAAAAATTCTTCTTCCGAATCACTCTCACTAAGTGTAGAAACACGAGATGTTGGTTTATTCAATTTCATCCTCAAATTTTTGGGACACTCACCTATCGTGTGACCTACACCCTCACAATCCGAATAACTCTCATAATTATTTTCAACGGAAGATTTAAAACAAGAGTTCGTGTGAATTTTCCAATTATATTTTTCAAAAAGTTGACACTGAAAATCATCAAAACCACCAAAAGTCATTTTTGAGAGAAACGGGATCAAAAACTCATTTTTCAACATAATTTTCGAAAACAAGATCAAACGCAATTGATTAGCGATACCCGCTCTGATACCAATTTGTAAGAGCCGCTACAGCGGAATAAATGTGACTTTTTAAATAAATCAATTTTAATTGTGTGCCGACCAAACCAGTTTGAATGAAAACCAAGTTTTGATTCAGTCTTAACATGCATCTAAGTGATATGAAATCATAAAGCAATAAGCATGCAAAGGAAACCAAATAACAGGAAAAATCCCCCATAGGGGCAAAACCTTTTATTTCTATAACTTTGAAAAGTTTACAAGACCATCGACTTACATACAATTTCCCGCAAGTGTCACGCACGGTGCCTTCGTCAAACCTTCAAAGCGTCGACTAGAAATCTACAATGTTTCACGCACAGCTATACCACAAGGACACGCAGTCTGATCAACCCAGGAATACCCGCAAGCACTCCCTATGACACGCAGTAAAAAAGCTTTATAGAGACTCCCTCCACATTAGCACGTAGCCCTCCGGTTGTAGAGATCTCCCCAAAAAGTATGAACAATAGCAAAGTTCTGTTCTTGGGTTCCAAAACAATTCACACAAAAAGATATTAGGATTTTATGAATTGTAAAATAAGAGATTGAACTCTTTTAATGTTGGAGAATAAAGCAAAACACTCGAAATCGTATTCTGTTTAAAACCAGTATTTCTCCACCCGAAATCCAGTAGTCTGACGCCCTTTAAATACTAAAAATCAAGGCGGTGATGTGTCAGAAAATAACTCTTCTCGTTCGAATGACATACGATGTCATTTGAACCAGATCCTATGTCGTTTGAACGACCTATCATTTCAGGCCATGATTGTAGATAATTTCGATATGAACGCGTGGCTGCCAGTTTCGTATTTTTTTTATTTTTTATGAATTAGTTATGATTTTTCTATGGAAAGGTGTCCAAGAACAAAATCTTTAGATGATATGAATTCAAAAAAAAAATAATAAAACTTTTAAAGCTCCACTCCAACACTTAGAAAATATTTTATGAAAAATAATCCCAATACTCTAAGTGCATTATTAAGGTACTCTAAAAAGTAACCTTACCAAAGTTAACATTGCGGATATTGTTTGTTGAAGAACCTTGATTATTCGGATCCACCTTGATGTGAATGTGATCTTGATCTTCTTCGACGGTGTAGCGTATACGACATATAAATTGATAAAGGACATAAATGTCCTTACAGAGTATATTAATGTGCTATTAAAATCAAGAGAACCTTGTCGTATAACCACTGAATGAAAAAAAAATCATCTTTATTTCTGTTAATTGCCTCCCAATTCCTTTATCGCGCCAAGTGAATTTTAGTAACGTTTGCACTCACTGCGATTTCTTCACATAAGTTCGTGTACTAGCATTTGAACATGAATTTATAAGTACTTATTAAATTGCTCAAACTTGTAGAATCCTTCAAGACCATCAACTTCAAGTCGAAATAGAACCCATAGATGTATTTATCGAAACTTCTTAGGTTCCAACATCATAATCTTAACATATAATAATGGTACTTCATTAGAAAACTCTCCACCTTGATTTAGAAATGCTTCAGGAGTACGTTTGTGATTTTAATAAAGGGAATTAGGCATGTACTCCATGCAATACTTAACGGATTCAGCAATAACACAGGACTCCGCAATTGAACCTTTAATGCATATATCTCTACAATTTTGTATCTTCCGACTCTTGTAAATAAGAAAAAAATATACGTGACATACTAATTAACAATGATCTGTACATATATATTTGTGTTTATGTTTGTGTTTGTGCATAAATAAAATCAATATAAATAGTTTGTCTTCTAAACGGATACATCCAATATGTTTATACATGATCACAAGTCAATGATTCATCGACTAAATGAATAGTAAGGTGGATATTAATACCAAAAAATGCTGGCAGAAAGTGTTTCTCTAACACACATAATGCCTCTGCAACCATAAACTTGGCTCTTTGCATATCCTTGCAAATTAAGACTTTTGAGCACATTATTTTCAAAAATAAGCTCAACTGCTAAATAACTCTTAGCAAATCTTTGTATTTTGAAAATGCATACTGAAGCAATATGGGCAACAAATACTCCATAATAACATGATAGTGATGTGACTTCGTTGAGTACAAACCAGGTAGTTTAAGGGTGACAATATTGCTTCGGTTGGACGAAAAGCAAAAAGGTAGCTTTAAGTCTTTCAAAATTTGACAATACTGTCATTTCTCTTCTTTATCCAATATAAATTACTCTTTTAATTTCATTCATTTCCCAGTTTGCTCATCTTCTCACATTTATCGACCACTATTTTGTATTATGTTTACTTAAATCTAAGGCTTGTCAGGTCCATTGCATCATAAATAATGAGGTTTTATAGTCATTTTTGTTATTTAGAAAAAAATACAAAATTAAACATAATTCGAGTTAGTAGTACAATTTTGCAACCGCGGGCTTGTTAAATTCATGTTTCATGCTCATAATCTTAAATATCAATCATTAATCGCTTGCACAATGTTAATTTTGAGTATTTATATGATTTCACGATGCCAACGGCGAGGTCTGAAAGCAATTTCGACAAAAAATAACCATAGTCGCACCTTCAAGGGCAAAATGGTAAACTCGAATGACCAATTTCGAAACTCGGACTATTCATGTAAGTTGTCAGTCTCAAATCAAGTAACGTCTATGTTTAAATGGTGTGTCAATCTGACCTTGAACGAAGAAATAATATCCGTGCCAAATTTAAAATCAAAAGAAAGTCAAAGTTTAAGTTTCGGGTCAAG
Source organism: Sambucus nigra (assembly GCA_949130495.1). NCBI lineage: Eukaryota > Viridiplantae > Streptophyta > Magnoliopsida > Dipsacales > Adoxaceae > Sambucus > Sambucus nigra. Next base: position 402,884,046 of record OX422209.1, on the reverse strand, counting down.
CCCAAAGTCAAACCCCGTGACCTGAGCGCTATTAAAATATTGTTGGGTTTGAAATATGGGTCACGTCGGTTCTTGCGGTGGGTCGATCTGAGGTTGTATGTGAAATTGATGGAGTTTGGGATATAAAATTAAAATATTATAACTTAGGCTTAAATATCAATGGTCGTGTATTATTTATTAAAACCATGGTTGGTTTAGTGGTGGGACAAAGTCCTGTTTTGGATTAACAAGAGGTTAGGGGTTTGAGTCATCCCCCTCTTTTTCCCGTTTTCTTTTCCCTGCGCATTCCACCCCCGGTCTTCATCTCAGCCAGCCACGAGCGCAAGGTGCATGGCGCGTCCCTTCCCTTGTTTTGTTATTTCTGACGAATTCATCCTCCCCATTTTTTTGTTTATTCCCAAGATCCTTACTTATGTATTCTTTATTCTTTATTCTTTTATTTTAATTCCTTGTCCCCATTTGTTTATGTCTCCCCTTGTTTTACTCTAAGATTGCTTCCCATGTTTTCGTACCTTTTCATCTTCTTTTGTCCCTTATTCCTTTTTGAGATTGTTCATTTGTCTTGGATACACTAAACAGAGTTGTGTACGATATAAAAGAATAAGCCATTTTCAGACAAAGGGATATACACACTTGGATAGATAAAAATATTTAAAGAGTATAATTTTGTGTCACCAAAAATATTATACCTTGTGTTTATTTTTGAGTGTTTGTGAGACAATTTTTGTACAAGTTTGGGAGGAACAATGTGTATTAGTACTCAATTTTTGGACTCGAAATTTTGCAAGTTGAATTTTATTAATGAAAATTATTATTTCATTTTGCAATATTTTTATTTTTATTTTGAAACTGGAGCAATTTTATTACTAGCACAAATTGAAGTTTATCATAATTAATTAACTTTGCCTCTTAGTTTAATTCGGTATTAATTCCCGGCGTGTGTTAATTAAAATAAAAATTGAGTATTCACTTAAAACGGCACAAGATTGTGTTTTAAACCTTTAATTTTTTTTTTATAAATCATATTTTAAGAATTTAAATGTGCAATTTTTTATGGGTTATACTTACATTAAATTATTTGATATCTTGTGCTTAAATACAAACGTTAAAACTTAAAACTGAACTTTGAGGGAATAGGGATTTAAGATATAAATTAAGAGATGTTAATATCTTTCGTGAACATTTATTATAATGTCTTTTAAAAATATACGCGTTGAGAGTCGAAGCATTTTAAGTTATAGATTCAGAAATACATAATTAAATTCATGTGTGGTTTTAATTAAAAGTGATAAACAGATACAACGTCCTAGCTTTCTCCCATATATAATTCGTGCTCATTTTATTCATTCGCTTCTTGTTTTAATTTAGAACTTAATCATATCTCTGCACATGTATTGTTTAGTTGAAAAGTTGATAATTTATATGAATTGACCAAATCTTCAAGGGTTCAACCTGTATTTACACTCCCTATACTATAATAGCCTATGCACTTGCGGTAATTTTATCTTTTAAAATTTAACAACACCAAGTATTTCATATTCTTCTGTGCATTAATCGTATCTTTATTTTTTGTTATATCATCGAGGATTTTACTTATAAAACGCTCTGAAATATTCTTTTCAGCGTGCATCACATCGGGAACATGTCGAATTTTACGAGTAGTCCAATATTTCAATTCGAATAGAATTAACCTTTTATACCATGCCTATTTAACTTCAATGTTACAATTCTCATTTGCATCACCCATCTTTCACTTCTTATTACAAACTTTTAGTGACTTTTCAACGTAAATTTTTTAAAAGTGTGTCCCCATTCAACCGACGTGGATGAGGTGTATACTATGTAGACCTAAGCAACAAACTCTGACGTTTCCTAACAGGGTGATCCATATCAAGGAAAATATAGTATACAATTAAAAACTATCTTACTAATGTGCGTTAGTCAGATAAATGGAGTATCGTCCCCACAAACAGGGCAAGATTTATAACCATGTGTAACACACCTAGATAAATTCCTATATGAAGTGAAATAATTAATTCCCCATACTAACATAGCTTTCAATGTAAAAGGTTGCATGTCATAAGACAGAACTCATACTTCCCACGATTCTTTCAACTCATTAACTAAAAACTGAAGAAAAAAGTCGATGTATTGATCCACTGCCTTCGGACCAAGTATTAACAAAGAAAAAATCTCAAACTCACTCTTCATGCACAATGAAGGTGAAAGATTATTCGACACCGTGATAACAAGCCAATAACTATAACTGGCAGACTGAATGCTGCGGGGATTAAATCCGTCGGTTGATATTGAGAGCCAAACATTGCATCCTTATTTAGCAAACTCAAACCATTTTATTTTGAAACTTCCCCATTAAGATGTATCACATGGATGTCACTAGTAATCCCATAAAGTGGTTACCCTTTGGTACCATGTCATTTCTCGTGCTATCCATAGTATAGTATAAAATCTCACAAACCTTGGAATCATATGGAAATATTTCGACACCTTTTTAGGTTATTTGGAAATTCTTCCCGCTTTTCTCATAGTAATTGCATACCCTGACTCCTTTATCCATATATTTATTCTCCTTCAAATATAGACACAGTTATTGATGCATACAAGAATATAGTTGGCCTTCATTCCCAAATTTTTCATTATACTCTTCGTTTTTGGATATTTTTCTAGCAGTGTATTACCTTCTGGGAGCAGTTTTTTAAAGATAAATAAAAGCGCACTATTTTCTGACCAACCTAATTGCTTCTTTAAGTTGTGAAGTTCTACAGATGAATAAAGAGTTGTTTCAAGCCCCTTGCATAAAGGATATAATTTATCTACTGATAATATTTTATATCCATTGTTCTTATCATTATGATATGATCTTCTTCGAAAACTCCCGACTAACCGCATTCAACATCTACACGAGGTTATCCATGCACTCCATAACAAACATTAACAAGATTTCCCACCCCACCACCTTGTTCCTCAGTGTTTTCTTCTACTATGTTTTCCTCGACTTCTTCTAGCGATGGAGGATTGATAGTGTTCACGGATGAACTTTTATAGTGATAAAGCCATACGGTATAAAACTAATGTGTATCGTTCATCCACAAAAGTGTTTCTATGTCTTTTAACTTTAGACGCAACTTATTGCGGCACTTTAAACATGGACAAGATATCGCTGTCAACACCTGACCATTGTTTTCTTTCGCATATTTAATAAAATCTTCAATACCCATTAAATATAACAAGTTACCTCTACTCTCGTCGACCATACAGTCTTTGTTGGTCAGTCGTGACATATTATAATACAAGATAAATAAAAAATAAAACACATATTAACAACAAGTTGCATCTATAAACTTCGATATTGGTTGGTGTCTATATATGGTAACTAATTATACCACAATTTATGCTAAATTTGTGATTTTTAAATTCTCAACATACTTTTGATGAATAAAAAGAAATTTTCAGCATATTCGTCATATCAATTAACTAAAACAGATAATTCATCATATTTTCTATATGCAACTAATGTGATCATCCACGGGGTTCTTTTTAATTTACCACTAACTTAAGATGTGTATCACAATAAGCGCATTGGGCAAAACTAAACATTAATTGACAACTCGAGATACATAGATAAGAAAATGACTCTCCCCGTAACGTCTCAACCTAAAATAAATATTTATCCTAAAGGCCATATTCTTATAACCAAATATCTATCAACAACTTTGGTTAATAAGTACATACACCGTATAACTATTTATGTCTCATAATAGTGGTTGCATAAAGTATTAACCTTAAATTTTCACCTTATCACTAACATTAGCCACCATAAGTTACAACATATAATTCCTAGGCCACAAATTTTGGACTATGTATGACATGTTATCAGAGAGACTTTTCTGGAAAATTTCATACATCAAACTAATCAATATTATTCGTGGTCATAACATGAAATCAGTAGAGTAAATAGTAAACACTGGTTATATGATTTGAAATTAAAAAGTAAAACTCCACATCCAGAAATAAAGTTTAATATAATCAATTAATACACACACACACACACAAATGAATATGGTAATCGAAAAAAAACATGGAATGAAAGATCGAGAAACAAAAAGCCCTAATTTAATGTCTACCAAGCTCACCAAAACTAACCAACAAAACAAAAATTCATGACATTATATAATTACCCCCATCGAAAAATAAAATTTCCATCAGATTTAATTTTCAAACCCATTTACGCATCTTTCCATTTAAATTCCATCACATAAATTTCCATCAGATTCAATATTTAAGCTCATTTATCAAAATTTCACCATATCCAGAATATCAATTTCCAACCGTTTAAGAATTATCATGTAGGAATCAAGGGATAGTAAAACAAATTTTCACCTGATCTCAAGCAATGTGTGAATTCGTCGTCGGAGACTTAGATAGGTCATCAATGGGGGGAAATTCACAAAGGGGGAGCCGACGAGGGAGGTAGAAAGGGAGTGGGTAAGGTTGTGAGGGAAGTGGGTTTGGTTGTGAGGAAAGTGGGAGGAAATACTCCCACCCAGCCCTAGACTATATTATCTATCTTATAGTTTTTAATTGGATCACACGAAGGACACTACCTTGGGGAGCCATATCGTGCTTCTATCGATAAGTATGTAGGAGTCCTCAGCGTAACCGACTTGAAGAAACACGCATATATAACTACATGGAAATTATAACGCAAAAAATCACCAACGGGACTATACCCAAACCTTATCGATGGATTGAGTCTAGATGCATTCTTTCGTCGTGAATTGGAGACCATCCTGAACGTATGATCAAATACAGTGACCTCCATACCGTCCTGCGTCAACAGCCAAGTGTGCGGTACACAATCCTAAATTTGAAAGCAATCTCGACCGATAGATTCACAATGAGTAGCGATATGTTCACACAAATTTAACACACACACGCACACACACACACACACACACACACATATATATATATATATATATATATATATATATATATATATATATATAGAGAGAGAGAGAGAGAGAGAGGCTCTCCAACATACCTATGAACAAACCTATTTTTTTAAATAGTAAAAAAATATAATTTTGAGTTGATATTTTTTATATGGATTCATAATATTTTAGTGTGCCCCTGTAAAAATATTCAACTCAAAACAATGTATTTTATTATTTTTAAAAATTAGGTAAAAAAACTGACAATTTTAAAAGGTAAAAACTGACAGTTTTTTTACTTATTTTTAAAAAATAAAAACATTATTTTCAGTTGATTTTTTTTACAGGAGCACATTGAAATATCATGAACCCATGTAAAAAATATCATCTCCAAATTATTTTTTTTACTATTTTAAAAAATGGGTATGTTCGTAGGTATGTTGCTAGGAGGTATGTTGGAGAGCCTGAGTGCATATATATATATATATATATATGATATCGTTAAGCTCACACGTTTACCCATCTCAACCCAATCCACTGTAACACCCCGTGGTTTTAAAACTTTAAAAATCTCTTATAAATTAAAATTCCAGGAAAAATAAAATTTCAAAATTAATTAATCATTTTACCTAAAAATGTTGGTTTTAATTTAAATAAAATGAAATTATAATCATGATTTAATTTGAGAAATTAAAACTTTTTATATAAAAATTGGGGAGTGTCGGATGTGAGGGCATCCGAAACGGTTTGGCCCTAGGGGCGAACCGGTTTGCTCTAACAATAGGCGGAAATTTGAGTCTTTTTGTAGTATTTCTATAGGACTTAAACTCTTTTCTTTTATTAAAATAAAAAGGCTTGTGTTTAAGGTTTTTAAAACACGTTTAACCTTCTCGAAAAGCAATAGCCTCCCATGTTTATGCCTCATCTCATATACAAGACCTAAACCCCATTAAAATCAACTTTCAACCCAACAATTGAATAGTTAAACCGTGTTTTCTCAAGATCGTTCAAGAACGCGTCGTTGTTATTTTCTGAGGAACACAACCATCCAATCAGATTTGTCAAATGACTTTTTACAGGCATGAATACTTATGTTGTTCCCCTTTAGTATTATGCGCTATAAATGTTAATTAAGGAAAGTGAAACTAAAGTTGGAACTATTTTTATTCAAATATCTAATACAAAATTAAGACTCAAAACTTTCACATTCTTGGATTAGAGATTGTGATTCTGTTAGAATATATGGACGTTCGCATGTTAGAATAAATCGTATGAAATTTATAAATTGATTTCGACTCATAAAATTATGTGATTCATGTGTTGCTTGTAGAATATACATTTTTATTGCTATGCCTCAAAATATGCATGTGAATGGAAATTATATGCATTGTTGAAAAAGAAATGTATTGCTAAATTGAAATTATAATTATAATTAAACGAACATATATTGGATAAATGGTAGTCTTGTGATTAAAATAAAAGAATTTTTACTATATGTTGAAAATACGCCTTATTTGATCGTTATTTGTGTTTGTACTTAATACCGCGAGGACGACGGGATTTTCGGGGTAGTCATGCTTTCACTTTACTTTTAGGTTGCTTACTAGGTATAGGAATAGTAGGTAGGCCTTGATTGTTGTCACACTTTCCAGATATGGGACTAGCGAGTGTAGACTTTTACGAATGGGTATTTCCGGGGTGGGGCAAATTAGTACACTTTTTCGTTGTTCCGTTAACCTAGGTGCGAGCTTTGGTAGAAATTTTGATAGGTATTCTTCCTAAATCATAGGTTAGGATATACTTGTGTTTTGGAGACCTCTATGTATGGGACTAGAGGTGGTTTGTGGATATGTGCCCGACTATAGGGTGGGGCTAATAAAAAATAATGAGATCTTGAGAAAATTGATAATAATGCCTAAAATATCAACGGGTATTAAAATGAATTTGCATCGCTAATATGTGCAGGGTTAACATTAAGGGGTGAACTGGCTATAGCGATGTGGGTGTGTGTTGGCATCACCAATATGTGCAATGCTAGCATAATTGGGCGAACTGACCGTAGTGATGTGTCCTGCATGGAACCTCACCAATACGTTAAGGGTTAACGAAGTTGGGTGAACTGGCTATAGTGAGGGGATTGTGTGTGGTGAAATTTTTTGGGCGTGACAATAATATATGCAGGACCCATAATAGGGTGAACTGGCTATACTAATGTCGTATAAATAATTAGAGCGCGCCAAGAGTATGTGCATGACTCGTAATAGGGTGAACTGACTATACTGGTGTCGTATAAATAAAAATTGAATACATTAATTTAATTAATAATCATGAGTTGATAATTTAATGTGGTAATATCATAATTGGACTTGAACATTGGGGGCAACTTAGTTATGTGCGTAGATAGTGGTATTTAGTTTTAATCGCATGTTAGTACATACCTTGTTTAAATTTAAAATGCTCTATTGTGATGTTTATCACATATAATGCTTCTGCATGGGTTTACGAACCGTGATTGGAAGGAATAGCTAGTATTCATACAGTGGGCTCTGACCCATTGCGTTGACTAACATTTTAGGTATAGTACTGGAGTAGTTGCATATGAGTGATTGGAGACTTTTGGAAGTGCAACTGGAGATTTATTTTATAGCTTCAATGGTAGTTTGATTTATTTCCATTCAGTCATTTATTATGAGACTTTCAGTTATGGATTTTGTGGCCCAATCAATTTCACAATTTTTTATGGTTTCAATCATATATTTATAGTTGGATTATTTCATTCGGATTTGAATAATTTAGAGTTCGATTTATTTTGGAGATAGCATGGTGATGGATTTTAATTTGCATGAATGTTTTTATAGGTTGGATAAACCTGAATATTTTCTTGTGAAAAAAGTTTTTAATGTCTCATACTTCTGTCACATGGTGAGAATGATAACTTATTTAGTGACGCTCGACGTAGTTTGACAGCGGTGGTTGGCCACCTCGCTTACCAGATTGCACGAGGTGTTACATTCACAAGTGCCGAATTGTACTATTAATCAAAATTTATTAATCTTTAACCTTAGTTAAAGTTAACCTATTTAGTCCTTCGATTTTTACTTTAATAAACATAGCTAGTTTAATTTACTCAACATATATCCACTAAATAAATATTTAACCACTCGAATCAACTCTAAAAAATTCCACCATCAAACTTATAAGCCAAACTATTCACTGCGATAAAAGTCATTCGAATGACTTTTAAGTGACGTTCGAATGAACCCAGTGATCTCGTACGACCAAGACATAACCTCATTTGAACGAACCCAACCACCTAATTCAAAAGAGATTACAATCTTGTTCAAACGAGGTTAACACATACCATCACTTTCGTTCCCAAAAGTGTAATTTCAACCTAAAAAATCCATTAATGAGTTTCAAAGCTTTGAAACAGCAACCCAAATAATGTCAAAACCAAAACTAAACATGGGTACATGATCCTAAACGATTTTCAACAACAATTTAATATCTACAACATCATTTTGGGATTTAATTCTTCAATGCCACTGATTTAAACCTAGTTTACCATAAACATGCAAATGGGTCTAATATCTCTCTTTAAATTTCAGATCAGATCTTTCAACTAACATGGGGATTTAACTTACGAACAAGATTAGATCCTAAAACATGAGTTCTACCACAAATTCAATCACAGAATATAATTCAATTCAAATTTCTCTTCTAAAAAGTAAGAGTCTTTAATGCATGATTAATTAACACTAATCATGATTAACCCATAATAGAAACATGATTAAGATTAACCAAATCAGATCCTAAACATGCATTATAATCCCAGAATATAAAAGAAAAATATGAATTATAAACAAGTTATAGATTATAAAGTGGTATTGCAAGAGATTTCTTGCCTAAAACAAAGAACGATGGATTCTCTATGCGTTTGATCCTTGGTTCCTTTTTCTCCCAAAGTTTCCTTAGTTTCACCCACAATTCCAAGGGTGTTAGGGTTTGTTCTTACACGTAAAGTAATTAATTAATGAGACTAAACTCCCTTAAATACTTACTAATCCCGCAAGCCTACAAAAGGCATATTTTTAGGCCCGCAAATGAGCCTAAAATACTACCAAAATAACCCAAAATTTAACCTAAGGGTATCTATATCCACTGAGCCCAACTTAACACGATAAAATACATATTCGGGTCTTCATTTCACTCCAGAGTCCTCTCTAGATGGCAATACCCAATATATTATGATAATACTTCACAACGTAAAATAAAATATCCAATTAATTATTTTACGCATAACCACATATAGTCCGGTTAATTAATTATATATAATAATTAAATATAACACACGACGCAAATAATTCTCATAACATGCAAATTTAATCATCATCTATATATGAATGCACTTATTACTAATTTTCTCAAGTAATAATTAATTTCAGATTATTAATTTATCCTCGCAATTAACAATTATTTAAATACTACAAAAAATAGGGGTATTATAGGCGGGAAAGGTTCGGAAAGGAAGTGAGAGGAGACGGGAGAGCCGTGACTACGAGTGTTAAAATTGTAAACCATCAAACCCTAAATTTATCAATATACAACGCGCGCGCGCGTGTGTGTGAGAGACAGTGAGGGTACTTTTGTAATATTACACTCAATCAGTTTGATGTTTTTATACACTATACCCGCCCTGCCCGAACCTGGTTTTTTATTTAATTCTAAACTCGAATCTGCCCCCGCCCCGTTTATGATCCCCTAAATCCACATATTAGGGTTAAAGGTGGACGGGTAGCCATGAAAACCCGCCCCATTGCCATCTTTATCGGGTACATTCAAACCCACTTAATACTTCTAAACTAAATATGACTTGCATTCCAACCAAGTCTCCATTATTATAATAAATAAATAATTCAGGAAGTGTTTAACAATTGCCCAATAATTTTTTGAAATGTCCAAAATTCACAAATAAATTTAATACTATTTTAATCTATCCCCATCAATAGTCAATTTATTCCATTAGCCCCATTTAATTTGTAATTAATCATAACAAACTATCCAAACGTCCTTAGTTGACCCAAGTCCAATTATTATATCCAATTTCCTAATACCCACGTGTAATTTGATAACCATTAACAACCATAAACTATATATTAAAAGATTATAGATTTTTGGGACGGGTCATTAATCTTGCTCGATGCCATTAGTAAAACTCGAGATCTCATTTTACCATAATGATACTTTATGAACTTTATTTGTAGCGTTGTAAGAATACATAACGTCATCGGAGAAAGAAACTCGAGCATGCCAATCATTAATGACGCGTAACAGCAACGTGTTGGTGGGCGTGCTTACTTACGACGTGCAATACACACCCTAAGAGGCAAAAAAGACAATATCATAAAATTTAGAAAATCTAAAATATTATATTACTCTTTAAATTCAACACAATTGTGACACCCTGCTAATTAAAACCTTGGGTGATCAGTCCATTATTATAATTAAACAGGTTACAAAAATGGATTATCCTTGGCATCATTGTCGAAAACGTATTAATTATTAATAACTTATCAAGCCCGGTGCCAATTATAAAACCTTTTTTCCTTTTTATCTTGAATTAACAATAATACAATTGAATACTCATCAACCACATTCACAATAGTAATAACATTCATTGAATAATAAAGGGATAAATCCTCTGAATAAAATCCATAACCAAAACCCATATAATATCCTTAAAGAAGTACCGAGTGTTTGAAATACAATGGAAATACTGAGCCATAACTATTGATTAACAAGGAGCAACATGCTTGAATTACCTAACTGGGAACTTATTATAGAAATGAATAGGAAATGGAATCATATAATCGCGAGGTCCCGCAGCTTCCACAACAACTTGCTAAATCTGGTGGCCCTGTGGCTGAACACCTAAAATGTTTTGAAAAAGATTTGTAACGGCTTAAGCCCTAAAATATTTTACAAATGTTTAAATGCAATAAATTTGAGCAATATAAATATCCATGTTAGATGTGCGTGTTCTCACATGAGCCCTCACCTCTCATGTTACCGTGCAAATCTAACATCTCATGATATTTTCCTTGTTAAGCTACCTGCCTAACCCACGTACTCCACTAATAATCCCTATTAGTCACTTATTCCACCCGTATCTCCCATACGATACGTAAATAGATTACTTGCCTTTTTACCAGATTTATAATCACCACATTATTTATTAAGTTTCACATACTTAATTCCAATTTAGATACTCACAATCTATATCTTTTACTACACACAACAGGGCAGAATAATCACAAGTCTCTCTCTCTCCCTCTCTCTCTCTCTCTCTATATATATATATATATATATATATATATATATATATACACACACACACAACATCCCCAAAGATATAACTCACGATGCGACATACTCTGCAATCGAGTCCATATGCACCTCATGTACCAATAAGGACTACCGGTTCAGAATGACACCTCGAACCATAAATCAATAAGCACATAATGGAGGCGAACATAGTCCTAATCATTCGGAGTACGCATATACCTAACGCACCCAAATGACCGGTCACACTATCGTGCACCCAAATGACCGGTCACACCAAGTTCTATGTTTTGGGGGATAAATCCAGACCTTTATGGCATCGCTAAGGTGGGATCCCCACTGCGCATGACCTCCTGTGATAACATGTACCATAGGCATGCTCGTACACATAAGAATCATACATAGCACACATTCACACAACCCATGTATATTCATACAGTACGTCCCTATATCTCAATTATTCAACGTATTACTATTTCATACTTTATTTTTATTCCCATTTATTACAAATATCATCCGCTATTCGAAGAGTTATAATCATCTTTTTTATAATTTCACTAGTTAATATCACATTATTCTACTAATTCAAATCACAGGTTCATCTCAATTCTATACGTATCCCCATCTGATTCTTGTAGTAAAATTGCGATTTCTCCCTATACCGAAATCCAAATGAGTTGATTCAAAGCTCAATAAAAAGCTAAGGCATATGCCTTTCCATCCATGTATGACTCTCACTTTAATTCAAAGTACAATGGAAAAGGCATTCATTTGAAGTTGTATAAAAAATTATGGCAGATTTATATCTTTTATATTTTCCAAACAAACCTTTGTTTTTCATCATCTTTCTATACAAATCTAATATTAAATAATGTTCATCGCTTTGAAAACCCGTAATTACCTTTTTATAAAATTCATTCTCTACAAATTTTCATTTCATGAATAAGGTTCAATAATCTCCAATACCATTCTCAAATAAACCCTTAATGATATCCATGAACTTTCCATCAAACCAATCCTATTTTTTTTTAAGAATCATACTCAATTATAAACTCGGATTTAATCTCCAATTAAATACATGCTACAATCCCAATTTCACGATTTAAACTATATGATTCATCCTAGCATGAGCTCTACATCACCACATGGAATTATCTTAATGTAATCCTTTTAAAAATGATGGTTTTAATAAAAAATGCATCTTACTCTAACATGCATATTTTAAGAAGTCAATAATTAAAGCAAGTAAACACTTGCCTCTAAATAAATGTCTGAATTTCACGTTTAGATGATAGTGTATGTGTTTCCCTGCTCCTCTCTCGATTTCGACGGCGGTTGGTGGTGTTAGGTGATGCTAATGATGGTTTTCCCCTTGAAAACTCTTCAAAATCCTCTTGAGACTCCTTCTATGCCTCACCTATAACTTCCTCTTCTTTGTTTCTTTCAATAACCATTTTCTCCAACTCAAAAGTCTATTATAAAGTGATGAATCCTGTATCTCTTATTAGCCTAAAAGTTCAAAGGTCTAAAAATGACGCTTGGAATGTCGGGTTGACAAAAAAGTGATCCGAAATCCTATATCGACACTCGAATATAGTTTTCCGACTGTTTCAACCCCTTTGGACACTTCTACGCACTCGAAATGACCATATATGTTACTTATATTTCACTTTTATTTTAATTCTCATATTTAAGCACGAGTCATACGCTTGCCTTGCCTAAATTATCATAAGTGTCGTATTTTTCACTCACGACTAAACATACAATGACATATTACTTATTCTCTCCGTAATATCCAATTATGTTCATCATAATAGATATTCAACTAATCTCATTTTAAATATTCATAAAAGTACGGGACATTACAATAATATTTTTCAATTTTGATAGAAATTTAATTCCATAAAATAAAATATTAAATATTGTTTTGTGGGAAAAAATAAGAATGGTCGAGTGTTGCCGCCATAGCCCAACCCTGGGCGGACTCGTACGTCTCTCAATCCCTCTCTTAGCCCCATTGCTTCGTCCAAGCCCCCGACTACTATTCCCAATATTCGCTGCCTTTTCACACTCCACATTATCTTCCGCTTCTACAAGAAGAAACTCTTTGTCCTTGTCAGTCCCGAATAGTAGTATGGAAACGACGTCGTTGAAGGCTCCGCCGGTGGCGAAGAAGGTGAAGCACGAGATGGAGATGTTTGGAGACGTAAGAGTGGACAACTACTATTGGCTCCGTGACGATTCTCGTTCGGATCCAGAGCTCCTCTCTTACCTCCAACAAGAGAATGCTTACACAGATTCTTTCATGTCCGGTACATATTTTTAATTCTCTCTACATTCAGATTATCATTTTTACTATTACTTGCAAATCAATTTCACTCTATTATTATTATCTTGTTCTCCAAGCTAATATAGGTTTCATTGATTTTAAGGCCAAAATAAAACAGTATAGATAGATTGTTTTTCTTATGACCATCTATAACTATTCTACATCGAGCACGATATATAGTTAAGTTGATATGTAGCATAATTGTTCAAGGTGAATGGCGAACGAATGCCCTGGGGTTTGCCTAGAGCATATGTGCAAAGCGCAAGGCTAGGCTTAAAAATGATAGAGAGTAAAACTTGAACATGTTTGCTTAAAGTAATCTTGTTGTTAGCAATTAATTGTAGGTAGTAAAATCCTACTAAGCGAACAGACACCACAAAATATACGTGGTTCGACAATGCGCCTACGTCTACGAGGTGTTTCTCTCTCTTTATTGATCAATTTGCAATAATAGAAAATACATGCCCCTTTTTCCAGGGTGGGGATTACATTTATAGAGAACATAAAGAGAATGAGTCGTGTAGGACTCTGACTTTTGGATGCAGTTGCGATCTGGTCGAGTAGATTTAGACCCGAGATTTGCGCTAATCGGACCCCCTTTTTTCTTATTTTCAAGCTATGATCGTCTATGAAGATTGTCACACACTTGTTGGCTTTTCTGCTTTGGACGGATAATTCCCCCACACCAACACATTGCAAGAGTATCACGCAAGTCATTGCCAAACAATTATATTGAAAACTGTAAACAAATGAGATACTCTCTCCGTCCCAAATTAAAAATCTGCTTTTCCTTTTTGTGTTGTCCCAAATTAAGGGTCCACTTTTCATTTTTGGACATAATCAACGAACCATGTTCCACGATGGTGAACTGTAGTTAATCTAAGTTGTTGATTAAGTGTATCATTAATCTATACAAAATAAAAACATTGACTCTTAATTTGGACACAGGGATTACATAGGAAGCTAATAAAAATTAAATTGCCATAAACAATCACAACTTCATAGTACCAACAAAAAAAGAAGAATTAAAAGAAGAAAAGTGTATTGACAAAATAGATCAATAGAAGGATTAAAGAAGAAGAAAATGACCAACAAAAGTATATTGATAAAATAAATAAATAGAAATGCTTGAAAAGAAGAGAAACTAAAAAAACAAAATTAAACAAAAAATGAAACGGGATGAGAGAAATGTCTTTGTTTAAGAACTTTGAAAAAAAAAATAAAAGAATGAAGAGTTTTGTTAGAGCATTAGAAGATAGATTATAAACAAGAGAAAAGAAAGAAAACTTAAAAACAAAAAAGGAACCTTTATTAGCTGCTGCATTAGTGTCGCCAATTTCTTGCGGCTGTTAACATCATCATTAGGAGGAAATCAAAGGTTGTTGTCGTCAAGCACCATTTAGCTCAAGTCGCGGGCTCTGTTGTCGAGTACATTTCTAGGGCTCTATCGAGCACTAGTCTATCTTTCTCTCCTTTGTGGTTTGTGTTGATTGGTACTTTGATGCGTTTAATTATAAAATTATGTCTAAATAATCGTCTATAAGATGGATGGGTGGAGTAATTTGGTGCAACATAGGCTAACAAAAAAAGATTCAGTGGAATAAGATAGCTTTATGAGAAATTTCGTAGTAACTTCATAAAGACACATGTACGTTTGCGCCTTATGTGTGGATGGGGGTACCTAGCATGAGCCTGCATTTGCGAATGCTCCTCGCCTTAGCGTAGGCAAAGCCCCCCAGCACACCCCGCCATAGGCATGTGCCTAGTTGTGCCTTTGACAACTGTATTTCATCAATCCAATCTTTTGTTAAATTTTTACAATGTTGAATGCCAAAAAAAAAAAGAGTATTTCGTCTTATTAAAGGAAATTCTAGATATGTCAAAGGCCAAGATTAAATTGTACACCCATTTTTATGGTCAAGGCTTCCTTCTCCAAATAGCCATGTTAATACCGACCACCGCGCACTTGTTCAAGCTAATTTTTAACAGGAAATTTCACTAAATGAGAGAATTGAAGCGACAAGATGATCAAATTATTGTTGTCCCACTCTCAGACGACAATCGACCTAACTAAAGTATTGGACCCACCACCTCTGGTCCCATCACGATAAAACGTTTTGAGTGCAGTTAAATATGCCACATGGCAACCATGTACCTGATGAATAAGAAAACGACTCTTGTACCCACCGATGGGGATATAGATGCCGCATAGATTGAATATGCGCCTCACATCAGTCATCGTGACACCATTGGATACCCCTTCGAGTTCGAGGACGATCTATTTCTAACTGGGGATAAAGTGATGCGAATTGAGGGTTAGGGTATTTACGACATTTTTAATTGTAATTTTTTTTTTGATTTGTAGTATTTTTTTTAGGATATTTTAGTAATATTGTATATAAGAATATTTTAGTCATTGTTGTGCTCCCAAGGAAACATCCTCTAGTGATGTTATCCATGACATCACATGATTGCTAGAATATTCCCTTTAGGTTAGGCTTGCTATCTCTAGAACATTCCCCCTTCCCTATATATATATATGGTGTATGCCTCATTGACAAATTAATTTAATGCACTTTGTTTTAGAGATTTGGCTTGTTTGTATATTCTTCTTGGTGCCATTGACCAATGTTTAAAAAGGCGAAAGGCGAGGCGAGGTGTTTTAGTCGCGAAGAGGCGAGGCGTAAGCCTCGAGGCGTCTGAGGCATAAGCCTCACGGAAAAGAAAAAAAAGTGCAAAATAATATTTAAAAAATACTAATAAAACCATAAAAATAAAATAACAAAAAAAAAAACATCCTTGAGGACTTTCTCACATAGTTCGACATTTTTTTGTTCCCCCGAGATAACTTAAAAAAAAAAAGTGATTTGAGAAAATCAATTTTAACATATTGGTTATTTTACAATATGACAATAAATTAATCAATGCAAAATCATATTGGCAAAATCATTTTTTTAGCTTCATTCACATATTGGTTATTTTATAATATGATAGTAAATTAATCAATGCAACTTAACAAGCAAATTTATTAAAAAACATTGATTTTCAAGCTAAGATTAAAAAAACAACAATTTTATTAAAAAAATAATAAAACATATCAAGCTAAGTTTATTAAAAAAACAACAACCTTTAAAATATATTAGCTTCTTAATATATATTCAGTTTAGTTAAAGATAACATATTAATCTAAGTTGAAAACCAAAAAACAAAAAACTTTTAATTTTAGCACACTTATTTCAAACAAAATCAAATTGACAAAATCAGTTTTTTAAGTTTCATTAACATATTGGTTATTTTTTAAAAATTTCTCTCAAGTTACAATAGTAAATAGTATAAGTTAAGTGCAGTGTTAAAACAAAAAAAGAACAAGATTTTTTTTTTCGCGCCTCAGCAAAAAGGCGTGAGGTGAGGCACGAGGGGCACCGAGGCGCATTGAGGCGTAAGCCTCAAATTCAACCCTAAGGCTTAAGCCTCGAGGCATTTTTTTCCCACCTCGCCTCGAGGCGTAAGCCTCAAACTTCTTTTTAAACATTGCCATTGACAAGTGTTCAAGTCATTCCACCTTTTTTTGTGAAATCTATATTTGCTCCTCATGATGGAGCACCAAAGAGTTAACTGGTCAAGATGGAACCACAACCATTTGTCTAATAAAACCAAATTTCTTTTTAAAAGATTACCCACTCTCAACCCCTTTTTCTATTTATCTCCAGAAAATTCTCTGTAATTAAAAATGATATTTTTTCCTTCCGCCGAATCCCTTAAAAAAATAAAGTCCTCATAAGTTTTTCAAATATATGAGCAACCTGTACATGCATTTGATAAGGAGTCGTAATGAGCTTTCCACTCCCAGACAAGCACCCTTTATTACCTTCCACCTTAAAAGACAAACTTTTGGGATTGCCACCCAAGGGCAGCCTCAAGTGAGGAGCCCGCTTCACATCCCGGACATCTAGTAAGACCATCAAGTTTTGCTCGATTCATGTTAATGCCCACCATCAAACTTTTGGATCCTATACTCTTCAACCAACTCATTTGCAATCGACAGAAGATCTAGAGTTTAACATCCCTTTACGAAGGTTTGTTGAGAGGTTGACACGGTATGCCTCAAAATCTCCCTTAATCTAATGGTTAACCCCTTTGATCAAATTTTATGGGAGCTTGACAAATAAATCTTATTTACACAAGACATTTCCTAATGAATCAAATCAAAACATTTTTTCTCAGTAGGTCCTATTTATACATGTAGTGAATATTCACTACATGTTTACAAATAGGACCTATTGGAGCAAAAATCTTTTTTCTTGGGACCTTTTGGAGCAAAAAAAGATCGTACGACTGATACGTAATAGTAAACGAGACTAGTTGTTAAAAAAACCTGATTAATAATCTCTAACCTTACCCTAACTCTTTTCTTAGAACTAAGACAAATATAAATTTCATTGATACAAACATCCACCACTCCCTTTTCATGAAACCCCTTGAAAAACCTCACGAAGCTTCCTCCTATTATGTCTCAACACTCCATATACGGTGCTAACGTCAATTTGTTGGGAACTGAGAACTTATCTCCACAACATTAGAAACGGCCTTCTTAACCGCCTATTTTTCGTAAAAGGCCTTTTATGCCATTCAACTCTTACTAAGTCTAAGGGACTTCTCTAATCCTTCCATCTCTCACTCACGGTAACTTCTTTTGTGTGTAGATAAAATTTAGAAATTTCCTTCCATAATTTCTTGTTTCCCATAAGCACCCTCTTTCTCTCTCAAACTCGTTGATGAAGTCGTATATGAATCAAACTCTCCTTCTAATTCGTAAAAACTATTCTTCATAAAGGTTCCCACTAATGTGTTGTATGGGTCCTCTGCATTTTAGACGCTAGTACTTTCACGAATGTTTTGCTCCACTTCTTGAAAGTCGTCCAGAGGATAGTAGGCCTTTGGAATTCTCTGTTAAGGGAATATCGATGTTTAGAATAAGATTATTCCCTTCTACTGAATTATGCATCTCAAATACTAAACATCGGCTGTCATATCGGTAACTGGTGGACTGGTCTTTGTTTGCACTACTCTTCCTCCTTCTGGCAGGACGGTGAGGTCCGCTTCCTCCTCATGTTGTAGAGCGTCAAAGTCAATGTTCTTGGCCACATTATCATTTGCCATCTCCCAAAATAGAATACCTCCCTAGAAGAGTCGCCAAATGTAAGAGATGGGTTTTTGAAATACAATTAGTATTTAATGAGGCGTAACCCCTTATCAAGATGATGATTTATGAAGCAAGAACAACACAATAAATGGTAACAATGAATCTGCCGTAAATAGCCTTTAATATCAAAAGTCTATATTAAATGGAGTTCTTACAGCATAAATGCCCTTGGAATATAATAAATGAAAGGGATCCCACAATCAACTCACTCTAGCACAATAAAGCCAAGGCAGTAACTAGATGCACAATAAATGCTAATGTTGGTGAATAAATGGGGTTAAAGGAATAATCACTCAATGATGAACTCACAACAAACTCTCTTGTCTAGAGAAAACTTGGCAGCAATTCTGGATAGTAAAAATTGCGATCCTTTGGAAAGACACAACTGAAAGTATTTATATGAGGATAAGGTCACTCGAGTGACCTTGCTCGCATTAAATGCTTCTGACTGCTTTTAATGCTAATAGTTGTGTGTAATAAATGCTAGTGCATTAAATGCATGAGATATGATATTTGGGGGAACACTGTTTAGGCCATTAAAAGTCTCTTAGCATTAATTGGAATGTGATAAGCCGACATTAAGGTTTATCTTATGATGTCTGGCAGGATAATTTCTTTAAATAAGCTGGTTGTCCTAGGAAACAACCCACTTGAGTGCTACTTCCCTCGAGCTCCTAAAATGTCAGAAGTCATGATGTTATGAAAGCTAATGAACAGTGACATGTATGGGATGAGCTGTCTAATTAACCAAGTGTGGTCCTTCGGATGATGGTTGTTCGAGCAACTTGAAAATGTTTGTGAGAGATCGAAAAGGTATCTTTAAACAATTGTTGGAACTCAGGTCCCTCGAGAGAGGTCCCTCAGAAGATGGTATTTCGAGCGTCCATTTATTGTGCTTGTTTGAACAAAGGTTTTGCCCAAGTGTGCTAAAGAAGTTGGTATTGTTTACACAACGTTACCTTGTTCCCAATCATCCAAACCAAATCCCTGCAAGGTTCCCATAATGAGGTTATTCGATAGAGCATGTGAGCTCTCCCATATCTTGCCAAACATGGTCCTTCGAAGGTACCGATCAACCTCAGAATCATTACATATCAAGTTTAAATGTTTCAACATAAGGAAATGAATACAAGTACATCATAATTCCTATTACAAGATGTGTTTTCTATATCTCTCAATCGAGCTTAATCTTTGTGGGAGGTCTTTCGAGCAACCTCAATCTTGGTGGATGATCTTCCTCCGAATAACCTTCCTT